>LPNX010140565.1:25180-73715 GCA_001517045.1 Pseudotsuga menziesii | reverse complement strand
AAGACACGGTCATAGATGTCCAACTAGGGTTTGGTGAGCAATCATGCAAGTTAGGAGAGTCAACTACAAACACATGAGATCACCAATACTTGCACATGCACTGGAACTAGTTTTTCATGAGTCACCAAGTTGTGGCATGCTCCAACTAGGGTCAAGACAAGGTATGAGATGTCCAACTAGGGTTTGGTGAGCAATCATGCAAGTTAGGCTTGAGAGTCAACTACAAACACATGAGATCGTGCCAATACTTGCACATGCACACCAACATTATTTGGAACTAGAGAAACATTATTGTGGCATGCTCCAAATAGGTTCAAGACAAGGTATGAGATACATCCAACTAGGGTTTGGTGCATAATCATGCAAGTTAGTAGAGTGAACTACAAACACATGATATGAGATGTCTGGAATTAGGGTCTTGAGACAAGGTATGAGATGTCCAGCTAGGGTTTGGTGTGTAATCATGCAAGTCATGAGACATGTGCTTTATGAGACGGAACAAGGTAGGGTAATGTAGGGTAAGTCATGAGATGTGCTTTATGGTATGATGTTGACTTGTTGTAGGGTAATGTAGAGTATGTTATTGTGCACGTACATGTTAGAATTGTATCTAGTATGTTATATGTTAAATTGTACATGTGTTAGAATTGTATGATGTTAAAAATTCAACCATGATATCATGTTCCAAGATCAAGTCAACCATACATACATGTATAAATTTGAGCCTTGCTTTATATTATATATATGTATATAGCAATAATGTTGTACAAAAATTGCCATGCCACATGGCCATAATACAAAATAGTGGATCAAAACGTACATCTGTGTGTACACATATGAACAAAAAGATAAATCTATGTACATGCCCCCTATACATTATTTCTAGTTATCCCCTGTTTTGCTGCCACTGCCAGAGTCTTCGGAGAAGTTGAGCTTTCTTTTGCGGCTGTTCCTTGGTGATCCCCATCGCTGAACAAGAGGGATAGGTCTCATCAGTGGAGACTGCAGAAAAACAAACAAATTTGTAAGTTAATTTACCAACCTTTAAAAATTCTATATATACATTTGTTCAAATTCCTTGAAACCAAAATAACATTTCTACTTACTGTACGTGAGTAAGTAATCTGGGGTCCTGGTGCCTCACTGACAGCGACCCTGATTGGGTGCTCTTCTTGCACCACTTGCTCACTATCAGGATGCATAAATATATTATATATATGCCAATGTCAACAAATATACATGTACCTTGTGGGGGGAGAGGTTCAACAAATATAATTAAAATCATATTTCAAATAATACCTGTGGCTGGGAATCTACCTCTGCATGAGAGGGAATAGACTGCGAGACAATGTATTCATCATGGGCGACCTGCATAAAACATGTTACATGTCCAAATTAGGATACATATTGAATGTTACTTGACCTTGAGATGTGTACAGAAACGTAAAAATAAAGCGATCTACATAAACATACCTGCTGGTGAGTGAACGGTGGCCCGCCGGTTTGGTGCTCTTCAAGCACCGGTGCCTCACTGACAGCGACCCTGATTGGGTGCTCTTCTTGCACCACTTGCTCACTATCAGGCTATATAAATATATTATATATATGCCAATGTCAACAAATATACATGTACCTTGGGGGGGAGAGGATCAACAAATATAATTAAAAGCATATTTCAAATAATACCTGTGGCTGCGAATCTACCTCTGCATGAGAGGGAATAGACTGCGAGAAATTTTATTCATCATGGGCGACCTACATAAAACATGTTACATGTCCAAATTAGGATACATATTGAATGTTACTTGACCTTGAGATGTGTACAGAAACGTACAAAGAAATCGATCTACATAAACATACCTGCTGGTGAGTGAACGGTGGCCTGCCGGTTTGGTGCTCTTCAAGCACCGGTGCCTCACTGACAGCGACCCTGATTGGGTGCTCTTCTTGCACCACTTCCTCACTATCAGGCTGCATAAATATATTGTATATATGCCAATGTCAAAAAATATACATGTACCTTGGGGGGGAGAGGGTGAACAAATATAATTAAAAGCATATTTCAAATAATACCTGTGGCTGCGAATCTACCTCTGCATGAGAGGGAATAGACTGCGAGACAATGTATTCATCATGGGAAACCTGCATAAAACATGTTACATGTCAAAATTAGGATACATATTGAATTTTACTTGACCTTGAGATGTGTACAGAAACATACAAAGAAAGCGATCTACATAAACATACCTGCTGGTCAGTGAACGGTGGCCCGTCGGTTTGGTGCTCTTCAAGCACCGGTGCCTCACTAGGGGCCTGCATATAAAGTAGCATATATATATATATGTCAATTTCATATCAAATAGTGAATCAGAGACATATATTAAATGCTTTTTTGTTGGGCCTCCCCTTCCCTCCTCCATTTGACCTATTTGCATAAAATAAACAAAATACTCTGCTTTTTGTTATTCCAATGAAATAATTTTAACCGAATGACAAACACATCATTTGTATGCATGTACATATATCTGATGATTCGAAAGATTACATGCACATTGGTGCATTTTTTTGGATACCAATTTTAGAGATGATATGAGGGGGACTATAGGCATGGCAATGCATTTGCATACCCATATAATTATTTGTAATGACAGAAATGTCTATATGCACTTGTATGTTGTGGGTATTTGACATGTTCTAAGAGATTAGAAGGAACTAATGTGTACATGTGTCTTCCTAGAGATATTTTAGATGATCTTGGGATCATTATGTAACTAGATTTTGGGTGGATGTTGTGTTCGAGTTATTATAGGCACATTGATGCATTTATATACGTCGAAGTATTTGAGATGAAACACATGTTGGTATAGGGAGTTCACCTTTTTATTCCAAGACTTAGATTAGCAGTATCATTTTTTGTGAATACCTATGGGTATTAACTCTTGAGTTGGATATAGAAATCCATAAATTGAGAATAATGATTGTGGGTAGGAAAATTTAAGGAGAATTTTTTGAAGTTAGTGATTGTTGGGAAGCCAAAGAGAGGATGGATCAAGAGGTATCGATGGTTTTGGAAGAAATATATAATATTGTACAAAGTGGAAATGGTCAATGAAAGAGTGTAGTATCAAACGAACCCAAATGTCAAGCATTATTATGTATATTTTGAAGTTTCTGGTGGTCACATTAGTACACTGGTTGATTTATTTGCACAAATGGAATGAAGAATCACATGCCCAAAATATAACTCCCAAACTAGACAAACTACAAGACAATAGTGTCCCATCATTTAACTATGCGAATTGGAATCCTAACATACATGTAGAGTGGATTAGTGGTACGTATAAATTTATTAGCATTTGAAGTTTAATATTTTTGTTTTACTCCTTCCAAATACCTAGTGGAGAGGAGCCAGTGACGAAACAAGGCGACCAGTAGTGGATATGGGGTGATTAGTAGTGGAGATAGTCATTGTGTTGGTTGAACTCAATCTTGAACAAAACTAGTTACCATAAGTGGTTTATAAAAGTACTTTATGTACAAAGTAATTGTCAATATTTTCATGTCTTTAAAATTAATTTTCAAAAAAACTTCTTCTGTACATTTTGAAATAATATTCAAATATTGAAAATTTGAAATATCATTTTAAGCCACATCCTCTTTATGTCACATCAATCTTCAAGTATTTTTACCAATAAAAAATACACTAAAACACACTAGAAAGTTAGACAACATGGAACTTTGTGGCTGGCATGGCATCATTTTGGATTCATCACAGCTCAATACTAGTATGGTAGATAAATAACACACCAAAGTATATGTGGTACAAGAATTTGGAGGAAATACAAGCTTGGGAATATGGAAAATTAAGCTACACTACTACTGTAAAGAAATGCACCACCAATGGATCCTCTCCCCTAATGTGGCCAAGTTAGCCATGAAACTAATTCTAACAACATGTACAATGAGGACATACTCCAGTTTACATGGAATATTTTTAATACTAAGAAAATACCTCCAACTATACTTCATATCTTGTATATTTGCACACATAGTATATCATAGCTAAATGGAGCCGCTCAACACACTACAACTTAAGGTGATGGAGAATAGGTGGGTTGACAAAAGCATATATATATATAATTAAAAGCATATTGAACAAATAATACCTGTTCTTGCGAATCTACCTCTGCATGAGAGGGAATAGGCCGTGAGACAATATACTCTTCCTGGGCAACCTGCACAAAACATGTCAAGTATCAAAATTAGGATACATATTGAATACATTGTACAATCTATAAGTTATAAATATATATAAATAAAGTTTAAAAATTAACAAGTATCTAGTTCTTACCCCTATTGGTGAAGAACCAAACCCATACGCAATATTCACAGCTGCATCAATGTTCTCAACATTGATCGACGGACTATGCGACTGTGGTGTGCCATGGGACACCAGCTATATATTTGTTCACAAATATTGTTAGATAATTAAATAGAAATAAAGTGCTCGAAACAATTGAAGATTTTGACATGAAACAAAATATAATATTAAAATAATGAGTTTTAATTACAAAGTGAAGTAATCCATCATCTCGGAAGTCGGAAGCAGGGCCATAGCATATGCCTCCACACGATGTGCAAGGGTGTGGAGTAGCACGATGTTGTGAAGACTCTACATCTCCTCTGTGATCTGTAGGTGGGATCACCGTAGAAGTGCCAGCCCCTTGGTCTACATTGCCTTAGACATCAGTCGCGTGCTCAAGCAATGTCTCTCCCATGTCAAGTAATGCCTCCTGTGTATGATCAATGACAGGACCTGTAGGAGGGTATACCCAAGGGGGTTTTGGTGTGCGTGGTGGGCGTGGGACACGGTTGGGATCTCTCCTGGCTCCTTCCCTATCTTGGGGCATCCCATGACCAACACCCTGGTTGCCTAAGATATCAAAGTAGTTAACATGTTTCCCTATGATGAATTCTGCATACAACTTCCTAAGGAAATAAAATGGGATGTCCCTATTCCCATGGGGGTCTTCATCGAAGACCATATACCAACGATCCATCCAATTAGCCTTTATATTTGGTTCAATGCACCAGTCTATGGAAATGTGTGCTCGACTGGTGGGTGGAACCAATCCGGTGCTGGGGTCTCGGAATAATTCAAATAACTAGTCTTTAGTAATTTTAAGGGCTTTGATGTCTTTATGAGTCAATCCATCGGCGTAGTATTCCCTCCTAGATTCTATGTATGAGGTAATGTTGTACAGAGCTCCTTGGGCACCGGAAATTGTGTTTGTTATTGTGTCCAAGGCATCGGCTAAATAATTTCTCAATTGACCCCCCCCTCTAATGGATGAGCTAAGGTGCCTCAATGATGCCAAGCGTGCAATAATCTGTGTGTTTCTATCTTGTTGCCCCTCTGGGTCTGGGTTTGGTTGTGGGTTAGGTTGTTGTGGGTTATTAGATGGTGGGTTTTGCACATTCTGTTGTTCATTTGTGTTGTCTGTTCAAATTTAAACATAAATTTGCAAGTTAATTTACTTAGAATCATTATTTGATTGTTCACAATCAATTATTTTTTTAAATTTGTTCAAAATAATTATAAAAACAAAGAAATTATGAACAAAATTAAAGAATGGAAGGTTAAATTAAAAGGATTGAACTAGCATAAATACCTGCCATTGTTGCTCCATCTCGGCACCACCTCGAACTCAGCCTCAACATCGAAAAGGTTAAACCCAAATCACACCTGCATTCTTTCACTTCTCCGTTTTATCGCTGCTACGTTCTTTCGCTGTTACGATATTGTGAAAATGGGATTTGGCCTCTGTTTTTTTTTTTTAGCTTTTAAATATCGCAAGTGCGATATATCTCATATGCGATATATCGCACATGCGATATATCGCACATGCAATATATCGCACTTGTGATATACTTCGTTTGTGGTACCCTTACAAAACAATAACATGTTTTACAACAAATTATGTTTTACTTGTTTTTGTGGTCCCCTTACAAAACAATAACATGTCTAGCGAAGGCCTTGAAGCAATGGTGCCATTATGTTTTGGATAAGGAAAACAATTTTTGTACTAATAATCATCCCTTAATCTTTTGAATTCATAGTCTAAGAGTTAAGAACAATTCCATCTCAAACATGCCTCCTACGCACAATAATTTCACGTGGTCTTTAAATATAAGTTCAAGGGAGTTCAAATTAGGCGACAAATGTGTTGAGTTTCCCTCCAATTCAACCAATGCAAACTAGTTCAAGTACTAATCAACGCAAACTTTCAAGATGTATTTATATTGATGGTACAATCCCCTCCTTCATGTTTGAATATTGCTTTATGAGGTTAGAAGAGAAGATGACGGCTACAATGCATTATAAAATGGACTAGAAACTTGATGAGTGTACTAGGATACAGTGCACCAAAACTAGATTAGAAAAGGAAAATCAAACAAAAACAAAGTATTAGAAACTCTCTTCCCAATATATGCATATCGATGCTTAGGTGTAAATAAGAAAGGACTCAGAATCAACTATACTACATATCCATTATATATAGAAATAATGAATCATGTCCTTGAAAAAGATACATAGTGGATCATGTCAAAAATAGATCATAGCCAGAAAGATATACACTATGGATCTATTTCGTAGTATATAATATGATAACAAATAGAACTTGAAGTGGGTGTAAAATGATTCTCCATGTAGTACAAATGTTATATGACATATGGTATAGTCTTGCAAAACTCAAGTAATTGAAATGGTGAAAGAGTTACTAGAGACCAAGGTCTTCAACCAAAACAAGTGACATGTATGTGTTTTTACCATGTGAATAAATAAGTTGAAAAAAACATGGTGAACACCTATTTATTACCACTCGTTGATCTATATTCTTAACAAATGCAAGAAAACACATTGATTATTATTATGCGAATCAAGGTGCTAGTACATTATAGCAAGTTTAATTAAGGGAGTTGTCACCAAACACTTGTACAATTTATCAATTAGGGGACATTGATGATTTTGCAGTTTCAATAGAGAGGGATATTTACATTGATGAATACATTGCCTAACGTAGTAAAAGGCTCGGGCATATTTTGGAAATTTACATATCGCATATGCGATATATAGCATATGCATTTTGTAATGTTACATATCGCATATGCGATATATCGCATATGCGATATTCAATATTACAAAACGCGAATGCAATATATCGGATATGCGATATAGGTTTCCACGAACCTTAGCCTTGTGTTTGGGCTCGGGTTATTCTGAACGTACCATCAATAACGCATATGCGTTCTTGATTTGCACTTCGGAAGTGCGTTTCTGATTTCCTAAGTGGCACCAAAAAGTGGAACCAACTTCGTGCGAGCACCCATTAATTTATACCTCGATGTTCCTATCGACAGAATTACCTAAATTCATGAGGAATTCCCCTCCATTGTATGTCAGGTCATTAGTACCTTGGTTGTGGTTACTCAAGCCTACATAACTGAATTAGGATTACTCAAGCCTACATAGCTGAGTCTAATATTAAATGAATGGAAGAATATAAATAGATGTGTGGCGCTCCTCATTTGAGACACACACACTCACTTGTATAGCGCATGAGAGAGAGAGAGAGAGAGAGAAAGAGTTGTAGTTGGAGAAGAAGGAGGATCACTATTTTGCGTTTTACCTTTTATCTTTTTGTGGCATCTATATTGAAGAAGCTTTTGCTAGGTTTTTCCCAGGATAAATATTTGCGTTCTTTTTGTGTGGTTGTGCTTCTCTATCTTTCAGTGATCTTTTGGATTGTGGTTATGCTGATATGATGCTAAATGTTTTAAGATCTGATATAACCATTAAAAATTAACAACCGTGACCATCCATGTGGTCCCATATCTAAACTTTGTTCACACATATAAAAATCCATAGTACTAATTAAAACTATTATGATCACATCCCATAAAAATCACTTTTTCCCATCTAACTATTATGCATAGAAAATGCATATAGTAAACAACTAATATTTAAACCCCTTTTCATGCCAACAAAGGTCACAACAATGAATCCCATGGATGTTCAGACCCAAGGAAAAAATAGTAATAACAACCACAGTATAATATATTAAACTGAAATCCAAATCGTATAACCATACTGCAGGTTCTTAAAAGCAAATAAAAGCCATGACATAACGTAGTGAATAGGAATCAACCTTTTATATAATGCAACATTCATATCTGTACACATGCCAAGCTATACAATTAACGTATATGGGATACAATTTATAAATACACCAAATTCCATGTAATAAAAAATGCATACACTAACAGTGAGGTCGTAAGACCCTAGATAGAGCAAAACCTCAGCTAAGAAAATAGTCCATTAAAAAATAAACCTATGGTAAATGATTGGTCATCGTGGGTTTCCATCCCATGGATTTCCACAGTCCAATTTACATAAGAACTGATAACCATAAACAAAATAATATAGAAGCTATCGCATCACTATGGGAAAGGATCATGTCATTTACGTCATGTCTTACCCGCGCTTTCAAGTATTTATAATATCCAATATAACTAACATCATTACACATAAAGCATCTGTTTATGCAAATGCCTCCTACAAACCCCAGCTCCATTTACATACCGTGCTTAAATTAAAACACAGAAGGAAATCATATTACACACTATGTAAAATTAACCATTTCCGTCATACATATAGAAACAATACATATATCTATTTATACAAAGTTTCACCAAGTTTGATACACAATCGCCATTAAAGACCGAGTTTGAATATTACACAGGCGTGCCGATGGGCTGTGGAACCATTGCAAGAAATGGTGCATCCCATGGCTAAAAGGCCCAAACCAAAATAACGATTTACATAATCAGGATTAATTACACAGAGTTGAATGGCCCAAGATTCGATTCATGGCTTAACACCTTAACATTTAAAAACCCAAGTTTGTAATCTTAAGCCAAAGGTGAAATAAAAAATGCTATAGCTAAACCCCAACCAAGCATCAAGTTAAAACTTAGCTTTGCCCAAAGGGCCTAGTGGCGGCAAGCATAAAGCTTGAATAGCAGGCTTACCATGGCCACTTAGTATCAGCCTTGAGCTAGTAGAGAAACCTTGAGCTAGCCCTCCTCACCTGCCCTGTCACCTGCAAACATACCAACATGACAAATTTGAGGAGTATGCAATGACTAAGCCATGAACCCAATGTAGTGCAGACTCAAAACAAAAAACAAATATTACATCCATCATGCTGGTCGTTGCCTCGATGCAGCACAGAGTCGATACCTCATCCCTCCTCAAAACCAAACGAAATGCCAAATGATTTGTAAGCCAAATCCCTAATCTTGGGATGGACAGGAAACCCAAGAAGCATTAATGGCACAACTGGTGACCATTATCGAAATACAAAACCCCTTCTCCATAGTTCAAACTTCATTGCATTATCATGCACTTCATTTACCATGAAAAGGGATAAAAATTGCTATCATATGCTTCCACCATAGTTTATACTCCACCACCCCAAATCTTAACAACAGATCCTATAGTATTACAACGTATCGCTATTACATAGTCTAGAGATGGTATGCATTATCCCAAGGTCCTAGCATTTGGTATATATCATGCAAACTTTAGGCTTAAGCCTTAGCACAATGCATATGTGCCTCGGCTTAAATGCTTAGTAACCATGGAATATGGAATATGCCATGGTAGTTTTACCATAAATAAAACTCCAAGGTTATAACTTGAAAAATATAAACAAGAATATAATACTTATCATTAATTAAACCTAAGTACGATTACATAATGAACTAAAAATACGGCATAGGCATTTTAACCTGTTAATAAAATAATGAGACGAGAAATTTCACCTCACTAATCTGAGTCTGTAATGAAGTATAATGAAGAACAATTGGTATAATTTTAACCAATTTTTTTTAAGTGCTCCTTAAAACTCCGTCGCTAGGTATAATCTGCATATAGGGTAAAAGGGGTGCCTTAGTTTGATTTGAACTAAGTAAGACTGTGTGTCAAGTAATACTTTACCTCTCAGACCGTCATGGGAGAACGAGTCCTACCACTCCATCACTTTGTTCCCACAAACAAAGTTAAGTCAGAACTTAATAAATAACAAAGTAAACATGCGCTAAATTAAACAAGGTTCCATGCAAATAATTACCACATCAACAGTAATGTCAAACAAGAGAATAATTTAGTAAATAAACTTATGACCTCGTAAGTAAAATATACTAATAATAAATGACGAAAAGTAAATGACAGAGTGTAACGACAACTTATGAATAAACAATAGTACAAATAGGGTACATATATTTCCACAAGAGTAATAATGCTCCATTCAGGTAGTTTTTACTAGCTTATAATTTTTCATTTTTTATTTTCAATTTTTGTGGACATTAAAAGTCGTATCAGAGCCTAGTTTCAATACTAAGAGACCTATGGGTGCACCAAACAACCACTACATATAAAATAAAGTATAATATTAACTTTTGGTTTCTAACATAAACTCTTCTTGCTATTAAATTTTTTTGCAGTTGTAGGAATTTTTACAGGAACAATTTAGATTATGAATAATGAGGGAGATAACAACCGACATGGTAGAATGAACACCCCCAACCCAGAAGGAGAACTGGTGGTGGACTTGAATTGTGATATTTTGAAGACTATACATAGTCTTGAAGCAAAATTGCGAAGTCTCAAAGAATATAGTCTAGATGAAAGAAAAGAACAACAAGCTATAAATGAAGCATTACTAAGAAATATGAAAAGAGGAGACCCATAGGGTAAACCTACCCAATCCACAAACAATTCAAAACTAGAACAATACCATATACAGGCCAACAACCCAAGAGAAGGAGAAAAAGAGGAACGAACCCCTAAAGCACTGAAAGGAGATAATCACATTCCTTCCAGCGATGACTCTCTTTATCCTCCAAGAAAGAAGCAAAGATGCAATGATAGTATTTAGGGGGAGTTTTGAAAAATAAGAGCCCCAACCTATGAAGGTGAAGCAAAACACCGGGGAAAAGGCTGAAGAGTGGATGCTAGGCATGAGTAAGTATTTCTAGGTTCATAACTATTCGAGTGAGATGAAGGATAGGATTTCCATCTATAAATTAAATTGTAAGGAAACAAGATGGTGGAGGGATTTAAAACACACCAAGAAATATGAGATGTGGGAAATATGCTGGGATACTTTCTGGAATCTTTTCCAAGAAAATATATGTCGGAAAGGTTCCTTGAGTGAAAAGTGAAAATTTTTCATGAACTACACATGGGATCTATGACTATGGACGCATTTATTAACATATTTCTAGATTTGTTGCATTATGTACAGTACATCGAAGAAGAAAAGGTAAATATCATCACCAAGGTAAGCATTCTCATCAGAAAATAATATTGTGAGAAGGGATCCATCCAAACTCAGATGTTATACATGCGATGAAATAGGACACTATGCTAGAAACTGTCCCATGAATAAGAATTGATCCAAGAAGAAGAGGAACTCCAAAAGAAGACATCATGCTCACACTGCTGAGGATGATGATCCTCCAAGGAAGGAAGTAAAACAAGAAAGTGGAGTTTTTTCAAGTGAAGATGAATATGTTTTGATCTCCACTCTCACGAGAAATATCACTCATGGAAGCAAAGATTGGCTTATTGACAGTGGGGCTTCCAAACACATGACAAGTTTGAAGGAATCCTTTGAGAAACTATCCGAACATAATTCACCCCATAAGGTGAAACTTGGGGATGACTATGAATATCCCATAAAAGGTAGTGGTGAATCCTGCTACAAGCTAGACTTTGGAATGTCCATGAAAATGAAGGATGTGTTGTTTGTACTATGACTAAAGAAGAATCTTCTATCCATATCAGCATTGGATGCAAAAGGCATGAGGGTTGCAATTGTAAATGAATGAGTCCTCATGTGGCCAAGAGGAAAGACTATTGATGATGCAATAGTATTTGGAGAACAAGAAGGAGGTTTATACAAATTGAAGGGCCAACCAGAACAAGCTTTGGTCCATGACACAATAGATCCAAATGAACTTTGGCACAAAAGGCTTGTGCATGTGCATTACAAAGCACTACCACTTGCAAGAAAAGCTGTTGAAGGTCTTGCAGAAATTCAAGAAAAACATGAAGGGGTTTGCAAAGGACGTGCGAAAGGGAAGAGTACAAAGAAGAAATTTCCAAGTAGCGAAAGCAAGGAAAAAGGAATCTTAGAAATCATCCACTCCTATGTATGTGAACCAATGTCATCCAGTTCATGAAGTGGGTATGTATACTATGTTTCATTTATTGATGACTTTTCTAGGAAGACATGGATTTATTTAATGAAGGACAAAGATGAAGTTTTTAGTAAGTTCAAGGAATTCAAAGCCTTGATTGAGAACCACACAGAAAAGAAGATTAGGACCTTTCAATCAGATAATGGCAAATAATTCACATCAAATGAATTCAAAGACTTATGCAAAGATTCAGGGATTAAGAGGGAGTTGTCCACTCCATATAATCCACAACAGAATGGGTTTGCAGAAAGGAAGAATAGAACTATCATGGAAGCTGCAAGGGCAATGCTTCATGATCAGGATATTCCCATGTATCTATGGGTAGAAGCAGCCAGAACAACAGTGTATGTACAGAACTGTACTCCACATAGAGTACTGGAGAACAAGACTCCTGAAGAAGTTTTCTCTGGAAAGAAACAAGAAGTAAGCCATCTTAGAATATTTCGTTATCCTACATACATACACATTCCAAAAGAGAAGAGAAAAAAATTAGATCCTTCAGGAAAGAAGGGTATATTTGTAGGATACTCTGAAATCTCGAAGGATTATAGAATATATTTCCCAGGATTCAAGAAGATCGACATCAGCAGGGATGTAACATTTGATGAAGACATAGCTTACAACAAATCCAAAAAGATACCTACTGAAGAACCTAAAGAAAGAGAAGCACCCAGAATTCATGATACAACCATGAATGAAGAAACTCAAGAAGAAGATCGAGAATTTGAAGAACCACAAAGACCTATAGATCCACCTCACGAGAAGAATCCTCACAAGAGGAAATCTGCTTAGGTATGAGAAATTATCCAAGGTACGGAAAGATATGGGGCTCCAGAAGAGAATCACAGAGAAAGAAGGAGAACCAGATCTTGCTCCGGATATGTAGCCTTACTATGTGATGTTATCAATAAAGAACCTTCCAACTATGAAAAAGGGGTAGAACGGAAAGAATGGAAGGATACTATGATCGAAGAGTATCAATCGATCATGAAGAATGTTGTTTGGAACGTTGTCCCAAGACCAGAAGAGAAATCGATTGTAACTTCCAAATGGATCTATAAGATCAAGCATGATGTAGATGGTAGCATAGAGAAATATAAGGAAATATTTGTGGCTCGTGACTTCTCACAGAAGGAAGGAATAGATTATGAAGAAACCTTTGCACCTATAGCCAGATACACTTCCATCAGATCGGTACTTGCTTTGGCTGCAGTGATGAAATGGAAGATACACCGAATGGATGTCAATATTTCTTTCTTGAATGGTGTAGTGGAAGAGGAAGTGTATGTAGAACAACCACTTAGTTTTGAGACACATGATAGGGATTCTAATGTGTGCATATTGAAGAAATCCCTGTACGGTTTGAAACAGGAACCCAAGACATGGTACAATAGAATTGACAACTTTCTATCCAGTTTGGGCTTTACCAAGAGTAAACTAGATTCCAACGTTTACTACAAGGTTGAACATGGCAACCTAGTGATGATTCTATGGTATGTAGATGATCTGTTTATAATAGGTATGGATGGGTTGATTTTTAATATGAAGAGAAAGCTTGCTGTCGAGTTCGAAATGAAAGACTCAGGAATGATGCATTATTTTCTAGGCATGGAAGTGTGGCCGAATGCGGATGGGATCTCTCTTGGACAAGAGAAGTATGCAGTAGAGATCCTAAAGAGGTTTGGGATGATGGACTGCAAGGCCATGACCACACCTATGGCATCAAACATGAAGCTACTGAGTGATGCTTCATCAGAGATGGTTGATTCTACGATGTATCATCAGATGATTGGGTCCTTGAGGTACCTAACAAACACGAGACCAGACATTTGCTTTGCTATGAACACCTTGAGCCAGTTTTTAACATATCCGAGACATGTGCACTTGATTGCTATAGAGCATATTCTGAGGTACCTAAGGGGTAAAATTGATAATGGGCTCAAGTATGAGGTGAATCATAATATTAACCTAGATGGTTATGTTGATTAAGATTGGGCAGGCAGTGCCATTGATAGGAAGAGAAATTCGGGATGTTGCTTTAGTATGGGATCAGGTGTGATATCTAGGTTTAGTAGGATGCAATCCTGTGTGGCACTGAGTACAGCTAAAGCAGAGTGTGTTGCAACTTGTTCATCTAGTTTTGAGGTAGTATGGCTGCGGAAGCTACTGACTGATTTATTTGATCTCCATATGGATGGTACTTGTATACATTGGGACAACCAGAGTTGCATCAAGTTGTCAGAGAATCTAGTGTTCCATGACAAGTCGAAGCATATCAAGATCAAGTATCACCATATCATGGATATGGTGAGGAGGGGAGCATTGAATCTCTAGTATGTTGCGACGGAGGAACATATAGCTGATGTGTTGAAAAACCCATTAGCTAGGGTGAAGTTCGAGTACTTCATGGAGAAGCTTTGTGTTTCCGAGATTGAGGTTTGCTCCAAAGGGAAATGATGAGACCCAGAGCCATTCTGACATGGTGATATGATTGGTTCCTTCCATGGTCAGATGTAAAGACTGAGCCATTCTATCATGGTGAGACGATTGGTTCCTTCCATGTCAGATGTGAGTGTTGAGCCATTCTGATGTGACTATAGGATTGGTTCCTACATGATCAGATATAAGCGCTGAATGCCATTCTGGGAATGCAGGCAACTGGTGAGTTACCAGGTAGCTCACTCTGGGACTCGAGGCCATTCTGGTATGACTATAGGATTGGTTCCTACAACATCAGATGTGAGTGAACGCCCTTTCGAGCATGCATGTTGGATTTGTTCCTCGCATGTGTCGGATGTAAGTGTAGAGCCCTTTTGAACATGCATGTTGGATTGGTTCCTCGCATGTGTCAAAGATAAGTGCTAAGCCTTTATAACATTGGTTGTCAGATGTAAGTGCAGAGCCTTGATGACATTGGTTTTCAGGTGTAATTGCAGAGCCTTTTGGCATGGAGGATTGGTTCCTAGTATTGTCGAGTGTAAGTGTTAAGCCATTCCGAAATTGGTTGATGGATGTGAGTGTTGGGCCTTTCTGATAGGGTTGTGGGCTATGTTACAACATGGTCAGATGTGAGTCCAGGGCGTGCCTTTTATATATGATTATAGGATTGGTTCCTACATGATCAGATGTAAGTGTTGGGTGAGCCATTTTGACTTAGGGTTAGATATAATTGCTAGAAAAGACCTACATAGGAGGTAGGCCTACAACCAGTATGAAAAAGGGATAGCTCTATAGAACTTTTAGTGATGAGAAGAATCATGAGATAGCACCCATGAATATTCAGTGTTGATAATCTAGCAGAGATGATCCAAATCGAGGAATGATCCAAATCCAGATTGAGGGATGATACAGATCTAGTGATGATCCAGATCCAGGTGAAGATGACTTGAAGATTAAAGGACTTGAAGATAGAGATGACTTGAAGGTAAAGATGATGAGGACTTGATGATGATCCAGATGATACAGAGAATAATACTTCTGCTCGCAGGTTGTGTCGAGAGAATACCTTCCTAGTTAAGAGAGAGTGTTAATGTAATTGTAACTTCGGAATGTATTCACCAGTATTTCTTATGTATTGTAACCCGATGTTTATTTCGAGATGTATTTGTAATGTACTTGAGTCATTTCATGCCGCGATGTTCCTATGAGGAAGTTTATATAATGTAAACAAGTTATGTCAAGTCAAGGTGGTTAACCCTCCTATTGTCTAAGGGGTAAAGTCCCCGTAGTTTCGGGGCAGTAGGGTTATTAGACTCACCTAGTGAAGTCGGCCCTAGTTGGGTTTACTGAAGTCAAGAATTAGTATAAATAGAGAGGTAGCCTCTCGGTTTATCACACACTTACTCACACTCAGTTGTAGCACATAGCTGAGGAAGACAAACACACTGGGCAAGGAAGAAAGAGGTTACTGCTATCAGGAGATCATCTTACTGGTTTTGGGTTTCACTTGGGTGCTGATTCTATCTCTAAGGAAATTGTAGGGTTTTCTCCATTTATGGTTTCCCCAAGGAAAAACACTGTGTTCATTGTCTCATGTGTTTGATCGTTGTGCTTGTTGTTATCTCAATTTAAAGATCCTAATGTTATGCTAGCTTAATGTTAAAAATCTAGCACCAAAGACCTTATCCAAATTCGGTAAGGACAACGAGATGAGCCTTTACTGCTCACCTTTAGGTCTCTTTACAATGGAGTTAACCAAGCCTTTAAAATAGGCTTCATTACATGTATTTTTGTGGACACAAAACATACTATGGGAAACAAATACAATGTGCTAAACAATCAACTCATGCCCTAGCCCTAAATCTACATCTAGTTTCATAGGTAACTAAACAACCTAGGGTATGCATGCCATTCCATGTCTTACAGTCACATGCCCAATTACATATAAAAAAACTAAATTTTTACAACTCCAAGAAATAATAATAAATTTTCTACCATTACATTTTTTTGTTACCCCGCCCTTACAAATGCCACTAACACTCTCTTCCAAAATATTTCAAAGTCTTTACAAAATATTAGTAAACCATCATGCACTGGTTCAAGTGTCCATTACTCCACTCAGACCTCCCCACGCAGGTGCTCGTCACTTTTGCACAGGTGCTCTGGCTTCTTTGTACATGAACTTCAACACATAGAAGTGTTCAAAGTCAACTACAACATACAACCACCATGCCCACTTCCTTCTTGTCTACACAGACTGAAATATGAACCTTTGCTTCATGCGGGCCTCTACGCAGACTCGAATATGAAGCTTTGCTTCACGTGGGCTCGGTCTGACCTTTGCAACAACTCGTTGTGAGCTTCTTCATGGCTGGCTCTCATGGATTGCAAACTCTTACTGCTATAGATCTGGGTGAGCTTTGTCCTCTCCACCATTTTTATTCCAAAAGAAAGTGTTCTCCAAAACGCAAACAAAGCATCAAATAAAAAATTCGAGAGTCCAAACACCAAACTCCTCCAACGGTGACCTCCAATGAGCTTTCTTCTCCATGCTTGCTGACAGCGACTCTCTTCTCAGAAGCTCTCTACATGTGTAGAACCAATCTGTGTTCTAGTCTCTCTCAGGCAGTTTTCATTACTCCACACGATCCAGTGTGAGGCACGTTCCTTCACAACTAGTTTGCAGATAGAACTAGTTCACAATTTGCATTCTTCATAAAGGATTCCAGGTACTGTCACCTCCATGCTCAGTAGTCAACGGCTTCTAGGAAAATATTTATGCTCAGCACATGGTCTCTTTCAGCACTCCAACTCTGATACCACTTATTGGGCACTAAGCCCACATACATTATAAATATGTAATTACAAAAAACAAGAAAGTATAACAGATTTACACAGAACATCCAATGACACAAGAAACACAGAAGTTACGTGGTTCACCCACTGAATGTGGGCTACATCCACCGGACAAGGGAATGCAGTCTTTATCTATCATCAACAATAGTTTACAAACTATCTTGGAGAGGGCTTAAAACCCCAACTCAATATCAGTCTCAATGGGCCACACATTTAAGCAACCCTTCAGTTATAGATAACTAATTATATCGTTTGTGAAACCACCTTTACCTAAACCATCAATTGGTTGTCATATCCAAACAGTTCCGGTGTCTTCTCGGTCAACATATTTGACACAATCTCACATTTCATATCTAAAATATTTGACCGCTCTTTCTTATAAGAGGGATATTACACTAAAATGATTAATAAGCTAAATTTCTCATAAATATACAAAAATATTTATAAATTGGATATTAAAACACATATGCATGTAATAACTAAACAAAGCCATAAAAGTATTATAGAACACAAAATCACCTACAAACAATTAAGCGTATTACTCTCCCTCACTTGAAATGAAAGCACTCGATTTATTGTTTATGTAAGTAGAATAAATCAAGGATATTAAAATTCAAGGAAATAAATCCTCCAAAAAAGGCTTCAATTATTGAAATAAAAAAATAATTTTTAGAAATAATTTACATAATATCTCCCCTAAACTAGGTTGTAGAGGACCTCACACATCTCGATACAATTAGAAATGAATTTACCCAAGGGTTTCGTTCTTTCTATGGAACACTTCATAAAGGAAAAACACATCAAAGAGATGGAGGGTCACGGGGGCTTCACTTATTGACCAATATCCTATCACGTTAGTTCATATTGTGGGTTTTAAAATTATCAAAAATTGAACCAATATATTGCAGGTATTGGGGCGGATGAGGGGTTTAAGGTGGGGGTGGGTAGGGTGGTTTATAAGGATTGAGGTATAAAAACGGGTGGGGAGGAGGTTTTAAGTATTGGGAGGGGGTTTCAAAAAAAAGATTTTGGGTCAATATCTTTTGAAATTAAGGGTATTCTTTAATATCCCACGATTGCACGTGCTATGTGAGAGGTTCACTAAGTGAAGTCCCCATGTGGAGGCTAGGAATATATACGTAAATATTAGTAATCGAGTAATCCATCAAACTCAAAAATAAGAAAACAAAATAGTTTTCTTACGTTTAGGTTCTTATGGGCACATTTCTCAAATACACAAATAAAAATATTTTACAAACCATTCAAATATTTTGGTTCAATATTCAAGTATACATACTTTACAAACCATGACTCAAGCTCTAAGATACTTTATTACAACAATCAAACATTTTGCAAAGTTTATACAACTAAAAGACTATGATATTCGAAATTTAGAATACCTAATATTTTTGTTTCCATATTGTAAAGTACTCATTGAAAAATTCATATAGATTTTCAAAACATCAAAATAAGAATCTTGAAACTTATTTTGGAAATTAAACTAACATATAAACAAAAAAAACATAACTAGTTTGCAAAAAAAATCTCAAAACAAGAAAAATCATTTAATTCATGCTTCCTAAAAAACATCCATAAAAGAATCCCCTATTTTATACAATATGCAAATAAAATAAAATACAATAAATTTAAATGCTAGCTCTCAAAATATATTAAAAAGCTAAATGCAAAATTGGGTGTAGATACTCCTATATTTAAATGGATCTTAAGTCACCATTAAAAATACTGGAAACACTACAATTCTTTTAGGAAAAAATATCTACATTATTTAAAAGAAATCATTGATACAAACAAATCCCAAATTGTATACTACATACAAAAAGTAAAAAAATTTCAACTCATTGGGCTCAAATATATTTAGAAAATGAGCGAAAGAATGTAATTAACCATTGAAAACAAAAGATAACCCCCACAATAATTTTATAAATATGATCATCACACAAATGTTTTAAGAAACCATATAATTGAAAAAATAAATAAATTAACCTTCAAATACAAAAAAGATCCTAGGCTCATGGTAAGATCCTTTTACTCCACCTTAATATGCCTTTCAAAGAAGATAAGCCATGGACCTTTTGTTAGAGACAACAACGCTTTTTACATAGTACAAATCGATTACAAAAATTTAAAAAAAAATTAAAGAAATATGAAAAATTATAAAAACTCTACAATTTTAATATCATAAGAAATTCCATAAAAAAAAGCTTTTGAACCATATTCAAAAGACAAAGGGCCCACTTTTCTAAATCAGCTCCAAGAAGAATATAATAATTTATTAAAAATCAACTAAAATATACCAAAAATGAGAGAAATACTATTTAAAATAAAAAAGAACCTATGGCCCCAAAAAGTATTAATCTAAACTTTTTAATCTTTTAAGTGAGACAAACACTATTTTCTTTTTAAACCTATAGCTCCCCAAAAGTGCCCCTTTAACCTTCTTAATCTTCAAAACTTAGAAATACTATTTTTTTTAAAAACCTATAGCTCCCCAAAAGTGCTCCTTTACCTTTCTTAATCTTTTAAGACTTAGAAATACCTCAAAAAGCCACACTTCACAATACATTTAATTAAGTTGCACATAAATACTCATCTAAACCCCTTAATCTCAATCTTAATGAGTAAAAATACCTCAACAATGAAGGGGTTGCAAGAAACTGGAAATTTAGAAAGACTAATTGTTGTCCACACAACTATAGTTTTTGATATCCTTAGATTGGATAGCCACGGCCTCACTAACTTCGAACAACTGGTCATCTGAGCTCTTCAAAATCACCATGGATTGGGTGGCCATGGCTAGCCACAAAATAATTTCATTAATTCCATGAAAAGGAAGTGTTCTTTTTCATTAATTCCATTTGCCATTTTAGACCATACACTGAGTCACTCACTTCTGTATCAACTTTACTTTCCATTTTCTTCTACAAAGTGCATGGTAGATATGATCGAAAGGTTGGAGTTCCATCGTTTGCATAGAATGATGTTAGGCACACTTCGATATCACAATCAATTTTTTAATTTTAGGCTTTGGGAGGGAGAGAGATTTCAAAAAATAGGACCAACTTCCTAACTAATTTTATTTTTATTTGTTCTATTTTTTAGATGGGAAAGATTAAAATAAATCATTTTTTTATTATTTATTTTAAATTTGGTATGATAAAAAGCCCGACAATTTATAGGAGTGAAATTTTAATTTTATTTTGGTTGATATTGAATGGGGTATTGGCTTAAAAATGGTTAAAAAATAAAATTTGTTTTAAGGTATAAATTTAAATTATAATAAAACTTTTGATAATTTGGAGAAGTAATATTCATAAAAATATGTTATGTTATAATTTAAATTTTGGTTAAATTATAATGAAACTGTAATCGTAGTTACATTTTGAAATCGATATGATAGTCAATCCTAAATTTTTGTTAAATTATAATGAAACTCGAATCATAATTAAATTTTGAAATTGATATGATAGTCAATCTGAATAATGTATGAAATTTAAATCATAATGAAATTTCTATAATGTATAAAAAAGTTATTGTGTTTTGATTAAATTTGTAATAAGAAACTGTTATTGTGTTATAGGCGAAAACATGGTGAGCATGAAATTTTTTTAGGCTCGTTAGGTGACCATACAATCACTCCTTAAGTTAGTGGACAGATGTCCAAATTTCAAATATGATTCTAGACATGCAAAGTCTCGAGGTGAACATGAGAACTTTTTTTTTGGTTCAATGGGAAAAGAGAAAGGCGACAACATGGTGAACATGTCAACTTTTTGGGTTGGTTAGGTGAACATACAATAACTGCTTAAGTTAGTGGAGAGATGTCCAAATTCCAAATCTTGACATGTCGAATCTCGAGGTGAACATACAAATTGTTTATGCTCAATGGACAGAGAGGAGGGAGACAACACAGTGAACATGCCAACTTCTTAGGTTAGTTAGGTAAATTACAATCATTACTTAAGTTGGTAATTATTTATTATTAATAAGAAAATAAAAGATATTAAAATTAAAATATAAATTTGTGAAAAAAAAATCAAATCCAAAACTCCTTATATAAATTATATATATAATGCATTTTAATTTTAATTTTGAATGAAAAGTTAAAATTCAATTTATTAAGAAAATTAAAATTCAGTTTAGTCGAGTCTCCTATAAATACATAATAATAGATTTATGTGTAAAAACCGATCAATTAAAAAACTAAACCGATAAAACGTAATCATTACTAGTGGCGAATTGTAAAAGGGAAAAAGCTAGATTATGAAGCGATGCCATTTTTTAAGGCATCCAATGAATACATAACCCTCAATTAAAATCCAGCTTATTTGAAACCCACTTAATAATATATTTAAAACAAATAAAATAATAAATTTATTTGTATAAAAAAGATAAATAAGAAAGTGAATGATTACAAGTGGCCAATTGGAAATTGTGTATGTAAACGAGAGAATCAAGGGATCCCATATTTTAAGTGCAACCAATCAATACAAAATCCTATCAGAGCAACCTTGCGGCAGCCAAGCTTCTCTCGCACAGTGCAAACAAATTAAGACAGACCACTGTCCCATGCACGGTGTACGTTAACAAAGTTCAAGTGGAAGACAAGGACATATGAAAGACATAAACCCTAGCTACGTGGTGTGGTGGTTACGTGGTGGTAGAGTCCAACTCTAGCGAGAAAGCCATATATATCGATAAGGCAGCAGTTTTCATTTTGTCAATGTTAAACCCTGCCCAGTGCTCTCCCTTCCTGTGAATCATCCTCCTAAGCTATTTAGCAGTTAGGCCTGACCTCACGGGACTGTTGGCGTCTTGTAAAAGCTGGGAAGAAGTCTTAAAGAGCTGCCTAGAGTTGACAAATTGTGTAAGGTGCTGCTATTATTGTCTTGGTATTTGTTATCAGCTGGCGTGAGAACAATCATTGATTGTTACTGTAAGTATTGACTTGAAAAAACTTGAGATTGGCCTCAGCATTTGAGTAGCATCAGCATTCAAGTAAGAAGTCCTGATGCCCACTGCCCTCCGAGTCAATTCCTTCTGCATGTGCATCTGTTTTTCTCTGATATAATTATCTACATATGCATCTGTTTTTCTCTGATATATTTGTCTCCATGTAATTTTATTGCATGGTCAGTATAACATCCTTATCTACATATGCATCTGTTTTTCTCTGATATATTTGTCTCCATGTAATTTTATTGCATGGTCAGTATAACATCATGTTTTAATGCTTATATTTGTATTGTTTTACCTCTCAAAGAAAAGCACTTCTGCATGTATTGATTCTCTGAAGCTCATATAAAATGGAATGTGAGTTTCATTCATCTTGATGCCTTGCACTATGTGCATAGTTTTTCTCTGATATAATTATCTGCATATGCATCTGTTTTTCTCTGATATATTTGTCTCAGTGTAAATTTTATTGTGTGCTAAAGTATAGCATAATCTTTTAATGCTTACATTTGCATTTGTGTACCTGTGAAAGAAAAACACTTCTGCATGTATTGATTCTTTGAATCCCATATAAAATGGAATTTCAGTTTCACTTTCATTCATTTTCATGCTTTGCACTATGTGCATAGTTTTTCCTTCTCAGCAAAAGTTGTTGCCTGTGTTTTAGCTTGGACTGAATATATCACAATATCACCACGCACTCATTTTGGTATTTTGTGAAGCTTTTATTTGAATTTCTCTTGTACTGATACACACCATGGTCATTTCTGCAGTACCCACTTTGAGGATATACATCGTGAGATCTATACAAGTATTGGGTTACTCTTGATCTGCGATCGGTAGTGTTTTGTGGACCCAGTTCACTTTAGTCGAAGTCCTAAACAAAATGAAGTCGCAGCAGCAGTCAAAGTTGCAGAAGAATGAAAGTCTGAGCCCTAACAAGCTCTCAGAGAAACAGCTCAAGAGGGGGAAAGAGGCTGGTAGATATAGAGGTGTCCGTAGACGTCCGCGGGGCCGTTTTGTTGCAGAAATTCATAACCCAAAATCCAAAAAACAACGGTGGCTTGGAACCTACGACACAGTATAAGAAGCAACATGCGCTTATGATTTTGCTGCAAGAGGCATGAGTGGGATCAAGGCACGGACCAACTTCATATACCTCAATTCAGAGCACTGTATGTTATCAACACCAACTCCTCCTGCATCTCTTACTGGTTCTACGTTTCCCACTAATATCAAAGATCCATTTTCACACAAGCCTCAAAAGCTGCAAGACTCGTGGCTTGATTGCTTATGGCGAGATTCCAGCACCACGAGGCCTAACCCTTGTGATGAAGCCAAACAGCAGCAGCAGAAACAACAGTTCAGTGTAAATGGTGGTTACAACATGCTTGGAAACACTGTTAGTCCCTGGAGGCCATCAAATAATGAGATTGAGAACAATAATAACCAGTTGCTTGAGGGAGCTGGTTCAAGCAGCGTGGTTCCCGTCTCTCTTCCAAGAGATCATCATAGCATTAATGCCAGCACTTGGCAGAACTTGCCCCTAGCTGATCCTCTCCTGCTCTCCTTATCAAAAAGCACCATTGATCATGCCTATCGTTCTACCATTCCATCCCCAGTTTCTTCATCCACCACTTCTTCCTCAGTTACAAAAATCTCTGACCATAAGCGTGCCTTCAACAACAATATAACTATCACTCCAGAGAAAGCAATCCCACTGTCAAACCCCGTTGAAAGTGTTTATTTCCTTCCATGCTTAGAAGAGCCTGCTTGTGAGGTATACAGTCCGGTGTCACCATATAGTTATACATTGAGCTCTAATGTGGACCACCAATTCCAAAACCTTGCAGATAGTAATGGTCATTCAGATTCAGCCCTGTTGGACCAGATCATTAGTGGGTATCTTACAATGTCTGTCTCTGCAACCAGCCCTGCATCCAGTGTTTGCATCCCAAAGTACTTCAGCAATAACAACACCCCTGAATTGTGCTGTTTATGTTCCTCAAGAGAATTATTCTATCATCAATCCTACCTGCACTGGCTTCAACACAAGTGATCATATCATGGCAGATCTAGAAAGGTTCATTGAAACGAATTATATTGGTTTATACTTCAATCCAGAAGCACAACAGCAGCCACAAGATCAGCAGCTGCCGCCACCACAAGATCAACCACAGCAGCAGCAGCAACTAGAGGCAAACAATTTCAACAGCACCCACTTCTCATCTCCCTATCCATACACTGGTTATTTATTGGTTATTTATTTAGCATGCCACCAATTTCAGATGCTCTTGAGGAAATTCTACATCTGACTGCAGAATTGTTTGATTCACAGCAGTATGGGAATGGTTATTATAGTTAGTAATCCCTTTCTATTTGCTTTACATTTCTATTTTCTGACCTGAAGCCTGTCTTTGGACATCGGGGAGAGTAGAAGTTATGGATCACAGTATTAATTCATTAATGTCTGGTTTTGTTGCACTGAGATATTATTATTTCGGCTGCTCATACCAGAATGAATTCTCTACTACATTAACCTGTTATTTTCAGTTTCCTCCAAATGTACAAGTTTCAAGTTCTAATTAAGGTTATCAAGCTCTAATTAAGCTTATCATTATATCTCTGTGGATGAAATATTTGCTCCTTCATGCTTCATGACATTTTTTTTTACTTTTAACATCAATCCATTTAACCATTTTTTTTTGTTGAAAAATAGAAGAATCAAATGGATATAGCAAATGTTACATAGCTGCATGCTCTTGTTTGTTTTCGTGAAAAACAAATCGAAGGATTTTTTTCAACTACAATTTTCTAATGAATATGACAGATTTCCACCTCATATTGATTCAGGAATTCAATATAAAAATAGTGAGATGTATCTTATCCCATGGCCATGGCCCATATTTTTCAGAAACAGAAAATACTTTCTATGTGCGTGAGCAAAGATATTGTGAAGAGAACTCGGAGCGAATGAACTTTCTCTTTGTGTGACCAACGAGTTTGATGAGAGAAGTCTGACCTAACTCGATATGAAAAAAGAGCTCGGATGCAATTTACTTATATAGGTGCGCATTACCCAAATTACCCATGCTATGACGCTTTCTAAGTTTTTAATTAATTTTTCCTTTCAATTTCTATGTTTTAAAAAAAAGAAAATTCTTTCAACCGTTAACATAAACATAATGTATGGGTTTTAGGGTTTTATTGTTTCATAGATTTTTTCCGAATTACCTATTCATGATTCCCCAATTTTAGGAGGCAATATGGTCTCCATATCACTCATGTGGGCCACCATGTGTAAGCGCGTATGAAAAACTAGTATAGTATTGAAGGAGGGCATGTAACTTTATGGGAGGACATGATCTATTCCACATGAAAAGGATAATAGGAAGAATAATTGGTATACTTTGGTCATCCTTAAAAAGACATGTATCTTCAAACTATCTAACAAACAAGCAACGAAGTCAACCAAGAATAAGTGGTATATTTGGACCATCCTTAACAAACATGTATGTTCAAGCTATCCAACATAACTTTATGGGAGGACATGATCTATTCCACATGAGAAGGATAATAGGAAGAATAATTGGTATACTTTGGTCATCCTTAAAAAAACATGTACCTTCAAACTATTTAACAAACACGCAACGAAGTCAACCAAGAATAACTCGTATATTTGGACCATCCTTAACAAACATGTATGTTCAAGCAATCCAACGAACCAACAACGAAGTCAACGGTTGACTTCGTTGCTTGTGTGTTGGATAGCTTAAACATACATGTTTTTTAAGCTCAAGTGTATACTTCATGGGAGGATATGAAGTATTGCACATGAAAAGGATAATGCATAACCAAAATCACATAGTTATTGTATCATATACTCTTTAAAGTTTATGATATCATAAATATATTAATTTATTGTAAACATTTTCTCATATATCGAAATGTAAACAAAAAATGTTTACATGACATGATAAGATTTATGTTGTAATCTTGATGACATTTATAGTGTGCTTTTTATGTGTAAAAAAGATACATAAGATATAACTAAGATATTATTATAAAAAATCTTTAAAGCATTGTGTAAAAGCATAGACTAGGAATTCCTAGTTTAAGGTCTTCTCTCCATAGATCATCAAGAAAAGAGGTCTAGGCCAACTTGCTCTAGAAGCGTGCATCTTTTAGTGGAAGTGGATACAAATTTGGAGAAGTTTCATTTTTCTTTACTGCGCGACACTACTTGAGACTATGGGACAATGCATGATGAAACTAGGGCATCTAGTTTCAGAAGCTTCCCACCACATTTTTCAGAAAATGACCTTACTCAGAAACTCTCCATGGAAAGGCACATCTTTTTGTGAAGTCATAATTGAGTTGTGAGAATTTTCATTTCTCGATTCATCTCTTGTGCTATGGGAAACTAGGGCATAAATTTTTTGTAGTTTCCCTCCACCAAATTTGGCAAAGGACTTCATTGAACAACTCACGTGAAGGAGGCACATCTTTATATCCATCCAAAACTCAAAAATTCCAAGTTTGGAAAATTAGGGTTTCTCTTACAAACCCTAGATGAGCTAGCTCACAAATGAGGTCGAGAACTTCAAATTGGTAAGATATAAATCTTTGTTATTTCCATTTGAGATTCTCATTTCAAAATGACTCATCACACTGAGGTTGATGACACAAGTACATATGACTCAAAAGTTTCATGAAATATTGCAACAAATAAGTTAAAATCAAAATTTTCATGGATAAAGAGATAAAAAAAATTAAAATAAATGTTATGCCCCAATGAAAATTCGTTGCAATAAAAATGAAAACACATAGTTCATTGCTATAGTGATGGTAAAGTTTACACGTGCAACATAAACTATCATCACAGTAATGCTCATTGACTTTTTGTTGTTGTTGAAATTTGATTGTGTTGCATTTTCGCTAGAATCGCCAAAATCATTGATCTATAAACAATAGTACAAAATGAGAGATAAGTGACAAAAAAATTGTCAAAATATGCATATAAATTAATTTGGTTGTATACTTGGTCATTAATTGGTCATATATTTGGTCATTAACTATCACAATTAATGAGGAAATATATGACCAAATTAATGAAAAAAATTGACCAAATTAATAACCATAAGAAAAGCATTAAATGACCAAACTAAATATGACCATTTTTTGTCACATGATAAGAGACCAGGAATTAGCCACCAAAACTTCCATTTGATCATTTATATGCGAAACTTGGTCTTTTTGTGTTGAGCGAGGAGCTCTAGAGCACTTGAGTTAGTGATGATTTACATTGAGCAAGAAGCTCTAGAGCGCATGAGTACTTACCTTTATGTTGAGCGAGAAGCTGTGGAACACATGAAAAGATAATTCGACGTGTTGGGGATTAAGTCTTGGAGCCTTCCATGTTGATGTTGAGCATAAGCTCTAGAGCATCACATCCTTGTCCATTGTATCCCTAGGCATATCATACAAGTACATCCTAGCCCTAGTGTTGAGCGAGGAGTTCTAGAATTGTACTCACTTGCAATGCCCTCTTAAAGCATTGAGTATGTGATCTCTTAAGCACTAGGAGTTACTAAAAAGAATTTATTACTCTGCTGACATATTTCATTTGTCAACAGAGGCTTACCTTAGATTTCTTTAAAATAAAACTAGTTTAAAACTACAAGTTAACTATATGTATATGTATATGTATATATATAAACAATCCTATAAATAGTGTTATAAGCTAATCTACTAATTACATTTAAATCAACTAAAGAAAAAATTATAAATAAAATAAAGTTAAGAAATTATCAAAGACCATTCAAGGCCTGTCTCCATAATACAAACTAAATACTATAACACTCCATTTAAAATAAATATCATCATAAGAATTAAATGAACAAAAGAGGCATCGTTGTTGAATTATTGTAACTTCAAAGAATATTAGATAAATATATTTTGTGATCCCCAATGTTCCTATCAAGAGAATTACTTGTATTACTTTATACCTCAATGTTCGTGTTGGCAAAATTACCTAAAGTCATGAGGAATTCCCCTCCATTGTAAGTCGGGTGATTAGTATCCCAGTTGTGGTTACTCGAACCTATATAACTGAATTAGGATTACTTGAGACTACATAAATGAGTCTAATATTAAGTGAACGAAAGAATATAAATATAGGTGTGGCTCTCCTTATTTGAGACACGCACACTCACTTGTGTAGCGCATGAGAGAGAGAGAGAAATAGCTATAGCGGGAAGAGAAGGAGGATCAATCTTTTGGGTTTTACCTTTTATCTTTTTGTGGCATCTATATTTAGGAATATTTTGGTGGGTTTTTCCCATTAGGGTTTTCCCACAATAAAAGGCTTTGTGTTCTTTTTGTGTGGTTGTGTTTGTCTATCTTTTAGTGATCTTTTGGCTTATGGTTATGGTGTTATGATGTTAAATGTTTTAAGATATGATATAACCATCAAAAATTAACATGGTATCAGAGACACCATGAAAGAAGTCATTATGCAGCCAAAACAGTGCTACAACTATAGCTATGGAAGATTAGGGTTTCATGTTTGAAAACCCTAAAATACTAAAACTAGTAGTTTTGGTAGATTCACTATATCTTGATATTAGAGAAGGATCGAGAGCCAAAATTTTCAAAGGCCGAAGATAAATTCCTAATTTACATTGTGTACATTTCAGCCTGAGATTCACTATATTGTAGGATATATGATTCCTCCAAGTTAGGGTTCGAGCCTCTCTCACGATTCAGGCTTAAACAAGTTACCTAGAGAGAATCGCTATATCTCGGGCTACAAAGGTCCAAATGAAATTTCACAAGATGTTTGAGAAATGGCATAGAATTTATGTTCTGTGGTAATAATTTTAGGCTTCGAAGATAAAACAGTGACACGTGGAAGTCCGTACAAGTTTTCTCTTCCGAACAGTCGTGAAATAAGTTACCTTGGTAAAACGCATATAAGTCCAAATTGATGAAACCAATTCGGCTTAAACCTGCATTATTGGACAGATGACAAACAAGGATACCTCAGTCAGAAATTTCAGACACAGAGGAGTAGCAATTTCAGATATATCTTAGAAATAATATCAGGAATCCTGCAAAAGAAATTGAAGAAAACTAGGGCATCATATATTTTGCAATTCTGATCACAATTTTGGGAAAATGAATATGCTTCTCAACTTGCCTTCAAGAGGAACATATTTCTATCCAACCAGACATGAAATATTCCAAGTTTTGAAAATTACGATTTTTTCGACAAACCCTAGATCAGTGAGATTTAGAACTAGCACAATCATCTCAAACCGGTAAGATCTAATCCTTTGCCATTTACATTTAAGGTTCTCATCTCAAAATGTCCCAACACCTCAGCTTGATGACAAGCTTGGTGAAGCTGAAAAATTATAAGCATCGAAGCATAATATTTCACTTGTTCTTGAAGAAAATGAATTGGACACATACATAAGTAGCATTAGAGGAATTTTGGGGTCTAAAATGGGCCTCGTAAAGAAAATAATAAAATAATAGTTAAAATAATAAAATAATATTAATTAATTTTGGAGGAAGAAAGAAAAAAACTACTTTTGTGTTTGTATTTCTTGTTTATGGGGTAGCGAGGTTCATCAAAAGTATGCAGTGTGGATACTCATTGGATGCAGAATCAAATTCCGCATCCAACGAGCTCTCCCGATTGAAATTTGAGTAAAAATACAATGAGATATGTCGAAAATATGAACAAAAAAATAGTTTTTTTTTATGACAAATATGTCAATTCAATCATTATGGTTGACTCATTTTATTGAAATTCTATTGATTCTTGAATTCCAACTCACAAAAACTTATTTTGGCACGTTTTCTTATAAGGCCCATTTTAGACCCCAAATTTCCTCTAATGAGAGGTTCCAATTCCAAAGGGAAATGAGGGTAAAGCCTTACACAAGAAGAAACTCGACTCATAATAAGAGAAGAGAAAATGGGAGTAACTGAGGATCAATCACGAGAAGATCCCTCAAGCGATGAGGAATATGAAGAACTCAAATCTTGAATAACCTCTTATCCATCTTAGCATTCGGATAAGAAATGATGATGTCATGAATGAAGAAGATGGAGAAGCATAAGGATCAAGGAGTCTACGCATGAAATGAATAAAAGATAAGTATTCAATTGTCATTTCATGATATTATTTTATATTCAGTTGATGTGTTATGCATGCTAGAATGTTTGCATTAATTATAGTATACTACTAATATGCATGCGATGGGTACGTAGCTCATGGTGTTATGCAACTCTCCATTACTACTTGTCTCGAATGAAACCTCCTTGCTAACATATTGGATTAGTACACAATCCCAATGATGTCATCTAGAAAGTTTCTATGAGATATAAACAGTTGAATGATGTGCCGTTATGAATATGTTCTATGAAATGGTTCTAACCATGCAACTGGTGCATTTGATTTTTGGGAAAGCTCTTGTACAACCGCCTACAAGAAAAAAAGGATGAGACTTGTTCTGAAGAACAAGTGATAACAATTCAATATTCACTCCAATAAACATGAATCTAAAGATCCTAGTGTTAGATACATTGTGACAGAAGAAAGAGATTTAGCGAGTGGCATTAGAGGAAATTTCAACTCAAAATGGGCCTCCTAAAAAAAATTAATAAAATAATAATTAAAATAATAAAATAATATTTATTAATTTTGGAGGGAGAAAAGAAAAAAATTACTTTTTTGTTTGTATTTTCGACATATCTCCCCATGTGTTTACTCAAATTTCGATCGGGAGAGCTCATTGGATGCAAAATTAAATTCCACATCCAACGAGTACCCACTCGAAATACTTTTGACGGACTTTGCTACCCCAAAAGCATGAAATCTTGATCAAAATTTGAGTAAAAACACGGGGAGATATGTCGAAAATACAAACAAAAAAAGTAGTTTTTTTATGACACCTATCCCCAAATTTATATTAAAATAGTGTTTAAGACCTATAGAGTATTTCAAATTTAAAGCGATTTCATTGGCTAACACATGATGACATGGAATTTGAGTTAAAGTTAAAAGGCCCATTTTGAGTTGAAATTTCCTATATTGTAGATTTACCTCGAAGGATGAAGACCACAATGGTTACGAGATATAACTCAAGATGAAGAAAAGAATGGCAATACTTCCAAACCAAAGTAAGAGGCCTCTGACACACTCTAGTTGTGTAACACAGTTGGGTGACATCATTAATGCTAACCTTTCCAGCTATGAAAGAAGCTATGATCAAAGAGTAACAGTTTATCATGGGAAATGATGTCTACGATATGGTTTCGAGACCTAAAGGGAAGTCCCTAGTATATTCCATATGGATCTACCAGAACAAGTGTACAAAGAAAGGTTCATGGTTTTCCTCAGTCTGAATAGACTATGACATGACATACTTTATTTACTAGACCCGCTAGAAGTATATATGAAGCAAAGAACAACCTGTATAGAATGAAGAGGAAAGTTGATGCTCCGCTTCATGAGGAGTGACTTCAAAAGATCTCTGAGTTCGACATGGTACGATATGATGGCCAACTTCCTGATGGATCAAGATTTTACCAAGAGTAAAGTGGGTTCCAACCTTGAAGGTTAAATACAGAAGACTAGAATATGTTGATGACTTGACAAGATGAACTCATGGAATATGCTATGATGAAAGAATACTAGAATGATGTTTGGGATATAGTACTCAAACTAGAAAGAAATAATGTGGTATCTTCCAAATGGATTTGTAGGATAAAATAAGCTGTTGATAGAAGTAAGGGAAGACATGTTGCTAGAGGTTTCTCTGAGAAAGAGGGAATCAAATCTGAAGAGACACTTGCTCCGGGAAGCAAGGTACAGTTCCTTCAGAACTATCATGGTACATGTTTCCATGATAAAGTGGGATATACACTAGACTCGATGTAAAGACAAGCCTTCCTTAATGGTATGATCGAGGAAGAGTTTTGCATTGAATAGTCACAAGGATTTGAAGTTGAATATAGACAAATTAACATATGCAAGTTGAATAAGGCCTTATATGGCCTAAAGAAATCTCCCAGAGATTGGTATGGAAGGATAGATCGTTTTGTGATGAGATTGGGCTTTACCAAGAGTAAAGCTGACCCTAACCTTCAAGGTTATAGAAGATGAAACTGGCATACTATTACTGTGTGTGGATGATCTATTTCTTTATGCAGTGGAAATTTTAAAAAGATTTGATATGTTGGAATGTAAAGCCATGTCCACGTTGATGGATTCCAACTTGAAGTTGTTAGCTGATGACCCTTCAGAGTTAGTGGATGTGGCTCAATACAGATAGATTATTCGGTCATTGATGTATCTAATAAAGACCAGACTAGACATTTATTTTGTTCTAAACAACTTATCTAGTTCAACCTATATGTGTTCACTTAATAGCTGCAAAACATGTGATGAGATATCTGAAAGGGACTATAGAATTTGGTCTATACTATGATTGAAACCATGATTACAGATTGTATGGCTATATAGATGGATATTGGGCTGAAAGTGTCTTAGATAGGAAAAGCACTTCAAGTGGATGCTTTTGTCTGGGGTCTTCTATGATTTCATGGTTTAGTAGGAAACAGTCTAGTATTGCTCTTAGCATGGCAAAAGTAGAATACATAGAAACTTGCTCTTCTAGTTGTGAATCCATATGGATTTGAAAGTTGATGTCAGGTCTCTTTGATCTGGAGATGGATACTACTGAGATTCTATGTGATAACAAGAGTTGGATAAAGATGACAGAGAAGCCAATGCTCCATTGAAGCACATAGAAATCCAAAATTTCTACATTCGAGATAAGATATAGATGATGATGTTTCAGTATTCTCATGCTGAAGACATAGATGATGTTTCAGCATTTACATACTGTAAACGTAGATGATGGTGATTCAGTATTTCTATGATAAATATAGAGATTATGATGGTTTAGATGACGATGTTACAAGATGATGATTCAACACTAATGAGTTGATGAAGCCTCTATCTCGGGTAAAGTTCGAACACCTTCGAGACAAGATTGGTGTTGTTTGAAAAGACCTTCCTCGAAAGCAGGAGCAGTGATGTTGCAGTGCGATTATATCATCCATGGACACTTGTCCTAAAGTGATTCAGTGACTTCAGTCCTTGAGAATGAAGAGGGATTGTATCATCCCAGAAAATTTGTCCAGAGCGGATCTGGTGACTTCGATCCTCGAGAATGTGGAGGGATTGTATCATCCCGGGACCTCTATCTAGAACAAACCTAATGACTTCGGTCCTTGAGAATATGGTGGGATTGTATCATCCCTGAACTTCTGTTCAGAACGGATCTGATGGCTTCAATCCTTGAGAATGTGGTAGGATTGTATCATCCTTGAAATTTGGCTCAGAACGGATACGATGATTTTGGTACTCAAGAACGTGGTAGGATTGTATTATCGTTGAACTTCGGTTTAGAACAGATTCAGAGACATTGGTACTCGAGAACGTGGTAGGATTGTATCATCCTTGAACTTCGGTTTAGAATGGATTTGGTGACTTCAGTACTCGAGAATGTGGTAGGATTGTATCATCCTGGAACTTTTGTTCAGAACGGATCTGAAGAATTCGATACTTGAGAACGTGGTAGGATTGCATCATCCTTGGGCTTAGTCCTAAAGTGATAGGGAGTGGTTATCTCGTAATTGAATATAGTGACTTCGGTTTTCAAGAATGTGGTGGGATTGCATCATCCCTAGACTTTAAGTCCAAAAGTGATTGGAAGAATTTTGTCTTCGTATTGTGGATTGCAAGTTGCTACTGCTGCTGATGATGTTCTTGATCGAAATATTAGACTGTGATGATGATGATGTTCCTGATCGAAAGATGAGAGTGTGACTATGATGATGTTACTAATCAAAAGATTCGAATATGATGATGATAATTGCTGATCAAAGGATCAGAATGTGATGATGATGATGTTTCTAGTCGAAAGAGCATGGTATGATGCTGATGATGATTGTTGATTGAATGATCAGAATGTGATGATGATGATGTTGCTGATCGAAAGTTCAGAATATGATGATGATGATGATGATGATGCTGATCAAAAGTTTAGAGTATGTTGATGATGGTATTGTTAATCGAAAGATCAAATGATTGTTGATGACGATGATGATGTTCCTAATCGAAAAGTCAAAGTATGATGATGATGTTGTTGATCAAAAGATCAAATTATTGTTGATGACGACAATGATGGTGTTTGATATAAAGATCAAAGTCAAGGACGATGATGGTGTTTGATCAAAAGTTCAAAGTATTGATGATGATGTTGTTGACGATGATGATGTTGTTGATCAAGAGATCAAAGTGTTGATGATGATGTTGCTGATCAAGAGATCAAAGTGTTGATGATGATGATGTTGACGATGATGATTTTGCTGATTGAGAGATCAAAGTATTGCTGATGATGTTTCTCAAAGTATTGTTGATGGTGGTGATTGCTGATTGAAAAGATTAAAATGTCGATGATGATGTTGTCATTCGAGCGGTCAAAGTGTTGTTGCTACTGAAGTTTGAAGATGAAGACTATATGTTGAAGATGATGAAAAGATTGCAATGATTTATAGATGTATCACCCTAACGATGATGTTGATGATTCCCTCCTTCTCCTATTGTTGTTGTTGTTGATGATGTTGTAGAATACCCTTCTCTTTAATGGGGAGTGTTGAATTATTGTAACTTCGAAGAATATTCTAAATATATTTTGTGGTCACCAAGGTTCCTACTAGGAGAATTAATTGTATTAATTTATACCCTGATGTTCCTATCGGCAGAATTACCTAAATTCATGAGGAATTCCCCTCCATTGTATGTCAGGTCATTAGTACCCCGGTTCTAGTTACTTGAGCCTAGATACATGAATTAGGATTACTCAAGCCTACATAGCTGAGTCTAATATGAAATGAATGGACAAATATAAATAGAAGTGTGGCGCTCCTCATTTGAGACACACACACTCACTTATGTAGCGCATGAGAGAGAGAGAGAGAGAAAGAGTTGTAGCTGGAGAAGAAGGAGGATCAGTAACTTTTGGGTTTTACCTTTTATCTTTTTGTGGCATCTATATTGAAGAAGCTTTTGTTGGGTTTTTCCCATTAGGGTTTTCACATGATAAATATTTGTGTTCTTTTTGTGTGGTTGTGCTTGTCTATCTTTTAGTGATATTTTGGATTGTGGTTATCTTGATATGATGCTAAATGTTTTAAGATCTGATATAACCATTAAAAATTAACAGTCCTAACCATCCATGTGGTCCCATATCTAAACTTTGCTCACACATCTAAAAATCCACAGTAATAATTAGAACTATTATGATCACATCCCATAAAAATCACTTTTTCCCATCTAACTATTATGCATAGACAATGCATACAGTAAACAACCAATAGTTAAACCCATTTTCATGCCAACAAAGGTCACAACATTGAATCCCATGGATGTTCAGACCTAGGGAAAAAATAGTAATAACAACCACAGTATAATATATTAAACCAAAATCCAAATCGTATCACCATACTGCAGGTTCTTAAAAGCAAATAAAAGCCATGACATAATGTAGTGAACAAGAATCAACCTTTTATATAATCCAACATTCATATCTGTACACATGCCAAGCTATACAACTAACGTATATGGGATACAATTTATAAATACACCAAATTCCATGTAATAAAAAATGCATACACTAACAGTGAGGTCGTAAGACCCTAGATAGACCATGACCTTGGCTAAGAATAATTTAAATACATAGTCCATTAAAATATAAACCTACAGTAAATGATTGGTCGTTGTGGGTTTTGATCCCATGGCTTTCCATAGTCCAATTTACATAAGAACCGATAACCATAAACAAAATAATATAGAAGCTATCACATCACTATGGGAAAGGATCATGTCATTTATGTCATCGCTTACCTGCGCTTTCAAGTATTTACAATATCCAATATAACTAACATCATTACACATAAAGAATCCGTTTAGGAAAATGCCTCCTAGAAACCCCAGCTCCATTTACATATCATGCTTAAATTAAAACGCAAAACGCAATAGTATTACACACTATGTAAAATTAACCATTTCCGTCATACATATAGAAACAATACATATATCTCTTTATACAGAGTTTCACCAAGTTTGATACACAGTCGCCATTAAAGACTGAGTTTGAATATTACACAGGCGTGCCAATGGGCTATGGAACCATTGCAAGAAATGGTGCATCCCATGGCTAAAACGCCCAAACCAAAATAATGATTTACATAACCACGATTAATTACACAGAGTCGAATGGCCCAAGATTCGATTCATGGATTAATGCCTTAACATTTAAAAAAACAAGTTTGTAATATTAATCCAAAGGCAAAATAAAAAATGCTATAGCTAAACCCCAACCAAGCATCAAGTTAAAACTTAGATCTTCCCAAAGGGCCCAGTGGTGACAAGCATAAAGCTTGAATACCAAGCTTACCGTGGCCACTTAGTATCAACCTTGAGCTAGCCCTCCTCACGTGCCTTGCCACCTGCAAGCATAGCAACATGAAAAAGTTGAGGAGTATGCAGCGACTAAGCCATGAACCCAATGTAGTGTAGAATAAAAACAAAAAAAAAATATTACCTCCATCATGCTGGTCATTGCCTCCTTGTGGCACAGAGCCGAGACCTCATCCCTCCTCAAAACCAAATGAAATGCCAAATGATTTGTCAGCCAAATCCCTAATATTTGGATGGCCATGAAACCCAAGAAGCATTAATGGCACAACTGGTGACCATTATCGAAATACAAAACCCCTTCTCCATAGTTCAAACTAAATTGCATTATCGTGCACTTCATTTACCATGCAAAGGCATAAACCTTGATATCATATGGTTCCACCATAGTTTATCCTCCGCCACCCCAAATCTTAACAACAGATCCTATAGGATTACAACGTTTCGCTATTACATAGTCTAGAGATGTTATGCATTATCCCAAGGTCCTAGCATTTGGTATATATCGTGTAAACTTTAGGCTTAAGCCTTAGCACAATGCATTCATGCCTCGACTTAAATTCTTAGTAACCATGGAATATGGAATATGCCATGGTAGTTTTACCATAAATAAAACTCCAAGGTTATAACTTGCAAAATATAAATAAGAATATAATACTTATCATTAATTAAACCGAAGTACGATTACATAATGAACTAAAAATATGACATAGGCACTTTAACCTATTAATAAAATAATGAGAGGAGAAATTTCACCTCACTAATATCAGTCTGTAATGAAGTATAATGAAGAACAATAGGTATAATTTTAACCAATTTGTTTAAGCACTCCTTAAAACTCCGTTGCTAGGTATAATCTGTATATAGGGTAAAAGGGGTTCCTTAGTTCAATTTGAACTAAGTAGGACTACGTGTCAAGTAATAATTTACCTCTCAAACCGTCATGGGAGAACGAGTCCTGCTACTCCATCACTTTGTTCCCACAAACAAAGTTAAGTCAGAACTTAATAAATAACTTTGTAAACATGCGCTAGAGTAAACAAGGTTCCATGCAAATAATTACCACATCGACAGTAATGTCAAAAAGAGAATAATTTAGTAAATAGAATTATGAACTCGTAAGTAAAATATACTAATAATAAATGACAGAAAGTAAATGACAGAGTGTAAGGAAAACTTACGAATAAACAACAGTACAAATAGGGTACGTATATTTTTGCAAGAGTAATAATGTTCCATTCATGTAGTTTTTACTAGCTTATAATTTTTTATTTTTTATTTTCAATTTTTGTGGACATTAAAAGTGGTATTAGAGCCTAGTTTCAATAATAAGAGACCTATGGGTGCACCAAGAAACAACTACAGATAAAATAAATTATAATATTAAATTTTGGTTTCTAACATAAATTCTTCTTGATATTAAATTTTTTTGCAGTTGTAGGAATTTTTACAAGAACAGTTTAGATTATGAACACTAAGGGAGATAACAACCGACATGGTAGAATGAACACCCCCATCCCAGAAGGAGAACTGGGGGTGGACTTGAATTGTGATAATGTGAAGACTATACATAGTCTTCAAGAAAAATTGTGACGTCTCAAAGAAGACAGTCTAGATGAAAAAAAAGAACAACAAGCTATAAATGAAGCATTAATAAGAAATATGACAAGAGGAGGCCCGTAGGGTAAACCTACCCAGTCCACAAACAGTTCCAAAAGAGAACAATAAGATATATGGGATAGCAACCCAAGAGAAGGAGAAAAAGAGGAACGAACCCTTGAAGCACTGAAAGGAGATCATCACAGTCCTTCCAGTGATGACTCTCTGTATCCTCCAAGAAAGAAGCAAAGACACAATGATAGTATTCAGGGGGAGTTTCAAAAAATAAGAGCCCCAACCTATGAAGGTGAAGTAAACTTCGGGGAGAAGGCTGAAGAGTGGATGCTAGGCATCAGTAAGTATTTCCAGATTCATAACTATTCAAGTGAGATGAAGGATAGGCTTTCTATCTATAAATTAAATTGTAATGCAACAAGATGGTGGAGGGATTTAAAACACACCAAGAAATATGAGATGTGGGAAATACGTTGGGATACTTTTTGAAATATTTTCCAAGAAAAATATATGTCAGAAAGGTTCTTTGAGTGAAAAGTGAAAAAGTTTCATGAACTACACATGGGATCCATGACTATGGATGTATTTATTAACATATTTCTATATTTGTTGCATTATGTACCGTACATTGAAGAAGAAAAGGTAAATATCGTCACTAAGGTAAGCATTATCATTAGAAAATAATATTGTGAGAAGGGATCCATCCAAACTCAGATGTTATACATGCAATGAAATAGGACACTATGCTAGAAACTGTCCCATGAATAAGAATGTATCCAAGAAGAAGAGGAACTTCAAAAGAAGACATCATGCTCACACTACTGAGGATGATGATCCTCCAAGGAAGAAAGTAAAACAAGAAAGTGAAGACTCTTCAAGTGAATATGAATATGTTTTGATCTCCACTCTCACGAGAACTATCACTCATGGAAGCAAAGATTGTATTATTGATAGTGGGGCTTCCAAACACATGACAAGTTTCAAGGAATCCTTTGAGAAACTATCTGAACATAATTCACCCCATAAGGTGAAACTTGGGGATGACTACGAATATCGCATAAAAGGTAGTGGTGAATCCTCCTACAACCTAGACTCTAGAATGTCCATGAAAATGAAGGATGTCTTGTTTGTACCAGGACTAAAGAAGAATCTTCTATCCATATCATCATTGGATGCAAAAGGCATGAGGGTTGCATTTGTATATGAACAAGTCCTCATGTGGCCAAGAGGAAAGACTATTGATGATGCAATAGTAATTGGAGAACAAGAAGGAGGTTTATACAAATTGAAGGGCCATCTAGAACAAGCTTTGGTCCATGACATAGTAGAGCCAAATGAACTTTGGCACAAAATTCTTGTGCATGTGCATTACAGAGCACTACCACTTGCAAGCAAAGTTGTTTAAGGTCTTGCAGAAATTCAAGCAAAACATGAAGGGGTTTGCAAAGGATGTGCAAAAGGGAAGAATACAAAGAAGAAATTTCCAAGTAGCGAAAGCAAGGAAAAAGGAATCTTAGAAATCATCCACTCCAATGTATGCGAACCAATGTCATCAAGTTCACGAAGCGGGTATGTATACTATGTTTCATTTATTGATGACTTTTCTAGGAAGACATGGATTTACTTCATGAAGGACAAAGATGAAGTTTTTAGCAATTTCAAGGAATTCAAAGCCTTGATTGAGAACCACACAGAAAAGAAGTTTAGGACCTTTCAATCAGATAATGGAGAAGAATTCACATCAAATGAATTTAAAGACCTATGCAAAGAATCAGGGATTAAGAGGGAGTTGTCCACTTCATATAATCCACAACAGAATGGGTTTGCAGAAAGGAAGAATAGAACTATCATGGAAGCTGCAAGAGCAATGCTTCATGATCAATATCTTCCCATGTATCTATGGGCAGAAGAATCCAGAACAATGGTGTATGTACATAACTGTACTCCAAACAGAGTACTGGAGAACAAGACTCCTAAAGAAGTCTTCTTCGGAAAGAATCTAGAATTCAACCATCGCAAAATATTTGGTTGTCTTGCGTACATACACATTCCAAAAGAGAAGAGAACAAAATTAGATCCTTCAAGAAAGAAGGGTATATTTGTAGGACACTCTGAAAGCTCTAAGGCTTACACAATATATTTCCCAGGATTCAAGAAGATTGACATTAGTAGGGATCTAACATTTGATGAAGACACAGCTTACAACAAATCCAGAAAGAGAGCTACTGAAGAACTTGAAGAAGCGGAACGACCCAGAATTCATGATACAACCATGAATGAAGAAACTCAAGAAAAAGATCAATAATTTGAAGAACCACAAAGACCTATAGATCCACCTCATGAGAAGAATCCTCAGAAGAGGAAACCTGCTTAGGTATGAGAAATTATCCAAGGTGTGGAAAGATATGGGGCTCCAGAAGAGGATCACAGAGAAAGAAGGAGAACCAGATCTTGCTCCAGATATGTAGCCTTACTATGTGATGTTATCAATAAAGAACCTTCCAACTATGAAAAAGAGGTAGAATGGAAAGAATGGAACAATGCTATGATCAAAGAGTATCAATCAATCATGAAGAATTTTGTATGATATGTTGTCCCAAGACCAGAACAGAAGTCGGCTATAACTTCCAAATGGATCTACAAGATCAAGCATGCTGCAGATGGTAGCATAGAGAAATATAAGGCAAGATTTGTGGCTCATGGCTTCTCACAAAAGAAAGGAATATATTATGAAGAAACCTTTGCACCTATAGCCAGATACACTTCCATCAAATCGGTACTTGCTTTGGCTACAATGATGAAATGGAAGATACACCAAATGGATGTCAAGAATGCTTTCTTGAATGGTGTAGTGGAAGAGGAAGTTTATGTAAAACAACCACTGGGTTTTGAGACACATGACATGGATTATCATGTGTTCAGATTGAAGAAAGCCCTTTACAATTTGAAATAGGCACCCAAGACATGGTAAAATAGAATCGACAACTTTCTATCCAGTTTGGGCTTTACCAAGAGTAAAGCAAATTCCAACCTTTACTACAAGGTTGAATATGGAAACCCAATGATGCTTCTATGGTATGTAGATGATCTATTTGTAATAGGTATGGATGGGTTGATTACTAATATGAAGAGAAAGCTTGATGCTGAGTTTGAAGTGAAGGACTTAGGCATGATGCCTTATTTTCTAGGCATGGAAGTGTGGAAGAATGCGGATGGGATCTCCCTTGGACAAGAGAAGTATGCAGTAGAGATCTTGAAAAGGTTTGGGATGATGGAATACAAGGCCATGACCACACCTATGGCATAAAACTTGAAGCTATTGAGTGATGCTTCATCAGAGATGGTTGATGCTACGATGTATTGTTAGATGATTGGGTCCTTGAGGTACTTGACGAACATGATACTAGACATTTTCTTTTCTATGAACACCTTGAGCTAGTTTTTGACAGATCCGAGACATGTTCACTTGATTACTTCAAAGCATATTCTAAGATACCTAAGGGGTACAATTGATTATGGGCTCAAGTATGAGGCAAATCAGAATATTAACCTGGAGGGTTATGTTGATTCAGATTGGGCAGACAGTTCCATTGATAGGAAGAGAACTTCAGGATGTTTCTTTAGTATGGGATCAGGAGTGATATCTAGGTTTAACAGGATGCAATCCTATGTGGCACTAAGTACAGCTGAAGCAGAGTATGTCACAGCTTGTTCAACTAGTTTTGAGTTAGTATGGCTGAGGAAGCTACTGACAGATTTATTTGATCTCCATTTGGATGGTACTTGTATACATTGTGACAACCAGAGTTGCGTGAAGTTGTCAGAGAATCCAATGTTCCATGACAAGTCGAAGAATATCAAGATCAAGTATCACTATATCAGGGATATCATACAGAGGGGAGCATTAAATCTCTAGTATGTTGCAATGCAGGAACATATAGTTGATGTGTTGAAAAACCCATTAGCTAGGGTGAAGTTTGAGTACTTCATGGAGAATCTTGGTGTTCTCAAGATCGAGGTTTCCTCCAAAGGGAAATGATGAGACCCAGAGCCATTCTGACATGGTGAGAGGATTGGTTCCTTCCATGGTCAAATGTAAGGGCTGAGCCATTATGTCATGGTGAGAGGATTGGTTCCTTCCATGCCATATGTGAGTGCTAAGCCATTCTAATGTGACTATAGGATTGGTTCCTACATGACCAGATATAAGCGTTGAATTCCATTCTGGGAATGCAGGTACCTGGTCAGTTACCAGGTAGCTCAGTCTGGGACTCGGGGCCATTCTAATATGACTGTAGGAATGGTTCCTACAACATCAAATGTGAGTGCACGCCCTTTTGAACATGGATGTTGGATTTGTTCCTCACATGTGTCAGATGTAAGTGCAGAGCCCTTTTGAACATGCATGTTGGATTGGTTACTCACATGTGTCGAAGATAAGTGTTGAGCCTTTCTGACATTGGTTTTCAGATGTAAGTGCAGAGCCTTTCTGACATTTGTTTTCAGGTGTAAGTGTAGAGCCTTTTTGCATGGAGGATTGGTTCCTCGTATGGTCGAGTGTAAGTGCTGAGCCATTTCGACATTGGTTGATGGATCTGAGTGTTGGGCCTTTCTGATAGGGTTGTGGGCTATGTTACCACATGGTCAGATGTGAGTGCAGGGTGTGCCTTTTTTATATGCTTGTAGTATTGGTTCCTACATGATCAAATGTAAGTGTTGGGTGGGCCATTCTGACTTAGGGTCAGATATAATTGTTGGAAAAAACCTACATAGAGGGTAGGCCTACAATCAGCATGAAAAAGGGCTGGCTCTGTAGAACTTCATGTGATGAGAAGAATCATAACATATCACCCATGAAGATTCGGTGTTGATGATCTAGCAGAGATGATCCAAATCGAGGAATGATCCAGATCCAGATTGAGGGATGATCCAGATCTAGTGATGATGATCTAGATCCAGTGATGATCTAGATCCAGGTTAAGATGACTTGAAGATTAAGGTGACTTAAATATAGAGGTGACTTGAAGGTGAAGATGACGAGGACTTGATGATGATCCAGATGATACAAAGAATAAGACTTGTGTTCACAAGTTGTGTCAAGAGAATACCTTCCTAGTTAAGAGGGAGCGTTAATGTAATTGTAACTTTGGAATGCATTTACTTGTATTTCTTATGTATTCTAACCCGATGTTTATTTTGAGATGTATTTGTAATGTACTTAAGTCATGTCATGCTGCGATGTTCCTATCAGGAAGTTTCTATAATGTAAACAAGTCATGTCAAGTCAAGGTGGTTAACCCTCCTATTGTATAAGGGGTGAAGTCCCTGTAGTTCCAAGGAAGTAGGGTTATTAGAATCACCTAGTGAAGTTGGCCCTAGTTGAGTTTAGTCAAGTTGAGAATCAGTATAAATAGAGAGATAGCCTCTCGATTTATCACACACTCACTCACACTCAGTTGTAGTGCATAGCTGAGGAAGACAAAGACACTGGACAAGGAAGAAAAAGGTTACTGCTATCGGGAGATCATCTTACTATTTTTGGGTTTCACTTGGGTGTTGATTCTACCTCTGAGGAAATTGTAGGGTTTTCTCCATTTATGGTTTCCCCAAGGAAAAACACTGTGTTCATTGTCTATTGTGTTTGATTATTGTGCTTGTTGTTATCTCAATTTAAAGATCCTAACGTCATGGTATCTTAACGTTAAAAATATAGCACCAAAGACCTTATCCAAATCCGGCGAGCACAACCAGATGATCCTTTACCACTCACGTTTAGGTCTCTTTACAATGGAGTTAACTAAGCCTTTAAAATAGGCTTCATTACATGTAATTTTGTGGACACAAAACATACTATGGGCAACAAATACAATGCACCAAACAATCAACTCATGCCCTAGCCCTAAATATACATCTAGTTTCATAGGTAACTAAACAACCTAGGGTATGCATTCCATTCCACATCTTATAGTCACATGCCCGATTCCATATAAAAAACTAAATTTTTACAACTCCAAAAAATAATAATAGATTTTCTACCATTACATTTTTTTGTTACCCCACCCTTACAAATGCCACTAACACTCTCTTCCAAAATATTTCAAAGTATTCACAAAATATTAGTAAACCATCATGCACTAGTTTAAGCATCCATTACTCCACTCAGACCTCCCTACGCAGGTGCTCGTCACTTTTGCACAGGTGCTTTGGCTTATTTATGCATGAAATTCAACACATAGAAGTGTTTGAAGTCAACTACAGCATACAACCACCATGCCCACTTCCTTATCCTCTACGTAGACTCAAATATGAACCTTCGCTTCATGCAGGCCTCTACGCGGACTCGGATATGAAGCTTTACTTCACGTGGGTTCGGTCTGACCTTTGCAGCAACTCACTGTGAGCTTCTTCATGACTGGCTCTGACAGACTGTGAACTCTTAACGCTATAGATCTGGGCGAGCTCTGTCCTCTCCACCATTTTTATTCCAAAATAAAGCATTCTCCAAACCACAAACAAAGCATCAAATAAAAAATTCGAGATTCGAAACACCAAACTCCTCCAACGGCAAACTCCAGTGAGCTTTCTTCTCCACGCTTGCTAATAGCGACTCTCTTGTCGGTAGCTCTCTGCATGTGTAGAACCAATCTGTGTTCTAGTCTCTCTCAAGCAGTTTTCATTACTCCACATGGTCCAGTGTGAGGCACGTTCCTTCACAACTAGTTTGCAGATAGAACTAGTTCACAGTTTGCATTCTTCATAAAGGATTCCAGGTGTTGTCACCTCCATCATCAGTAGTCAACGACTTCTAGGAAAAGATTTACGCTCACCACACGGTCTCTTTCAGCACTCCAAATCTGATACCACTTATTGGACACTAAGCCCACATACTTTATAAATATGTAATTACAGAAAACAAGAAAGTATAATAGATTTACACAGAACATCCAATGACACAAGAAACACAGAAGTTACATGGTTCACCCACTGAATGTGGGCTAAATCCACGGGACAAGGGAATGCAGATTTATTCATCATCAACAATAGTTTACAAACTATCTTGAAGAGGGCTTAAAACCCCAGCTCAATATCAGTCTCAATGGGCCACACATTTAAGAGACCCTTTAGTTACAGATAACTGATTAAATCGTTGGTGAAACCACCTTGACCTAAACCATCAATTGGTTGTCATATCCAAACACTTCCGGTGTCTTCTTGGTCAACATATTTGACACACTCTCACATGTCATATCTAAAATATATGACCACTCTTTCTTATAAGAGGGATATTACACTAAAATGATTAATAAGCTAAATTTCTCATAAATATAGAAAAATATTTATAAATTGGATATTAAAACACATATGCATGTAATTACTAAACAAAGCCATAAAAGTATTATAGAACACAAAATCACCTACAAACAATTAAGCGTATTACTCTCTCTCACTTGAAAAGAAAGCACTCGATTTATTGTTTATGTAAGTAGAATAAATCAAGGATATTAAAATTCAAGGAAATAAATCCTCCAAAAAAGACTTCAATTATTGAAATAAAAAAATTAATTTTTAGAAATAATTTACATAATATCTCCCCTAAACTAGGTTGTAGAGGACCTCACACATCTCGATGCAATTAGAAATGAATGTACCCAAGGGTTTCGTTCTTTCTATGGAACACTTCATAAAGGAAAAATACATCAAAGAGATGGAGGCTAGGAATATATAGGTAAATATTAGTAATCGAGTAATCCATCAAACTCAAAAATAAGAAAACAAAATAGTTTTTGTATGTTTAGGTTCTTAAGGGCACCTTTCTTAAATACACAAATAAAAATATTTTACAAACCATTCAAATATTTTGGTTCAATATTCAAGTATACATACTTTACAAACCATGAATCAAGCTCTAAGATACTTTATTACAATAATCAAACATTTTGCAAAGTTTATACAACTAAAAGACTGTGATATTCAAAATTTAGAATACCTAATATTTTTGTTTCCATATTGTAAAGTACTCATTGAAAAATTCATATAGATTTTTAAAACATCAAAATAAGAATCTTGAAACTTATTTTAGAAATTAAACTAACATATAAACAAGAAAACATAACTAGTTCTGCAAAAAAAATCTCAAAACAAGAAAAATCATTTAATTCATGCTTCCTAACAAACGTCCATAAAAGAATCCCCTATTTTATACAATATGCAAATAAAATAAAATAAAATAAATTTAAATGCTAGCTCTCAAAATATACTAAAAATCTAAATGCAAAATTTTGAGTGTAGATACTCCTATATTTAAATGGATCTTAAGTCACCATTAAAAATACTTGAAACACTGCAATTCTTTTAGGAAAACATATCTACATTATTTAAAAGAAATCATCGACACAAAAAAATCCCAAAATTTATACTACATACAAAAAGTAAAAAAAATTCAACTCATTGGGCTCAAATATATCTAGAAAATGAGTGAAAGAACCTAATTAACCATTGAAAACAAAATATAAGCCGCACAATAATTTTATAAATATGATCATCACACAAATGTTTTAAGAAACCAAATAATTGAAAAAATAAATAAAATAACCTTCAAATACAAAAAATCAAATTAGTCAAAACATAATCCAAGCTAAGAATCAAACATATAACCTACCTTGAGAAGTAAGTTATTGTTGCACTATTCTACATGCACTAGTGATTACACTCCAATAGCTCACAATGATTGCAAAATATGTAGTGATCCATGACACTCTAAATTACCCTACTCAAAGGGAATTGATAAAGTTGCTTACAACTTGGGCTTATGGTAAGATCCTTTTACTCCACCTTAAGATGCCTTTCAAAGCACATAGGCCATGTACCTTTTGTTAGAGACAACAACGTTTTTTAAATAGTACAAATGGATCACAAAAAAAAATTAAAAAATGAAAGAAATATGAAAAATTATAAGAAATTCAATAAAGAAAAAACTTTTGAACAATATTTAAAAGAGAAAGCGTCCACTTTTCTAAATCAGCTCCAAGAAGAATATAATGATCTATTAAAAATCAACTAAAATATACCAAAAATGAGAGAAATACTATTTAAAATAAAAAAGAACCTATGGCCCCTAAAAGTATTAATCTAAACGTTTTAATCTTTTAAGTGAGACAAACACTATTTTCCTTTTAAACCTATAGCTCCCCAAAAGTGCTCCTTTAACCTTATTAATCTTCAAGACTTAGAAATACTATTTTTTTTAAAAACCTATAGCTCCCCAAAAGAGCTCCTTTAACCTTCTTAATCTTTTAAGACTTAGAAATACCTCAAAAAGCCACACTTCACAATACATTTAATTAAGTTGCACATAAGTACTCATCTAAACCCCTTAATCTCAATCTTAATGAGTAAAAATACCTCAACAGTGAAGGGGTTGCAAGAAACTGGAAATTTAGAAAGACTAATTGTAGTCCACATATCTATAGTTCTTGATATCCTTATATTGGATGGTGATGACATCACTGACTTCGAACAACTGGTCATGTGAGCTCTTCAAAATCACCATGGATTGCGTGGCCATGGCTAGCCACAAAATACTCCATTAATTCCATGGAAAGGAAGTGTTCTTTGTCATTAATTCCATCTACCATTTCAGACCATACACTGACTCACTGACTTCTGTATCAACTTTACTTTCCATTTTCTTCTGCAAAGTGCATGGTAGATATGATCGAAAGGTTGGAGTTCCATAGTTTACACAGAATGATGTTAGGA
>LPNX010140565.1:0-15757 GCA_001517045.1 Pseudotsuga menziesii | reverse complement strand
TAACCCTTGGCGAATATCACAATGTGACACAACCCTTGATGAATGTCATTAATGTAACATAACATGTGATAAACATCACAATGCGACATAATTGCCATGTTGCTTTATGGCTATGTTGAGTAATGTGGTACTGTGACAATATTTAATTCATTGTCACATGTTGCACAATGATTAGGTGTAGTGAAATTATTGCATTGTTTCTGTATGAATATATTGTATTATGGTTATGTTAATTAATGTGGTTCATTGCATTACAACATTAATAGCAATTTCATAGGAGCATTATATGTTTAATGTATGAAGTCCTATGGTGGATCATCATAGTGAGTGAGCATCAAGTTGAATTGTTTGCATTTTAACCGCATTATTTTTATTAATATAGAAGGACAGGAGATCATATATTAATGTAACTATCAACAGAATTGATAAAATACTTTTAGTGTATGAGGGCAAGATATGTAATATTAGTTGTACTATTTAAATGATGTAAAATATAGTTTCCATTAAAACCTCGATATAGCCAATAAATTTTGATGTTATACAGTAAATAAATCTATTAGTGTTATTTAATGTGTAATGTTTGTTCCCATACCAAGTTCAGATCGAATTCCTTGTTTATTCATTTGTTGATAGTGCAATCTCTGTGTGAATGTATTGGAGATTATTGGTTTAATTGTAATGTTTACATTTTAACTGCATTATTTTTATTAATATAGAAGGACACGAGATCATATATTAGTGTAACTATCAATAGAATTGATAAAATACTTTTAGTGTATGAGGGCAAGATATGTAATATTAGTTGTACTATTTAAAAGATGTAAAATATAGTTTCCATTAAAATATCGATATAGCCAATAAATTTTGATGTTATACAATACATAAATCTGTTTATTTTTAGATCAAAAGAAATAAAAATATTGATTTGAAGCAAAAAATGAAACTTAGCTACTCGAAATTTCCATATCCTTTATAAAAAGCTTCATGAAATGAAGCCATGCTTTATTTAAAACCAGAACATAACAAAATTTGCACATAGTGCAAAAACTAAATCATTGTTTTGTTTACAAAGACGCATAAACCTATTGAATTACATGCCAAAATCCTACAGGGACTGAAACAATGGCGGAGGGAATGGGAGAAAATCATTGAAGAAAACCATGCTGGGAGTTAAAGGAAAGAAATTCTTATACATGACAATGTTACTGCATTGATTATTTGCTGGCAATGGTAGACGCTGATTTGGAAGCGATCTTTCACCAACGCTAAATGAGTAACACTGCAAGTTTCCAAATCATAGTATATGAATGGAGTTTTAGCATTCTTGCACATCAATATAGAAGTTCCAACTGCTTGAAATGGTAGATAGTCTGAACAATGTATATTTATACTTCTTGTCATACCTTGTAAAAGGGTCCATCTTAACCCTCTACCGTCCTTGAAGTAACTATCTGTTTGTTGAACGCAATGTTGACAACGTTTGAAATCTTGGATTTCATCTATGCACCATATACTTGTAAAACCATCATTCACAAGACATATCAATCGGTTGTAGTGTAAGGTCAGACACATAGATCGTTTCCTACGTCCAGTGTAAACTGAATGCATACCCCATATATTCATTTCAATGTTGAGTGAGTACATTCTGTACACATATGAGGCATCTTCTTCAGAAATTATTTTTACATGCAACCGATAAATTTTTCCCTTATAAAAAACAACATCTTTAGGAGCAGTAGGTTCACCATCAGCACCAATTGTTTCTCTCCAAACTCTTTGGACATTGTTGCTGATATAAAATTTAGGACCATTTTTAGTACACTTATGACGTACAAGTATCCATCCATGTTTTTGTTGACCAGTGTTTCCTATTATAGAAAAGAAACCATAGTCTCCTATATCAATAATTCCTATATTTGAGAAATGCTTTATGAATGGATTTGTGATGTAATAATCCTTATGCCCTCGTACAGGACAATATTTTGAGAGCAAAATGATTGAACCAACTATACATTCAATCGTATATCTATATTCCAGATGAGGGACATGCAAGAAGGATGTATGTCCTGTACGATTGATAAAATTATATACAAAATGGTTTCGATGTTGTCCCAATAGTTCAATTAAAAGGCCAGTTTCTGTTATATTGTTATTTTTCCAAGCGCTAAAAAAAGATGGCCTATACAATAGCTCTTCACAATGTTTAGAGATTGATCACAAACGAACCAATGTTGAAAATGGCACCCATAGGAGAAACATCTCTAGAAACTCCAGTGGGAGTAAACTCCAAATGCTCGGATCCATTTGCAATTAACTAAACAAAAACATAAAAAATACATAGCTATTACCAATAGAAACATAATAAATTATAAAAATAATTTCTTTGCATAACACAGTCATAGTAGAACATAACCATGAAGCAATGTCACAAGACACCATAAGCACCAATGAACATCAGAATCCAAGATAACCCTTCCTCGATTTCAGAATGCAAAAAGAAATTAAAAATAAAAATAAACAAAACTACTACAAAACATTTTAATTAATGGCATCATGCAACAAAAATACAGCAACCAACATTACCATATTGCAACAGAAACATAACAAATCATAAAAGAAATTTCTTTGAACGAACACACAAAGCTATTTAAACTACTTATAAATAACATTAAAAATACATAGTTATTACCAACCGAAACATAATAAATTATAAAATTAGTTTCTTTGCATAACATAGACATAGTATAACATAACCATGAAGCAATGTCAGAAGACACCATAGGTAGCAATGAACATCAAAATCCAAGATATTTCTTACATCGATTTAAGAATGCAAAAAGAAATTCAAAATAAAAGTGAACCCAACTACTACAAAACAATTTAATTAATGGAATCATGTAACAAAAATCCAGCAACCAACATTACCGTATTGCAACAGAAACATAGCAAACCATTAAAACAATTTATTTGAATGAACACACAAAGCTATTTAAACTACATATAAAGAAGATATAGGTTGACAACAAACTATTTAGGAACAAATCAAAATTCAAAATAGTATTAGAACTTATAAAATATTTTTAACACATATGCATAACTGCATATAACGATAGAGTGAATAAACACAATGATGATGATGAGAGTCGCTGAACACTCTCACTAATTCATCATATGTAGATCATGATGAGAGTGTTTGAACAATCTTCTTATTTTCTTGGCATGACACCACGGAGAAAGTGAAATATTGTATTGATTATTTAAATTTTAATTTGAGCAACTGATATATGCAATTGTTGAAAAAAATTTGACATTATGTCAACTTAGTATGGAAAGTCATCATAAATTACCTTATCGTCAGTAATGGAATATATTTGTTATTTCAAGTGCAAAAAATGTGTTCTTTAATGTGCGATGCTTGTTATCATACCGAGTTGAAATTGAATGCGTTGTTTATTAACTTATTGATAATGCAATCTTTTAGTGTGTGAGGTCAAGATATGTAATATTAGTGGTACTATTTAAAAGATGCAAAGTATTCTTTCCATTAAATTCTTGATAAAGCCAATAAATTTAGATGTTATACAGTAAATAAATCTGTTTATTTTAGATCAGAAGAAATAAAAATAGCGATTTGAAGCAAAAAACTCAAACATAGCCACTCCAAATTTCCATATCATTTATAAAACGCTTCATGGGCTGAAGACATGTTATATCTGAAACCAAAACACACCAAAATTTGCACAAAGTGGAAAAAAAAAACATACCTTTTTTTACAAAGACTCATAAACCTGTTGAATTCCATGCCAAAATCCTATAGGGACTGAAACAATGTCGGAGGGACTGGGAGAAGATCATTGAATAAAACCATGCTTGGAGTTAGAGGAAAGAAATTCTTATACATGATATTGTTACTGCATTGATTGTTCGATGGCAACGGTAGATGGTGATTTGGAAACGATGATATTTCATCAACTGCTAAATGAGTAACACTTCAAGTTTCCAAATCATAGTATATTAATGGAATCTCAACATTCTTGCACACCAAAATAGAATTTCAAAAATAAACCCAACTACTACAAAACAATTTAATTAATGGCATCATGTAACAAAAATCGAGCAAACAACATTACCATATTCGAACAGAAACATAACAAATCATGAAAATAATTTCTTTGAACGAACACAGAAAGCTATTTAAGCTACTCATAAGTAAAATTAAATATACATAGTTCTTACCAATAGAAACATAGTAAATGATAAATATAATTTATTTGCTCAACACGGACACAGTAGAACACAACCTTGAGCGAATGGCATAAGACACCACAAGCACCAATGAACATGAGAATCCAAGATAGCCCCTCATCGATTTCAGAATGTGAAAATAAATTCAAAACAAAAATAAACCCAACTACTACAAAACAATTTAATTAATGGCATCATGTAAAAAAATCCAGCAACCAACATTACCATATTGCAGCAAAAACATAACAAATCATAAAAATAATTTATTAGAACCAGCACACAAAGCTATTGAAACTACTTATAAATAAGATATAGGTTGACAACAGATTATTTAGGAACAGATCAAAATTCAAAATATTATTCAAACTTATAAAATATCTTCAACACATTTAGATAATTATATGCAACGATAAACTGAATAAATACAATGATGCAGACAGAAAGAAAGGGGACTCTCACTATTTTTTTTTATGTAGATGGTGATGACAGTGGCTCAACAACTTTTTTTTTCTTGGCATGACACCACGAATTTTCTTTGCTTTTTTTTTCAGTATTTTTTTGGGTTTTCTTACCAAGGTCATGAACTCCGTTCTTCACCAATCTGTGGTTAGGCTCATATTTTATTGCATCCTCAAGCTTGTCATATACCAACCCAAAACCTGAAGATCTTTGTCCATATGTACGAAAACCGTAAATAAATATTTGTTGTGTACCAGTAATGCAAAATTTCTTCCCTATCTCCTTTTGAATTTATGGTTTGGAAAGGTTTCCTCTACCAGGATGTAGAACATGTATCTGAAATCGACGCCTCAACCTTGGTTCATCTATGAGGTGTCTGATGCATACTGTTGGACGATGTTTGAATTTTTTTACATCCATTTCTTATTTGAATTTGACGCAAAGATCTGGAAAATAAAAACATATATGGTTTTATGAATTCGAACATAATGTTAACCAAATGATACAATAAACAACATTGGAGGAAATTTGGCATAAGCACTAAAACTCTAAGATATCAATAACAATTAAATCATACAATACAACAAAAATGTAAGTTGCATAAAATGGTAACATGCATGGTCATGGTTATATATGTCAAAATAATTGGCATGCCATCTCGTAATCTATCATTCAATACTATTTTTCTGGCACATTTCATCAGTACATTCACATTTAATAGATAAAACCAAAATAAAAAAAAAATTTAAATTTAGTTGTGAGGATCTTATGAAAAAAAAATAGATAACTAACTATATCTTTACTCTTTCAACACATAGAAAAGAATATGAAGAGAAAAAATCCAAATAAATCAGTAAAAAAAATAATGGCTTCCCTTATGTCTTTATGCCGTAATAGAGCTTAACAAATGCTTGTCAATTGAACTGTAACTGAACATATTGAAAAAGTGTATGTTAACATAAAGGAAAAAATCTTATTCTCGACAACTATATGAAAAGACAATGAATAAATAGAGATTAAACTATGTTAGTTTGTAAGTTGGTTTGTTCTCTTGCAATCTATATTTCTTCCTACCAATTCGAATAATAACAACGAAACATGTCAATATAAATATCTATACAATAAACAATCAAGTTGCCCAATAACTTGATAGTTGTGATCTTTAAGCTGAAATGGATTCCAACCGTTGTTATTTTTTCCTGATTGTAGCATATGCACTTTTTTCCATTTTTGAATACCTTTCAAATGTAAACGGTGGATATATTCGTAGACCGTCAATATATTTTACCCTTGAAATTGCTGTGAAAGTTAAACCTTGCCTCTCTACGATACTGATATCAATGGTTGCCCTTTGTAAAGTCAAACCTTGCGATTTGTGTATGGTAAGAGCCCAAGCCATACGAAATGGGATTTGCTTGCGATTTCCTCTAGCAATAGGTGTTATTGGAACAATTTTGGGATATCTGATGTCCCATGGTAAACAAATGTAATCATCAAATGAGACTGTAGCATACATTGGTAGTTGTGGTGGTTTGGATCCATCAAAGAAAAAGATGTTTTGAACTATCCCAAGTGCTCCATTTACCAACCCTGCTTCCACCCACAAGTTACACGTCAACATCACTTGCTGACCAGGACATAAAAGCACTTCTTGTTGAATCTGGTCATCATCGGCATCAGAAAAATCTTTATTCTTCGTATGTTCAGCAACGCATCGTGCTATAGGAATTCCAAGTGACTTTAGCATGCATCGATTATGTACATTTACCAAGCTGTTCGTAGGAAAAAAATGGATTTCTGAACTGAAAGTATTACTTTTAGTACCGTCCATATTTGCATCTATTCATGACATTAAAAGATTCCAATCATCCACTGTTGGGTTTGCATTTCTGATGTTGGCTAGCAACCTCTTAAATTTGACTTGAGTTGGATCTGTGCCTTGTTGATGAAATATCATGTCCAATGTAACAACCTTTCTGAAATATTTCCATAACACCCTACCAGCCATGTTTCCTACGTACTATGGTTTATCTTTGATAGTAGGAAGCTACCCAAGGTCTCCAACAAGAATCATTGATCTCCCACCAAAAGGAATTGACCATTTTTCAGGAAATGCCTCCCGAAGACGTGAATCAATTTGTATGAACAACCTTGTCCCAAGGAAACTAGTTTCATCAATTAAAATGTGTGTGACATATCGCATTTCCTCTTGAAATACAGAAAATGACTGTCCCTATAAAGATTTGAAGTCTTTAATAGGGATTCTAAGGGCCGAGTGAATTGTTTTGGCCCGTATGTTGAACGCAGCTACTCCTGTAGGTGCCAACAATAACAAAGGGATTTTTCCATTTATGGAATGCATTGAAAATTCATGTCCAAGACAATGTATAAGGTAAGACTTTCCTGTCCCTGCAGTTCCTTGAATTATCATCTTCATTAGGTCTGCATTAGGTCCTTCATGGAAATGTTGAATAATAGTTTCAAAACAAAGACGTTGCTTATCAGAAAAAGAGGATGGAGAAGCTGACCTAGAATGTGAGACATCTGGTATGGATCCTCTTGAGCGCACATTTTTTATGAAATCTGTTGGGTCCTCCAAGTCTCTATTCAAACCTATTGTACTATTCCATGCATGGATCAATTCAAAGTCTCTGCGACCAAGAGTATCAATGTCTGAAACTTGAACAGTGTTGGGAGGAACAAGACGTGACAACATCTCCCACTCATCCATGCCATTCTCATGAATCACTTCATCCTCATGTGTATCATCATCTTCTTCATTGGTATCTGGTTCTAAAGGTATCCTATTGACATGCCAAGCTCGATATCTAAGGATCCTCCAGTTATGAATAATAATTTTTGTGCTGACTCCAATATCAATCTGAATGTTTCTAAATGGTTTATAGAAAAGTAATTCACTGAGGAAAAATGACTCAAAGGAATCTGAATTGCTGTTAGGATCTTCACAGAAATGTGGCCATATACGAACTATCGCAGGTGTATCTCTTGGCTTCCATGGTTCTCTCTGACGTCGACCACTAAAAGACCATGATCGTGTAGTTTCAATCAAAGATAAGTGCTCCAAAAATGGAGGTCTGTTTTGGTAGTGTTTTAGAAACCCAGACCCTGTTGGGAATTTGTTGTTATCCGAGTTGGAAGAAACTCTTTTGAATATTTTTCTCCCAACATTAACTGAAACAAAGCTATGGATAGAAATAACAAGAGGAAGCTTTAAAAACATATGATAGGTTTCCTGTGCTCCTATATCTCTTTCCACAATTGTTTTAGCAAGAAACTTTTTATATGTAGTTATAGAGGGAATGTCAGAGTCAACGACATTGGAGATTCTTGTCAACATGTCTTGATAGCTTTCTGATCTTCTCTCTGATTTTGAAGAAAACTTTGTAATGTATTTCAAAATTGCATGACGTGAAAGAACCGGCTGGCAATCAACATTGGCACACCATATTGAAAGAAGAGGAATGTTATGGACATTTAACCTGTCATCGTTGCGAGCAGGTTCGTATTTTTTGTGTCCTTTGTCATTGAAAAATATTTTAGACTAGTCTTGAAGTTCCCATGGTGCGTTGTATCGGCACATGTAGGAGAAACCTTTTTTACATAAACATGAATGAACACTGCATCTTGTGTGTCGTTGCACTCGATTGACTAGTTTCTCATAGTCATCAAGGCGATTTGTATTGAATATTTCACTGGTATCCAATAAGCAAGGATCTTCCTCCAGAGGTCGATGAATAGATATATTCATGTGGTGAGCATCACGAGGATTCCATTTTGTTACATAGTTGTCAAAGCATCGTCTTGCTGCATCAACCCTTATCGTGTCTGTCCAATCCAGTTGCTCCATGTCCAGAGCACCTTTAACCATATAAATCCATGAATATGTGCTAATCCCCTATGTTTCCATTCATACCTATGAGACTCATCATGTTTCAATAATATTAGCTTGCAACAAAATTTCAAGTAATAATCTAACATGCTAGATTGAAAAATAGAATAAGGAAATGACATACCTGTACCAGTAGTCTTTAGCATGAAGGTATTTTACAATGATTTCATCATGAAATATACTAAAACGTTCATGCATATACTTCGCAACAATATGTGGATAGTTTATAACATTATCGATTCTCCATTTATTCCGGTTCTGTGCATATACAGGTGCAAAATTGGGTATAGCTTTATGTAGGTCTGGCCACTTGGTATCATCTGCACTCAGAGTGAAAAACAAAGTTGGGCAATTGATTTGTGATATCATGTCAGTAAGCTCACTACGACATGTGTTCCAGTATTCCTTCATTCCTCAAAGACATGAACCAAAATGCATCAATCGTTCGGCTAATTTGGTGTCAGGGAATTCAATGAGCTCCTTACGTAGATCTTCAATTGTGGTAGGTATTCCATCTTCAATGTTTTTTTTCATGAATACAGCAGTTGTTCCTTGGCTTCGATGTATCATTATCATGTTCAATACAAAATACCGAAACCTTGGATGTCTTCCAAACCTTTGATCACAATATTTAAGTAGGTGCAACCCATACTCATTTAAGCGGACATCCTTCAAACGTGGTTGCAACCAATCAGTAGTTCCCATGGGAAACAATGTTGGAAATGCCATGTCAAACAAACCTTCTGTGTTGTATTCATTTATTGGAGACAAACCAATCTCTAGCCATTCCATACCTAAATCTGACAAAGAATATTCTTTATTAACAAAGTTGTGTATCTCCTCTATCTCTCTTTGTGCATTTGGCATTCTAGTTGTAAAGGATGAAGGATGAGTTTCGAGTTGATGAGTTCCAAACCTATCAATGTCTGCATCAATCTCTTCTGAGTCAGCTATGTCAGTGTTGATATAACGCAATTTAGAGGAGACATCTGTTGGCTGGTCTCGGAGACATATGACTAATTCTGGATCAACTTCAACATCTCGGTAATATTTTTCCACCCGTATTTTGTAATGCAATGCATCCATTACTCATGACCTACTAACAATGCAATCATAGTGCTTGGATGGAGGCCCTTTTCTTCTGACAATTAATATGTCTAGGTCTTCAATTCGATGAGGAAGAGTCTTAGCAATTGAAACAATATCCTGTGGGAAGCTAATTGTATGGCCGCTATATTTATATTGACCTCCACGTGCATGTGTGACCTATAGTATTGGATTCACTCGTGCTATTATTATTTCTTCAACTTGTGTCAAAATTGATAAAACATGAGGTTGTTTGCCAGGATTCATGTTGTTATCTCGAGAAAAACAATGGATACCACGCTCTTGCCTACATCTCACACAAACAGGTCCTTCATCTTGTCTGAAAACATTCATTCCAGGGTATGATTCACGATAAACATTACACATTTGCATAATTGACAATTTATCAATTTCGGCACGAAATGCTCGATGGAAAGAGGACATATGCTGGAAAAATTCAACCATTTTTCTTGATGTATGTATATTTAAACCTTGATCTTGAGCATGGACGTTACCATTCAATGGAAAGTGAGGTGAGACATGTTGACATCTCTCTCCTCTGTTGTTGCGATGATGTAGATTATTGACTTGCCTTCGTTGATTACCATCGCCTGAAACCTGACCCAAATTGATTTCATCATGAAAATTATTATCAAGGTTGGTTTCCATCATATTGTTCAGATGAGTTGGGGTTTGAATGTTGTGTCCTTGACGAGCCTTGACGCTATTATCCTAAAAAGTGAAAATGTCGTGGTTAAATATTATGTCAAATCTTCTGGTAAGATCTAAATATGGAAGTTGTGTATGAACAGGCTGAGTAAGACCTTCGATGTTCCAAGAAAAATAGTCCTTTCTGCATCTCCACTTGGTCTACTGAGCATGATCTAGTTTTGAATCATTGCTTGATCATTCATTGCTACAGAATTGTTCTCCTGATTGAGGTCCATGTTCTTCGGTTGGCTGCACACAACATAATTTTGACCGACATTTTGTAGAGAGTCATCGTCACCAGAAGACGGAATGACATTGATCGATGTCATGTTGTTTCGACAATTATGTCCATGGATGCTACTATCCTGGAATCTCAAAACGATGTTTCATTGAATTACTGAACAGGAAGATGAAATAGTATTGTATCTAAAACTACCTTATTTTGATGAAGGTCAAATGCATGGTTGTTGTCATGGACAGGTGAAACAATACCTTGGCTGTTCCAATAGAAATAGTTCTTGCCGGACTCGACATTTGCAAACCGGTTTCGAGTTTATTTCGAAATCCTTGATCTTCATTCATTAGCAATGCATTGTTTACGTGGCTGTGTGAGTCATTCATAGCAGACTTGGAAATCGTGTCCTTTTTTGTTCCAAGAGAAATTGTTCTTATACCACTGCTTCTTTCAGCTATATTGGTGTTATTATTTTGTACTGTTTCTGGTTGATTTTTATACATAGCTTACTCGCGCTCATCAAATGATTGATTCAGAAAATTGTCGCGAGTAGTTATCTAAACATTGAACATGTGTGTAAGTATATCTATATTTTATAGATAAATAATTTTTCAAATATAGACAATCCAATGTAATCCTTATACCTCGATGCCATGATTAGAAAACGTTTCGCCCGAAGTATGACCTACGAAAGGTTCAATAACTTCATTCAACATTTCATTACAGTTGTTGCTAGATGTTGGATTTGATGATATAAATTGTCTTTGGCAATTTGATCTTCTCATTATATCAGATATGCACTGGAATTTAGCGGGCTCCCCTTGAGAATCAATGAAATTTGAAAAGGAAGGACCATGTCGTTCTCTTATCTGTTCACCAATTTGCTCACTATTCTCTTGGTATACTAAACAACGTTTCCTATTAATGCCTTCCTTTTTTTTATTATAGTGTTTTCGCAAGGATTCATTTTTTGCGTGACGCGATGTTTCCATCAAGTTCTTCTCACTGCTCGAATTATTGTTTTTGTCTAACAACATATCTACACGAGCATAAAAAAATTAGTTTATGTCAAACCATATTACTGTACAAAGTAATGTTACAGGTATAGCAAAAAGAAACACAAACATAAAAGTTTTCAACTTTATTCAAAGATTATCTTTTAATATTTTTAAGAGTTTTAAATGTTATTCAAATAATAACTTATAATATTTGTATTGCCAAAGATTTCCAAGATATAAAATAATATTGTAATGAAGTGTTCTATCCAAGAAAATAAAAATTGGCATGTATGAATAATTTCTATTTCATAGAGAATTGAAATTGGCAAACATCAAAAGAGACAAATCCAATAAGCATTGTAATGAAGTATTGAAGATGTCGATTTCCATAAGTACAGGTAAGTAAAATTCCATATGTAGCACTGACTGCCAAAAATCCGGTAAAGTAGGTTGGGAAGAAATATTTTGAATAGCTATGATTAAGACCCACCCAAACATGTCAACTTGCATAACATACATGTAGGTTACATGCCATATATGTTTATATTATCCCATTGAAAACAAATCATTAATAGAATCCATGTTTGGGCTACTTAGAATGATGGATATGTTGTCTACAAGCTCAATGACACTTAAGTGTGTTGGATTTTCAAGTTTGGCTAATGTAGAATCGAACATTCTATCCTCGCTTACAAAATTAGAATGTGCGTTGATGAAGTCATAGAAACCAAAAGTAAGACGATCATATTTGCACATGAGCAAGTAATTATCAAGTGTTGCAATAGGAAAATACCCCCTACATTTGCCATTAATGCTCGAGGTCAAATTAGACATGATACTCCATTGCAATCCACCTTCTAAACATCCAATTCTTATCGAAGAATTTGTTGAATCATATTGATTTTTTGTTGGTTCTATAGACCACACTGTAGTTCTCCCATCATTTATAAAACAAAGAATCTCATTGCGATAACATGCTACGCTAATCGATAATGTTGAATTCAAGTGTGGAATAAACTGGAACCCCCATTTGTTATCCTCAAGATCTATCCAACATAGCTTGTATATACATATATAATTATCTCTAGAAACCACATGACTATCCACCCATAACATTGTTTCATTATACAATATGGGATTTTTGGGCTGCAAAACATCACCATCGATAGGACATGTTTTTCTCCACTGCATATGAATACTGCTAGAAATAAAATATTTTGTTTGAAACTCTGCATAAATATGTTTCAATGCCACCCAATGGTATTTTTGTTGCTCAAAATTTTTCAGCAATGTAAAGAAACCCCAATGACCAAGTCCAAGAGACCCTACAAATGTACAAGTCTTTGTGAATGGATTGGCGATGTAGTAGTTTCTTTTTCGATATAAGATACTGGGGGATGAAACTGCAACAATTGAACCACATGTGGATTCAATTTTGTAGTCGTTGTTTAGGACTTGCATAGAAAGAGGTGAAAATTTTCCTGTTTGGCTAATGTAATGGCCAACGAACGGATGTCTACCAGAAGAGCCAAAACCAACAAAAACTCCATATTCTTTTGTTTGATTGTGTTTCCATTGTGAGATGAAATTGTTTTCGGACACAATACGATTCCAACCTTTGCAAACCATTTTCAAACGGATAATCATAGATAAAGGCAACCAAAGAAAGATCATTTCAAGTATGTCTATTGGCAGAGATTTCCAAATCGCAGGGACCATGTCCATTTCTATAACATAAAATAAGAGAATCGGTTAGCAAATGGATTGATGTAAATATGCCTCCAGTTCCAAATACTCATAAATCACAGTTTTTTATTTGCAGGCATAAGTATAATTTAAAAGTGCTAGACCAAGGGAAACATTTTTTGGCATGTTACTTGTACAATTGAAGTACAAAAAAAATGACGAAATGTTAAGATGATTGCAAAAAAATTGGAATACACTACAAGAAAACATAACATTCACAATGGATATTATTTGGTGCAATATAATTTTTTAGATATATATCTAATGATTACATGGATGTAGATAATATAAAAATATGATCAAAATTCACAAAGTATGCAAAAAAAAGTTTTTTTGCATATTGTTTACATGCCATAACGCTCCAACGACTCATCATAATTTGTAGGAAAAGGGAGTAAATCCTCAAATGCTTTCATGCTTGGAGTTAAAGGGAAAAAATGTCTAGAGATTACAATGTTGGTACATTGGATGTCTACTGGCATAGGCAATCGATGACTTCAGAGCAATGATCCTTCATCGGGTCCTACATGAGTAACCTTGCAAGTGTTGAGGTCATAATATATGTATGGGATTTGGACATACCTATACATCAGAATAAAACTCCCCATAGCCCGAAATGGAAGGTACCTTGGACAACGTGTGTTTATATGGAGTGTCATAACCTCTAAAAGGGTCCATCTCAAATCTCTTCCAAATATCCAAAACCCGTGCACCTCTTCAACTGCAGATGCACCAATCCTCAGATCTATCATTTCAGTTATGGACCATATAGTTGTCCTACCATCGTTCACAAGACATAACAGTTGGTTTTGATGTACAGTCAAACACATGGACCGTTTGATGTGTCCTGTATGAATTGCATGACTAGCCCATTTGTTCAATCCAATTTCGAGTGACCACATAGTATAGGAATATAGAGCATCTTCCTCTGAAGTGATTCTCATATGTATCCAATATATTTTTCCGTTAAAAATAACTGCATCTTTAGGAGGGTTTGGAATGAAGCTAGTTGCATCAATTTCTCTGCAATCTCTATTCACATTACTGGACACAAAAAAAATTGAACCATGTTCATTCTCTTCATGACGAACAACTATCCATCCCTATTTGTGATCACTAATGTTGCTTATGAGTGTGAAGAATCCAAGCACTCCAATTTCAATCACGCCTATATATAAAAACCGTCCTTCGAATGGGTTAATAATAGAGTAGCGTTTGTGACCTGGCAATGAACAAAACTCTGATAGCAAAATGTTTGAACCAGTTGTGCATTCAACTGCCCAATTGTTTTCTGGATTGGTAATATGCAGAAAAGATGTATGGCCTACAGAATTTATAAACTTATATAGTATTTCGATCTCGTATGGCTGCCAGACTTCAACCAAAAAACCAACTTCATCTATGTGATTGTTCAACCAAGAAGTTCTAAATGCTCGTTGCCACAAAATTGCCTGGAAATGTTTAGAAGTTGATCCGAACCAGATCAATGTTGACAAAGGAACCCACAACAAAATCGATTCCAATATCTCCATTGGCAACAAACTCCAGATGGCAGGATCCATTTGTGGTTATATAACAAAACAATGAAAAAACATATGGTTATGAACAAAACCAATAAAAATGAAAAAATATTAATTTTACCATTTTATACATGGAACATAACTTCACTTGTTGACATAAAGCAATGTCTATTTCAAACAAAATTGATCTTCCAATTTCAATTTTGAGGTCATTGACATGTGATTTATGAGTCCAACATCCAAAAGTGGATGTTACAGTGATAAACGCCATGTCAATGTTCGTATCCTATGTCTATCATCCAACAATGGAATGTTAAATGGGAATAAATTCATTTTTTGGTGGGGCCACATATATGTTCATCAAAACCTAATATTTCATTTTTAGGTTTCTCATGATTATAGATATTGAGGTCATTGACATGTCATTTTTCAGTCTCACATCCAAAAATTGGATGTGCAAGAGTGGCGTCACCAATTGGCTGAGCACATGTCTCTTGAATTCTGACATGATGACACCTCTCTTTCAAATGGTATTCATAAATTTATAATTTATGGATACCATGGGATGAGCCTAATGTATTATTTTTTAGATTTCTCATGGTTATACATATTGAGGTCTTTGACATGTCATTTATCAGTCTAACATCCAAAAATTGGATGTGCAATAGGGGCCTCACCAATTGGTTGAGCACATTTCTCTTGACTTCTAACATCATGACACATCTCTCTCAAATGGTATTCATAATTTTATAATTTATGAATACCAGGGGACTCTGGACTAAAATTTTTATATAAAAACAACAAATAAATCTGATTCATAAATTCCAATTTTGACCATATGGAAAAA
>LPNX010140543.1:0-12308 GCA_001517045.1 Pseudotsuga menziesii | reverse complement strand
ATCTTTTTAATACACCTTTAAAATCACGTGTAAACTCATTTTTAATTGTTTCTTATGATATATATTATGTATATTATATATTATTTTTAATGCAATAATTAATAACATCATTAAATAAATTTTTAAAAAATGTTAAATTTTTATTTTTTATTTTTGTACTGGGGGAATTTGTAACTAGGCGGTTTTGGTACTCGCGTGACATGGGGTCTATTCCCGTCGGCTGCCACTATAACCCCAGGTGCGTTCACACAGCCCGCAAGCATGGAGTACGGACACGGGTTCTTCACCTAGGGACCAATATGATATCACGTCCGTTCATATTGGGGGGGTTAAAATTAAAAAATTAAAAATTAATATATTGGGGGTATATTAGGGGTAACTAGGGTTTTTTTTTAACTATTTAAATATGTAATATGCTGGGGTATGTTTTATTCAAATGTTTCGCCTAAGCTGTTCACCAGTCCTCCGAGCCTTGCCTGCGTGCCTGTGCCTACGAGCTGTGCCTATGCCTACGAGCTTGTTTGCTTGTAGTCTGAGGTCTAAGTGCATCTACGAGTTGGGTTTAGGGCGTTTTTCCATCGTGTGGCTGCATTCCGAGGTGCCTGTAAGCTGGGTTTAGGGCGTTTTTTCCATCATGTGGCTGCATGCCGAGGTGCCTACGAGCTGGGTTCAGGGCATTTTTTCCATCATGTGGCTGCATAATATTTGATTGCTTAATATCTGGAGATTGCTAAGAAGCTGAGGAGCCGTCTGGAAACTGGTGATTGCTAAGAAGCTGAGGAGCCGTCTGGAAACTGGTGATTGCTAAGAAGCTGTTGCAGAGGGGATATCTAGAAGAGTGGGTTCTTGCTACTCCTTTTAGCTGGACTTTAAGCAACAGGATTACTTTCAGATCTGGTTCATTTTACAGCAGGTTTTTATAAAACTTGATAAGCACTTTTCTCTTCCATTGAAAAAGTTATGTTTGTGGGATCTGCTACTGTAAGTAAGATGGTCATGGAAAGGATGCATTTCTTTATTTGTGATAAAATGGATGTCCTCACGTAGCACAAATAAGTGTTAGTACTGCTTTACAATAAACATGGCAGAACTGTGACGGTGGTGATTCTATTGGCTGGTATACATAGCGAACATTCTCTGTCTCAACATGTCTATTTTTTCCCACTTCCAACTACCTTAGCAAAAGCAGCTAACAACCCTTCAATCCTAATTTTAGTTATATATAAATATAGTCGTGCCCTTAGGCGGGAAGGTTCATCTATGTTTTTTTCTTACTGCTAGTATAGCTTACTGTGTATCTGTGTGTATTCTGGGCCTAGTGGCTTATAGTGCAGTTGTGCACAGGGTCCTGCTAGCCGCCGAGTTACGCGTGCATTTTTGCCTTTTCCAGCTTAGAAATATGTTTCACCAAGACATTTCCTAAACTCTCTCCATCCTTACTATCACAGTGATTCAAACTTCTTTGCACCCTCTGAAATGATTCCTTTTTTGATGCCAATGCCGTCAATTTCTCCTTTTCCAATTTTGATACATGCTTGACCAATACCTTACCCAAACTATCTTCATTCTTCCCATCACACTCATGCTGTCTTTTTTGTACCCTTGCAGATGCCTCTTGCACTGCCTCTAGTTTCTCCTTCTCCAGCTTAGATATATGTTTCACCAAGACATTTCCTAAACTCTCTCCATCCTTAATATCATAGTGATTCAGACTTCTTTTGGCACCCTCTGAAATGATTCCTCTGATGCCAATGCTGCCAGTTTCTCCTTCTCCAATTTTGATATATGCTTGACCAATACTTTATCCAAACTCTCCTCAACTGTATGATGAGGTTGATATTTCCTGTCTACATTCTGCAATGAATTTCTTGTCAACCCTGATTCTGCCATTTTTTCCTTCTCGAGATTTGAAATATGCTTGACTAAGACTTTATCTAAACTCTCTTCATCCTTCACATAATGGTGTTGTTTCCTTCTTTGCACACCATTAGATGCTTCATTAGACAACAATGCTGCTGCTATTTTCTCTTTCTCAAGCTTTGAAATATGCTTGAATAAGTATTTATCCAAACTATCTTCTGTCTTCACACAAGCAAGTTGTTTCTTTCCCTGCACACTACTAAATGCTTCATTTGACAACTCTGCTGCTGCCAACTTCTCCTTCTCCAGTTTTGAGACATGTTTGACCAAAATCTTATCTAGACCTCTCCCACCATTTTCATCATGGTAATTTTGCTTTCTCTGCACTCGCTTAACAACATCTGAGGCAGTCTTCATGGGAAGAATATCTTGTTCAAGATCAGTCATATCCTTCAGTGGAATAGTGCTGAGGTTACTACCAGATACTGTAGAAGTAAAATTATAGTTTTGCATTTTATCTTGGTTGGTGTTATTCATATCAAATTTGCTCTTCATTTTGAGTGTCTTATTCTCAGTTGAATACATGTTTATATCTCTGTTCTCTTTATCATATTTAGTATCAATATCATCTCTTGGATTCACATCGCTTTCCATGCTTTGCTTCTTCGACAATCCTGATTTTGGCTGAGGCATATTTGTACATTTTTCTCCTGTGGCAGTTAACCGTTCTCTTTTTGATGCATGAATCTTTTCAGCCAAGATTACATCCAAACTTTCCGCATTCTTCCATTCTGGAACTGCTATTTTTGTTGTTTTTTCTGACACACGCTTAGCATGCTTTACAAAGGTTCTTCCAAGCTCAGGAATTGTTTCAAAAGAATCATCCTTTGTTGAATCTTCAGACAAACTTTCACCATGCTATTGCAGTTCTCCTAAGTTTCTATTTTTTTCAGCTTTAATAGCTTTTTCCAACCTTTTGGCTTCCTGAACTTCACTCTCAAATTTTGAAACATGTTTTACAAGTATGCTTCCAAGATCAGGTAAAATTTCAGAAGTGAGTTCTCTTTTGTTATCTCCAGGAACAGGTACAGCCTTAGCAGCAGCTTTTTCTGCCTCTAACCGAGAAACGTGTTTCACCAAGATATCTCCTAGACCTCCAGAACTACACTTGCCATTAACTTCTTGCTCCTTGTGATCCTCTTTAAGCATAGCACTTAGACCTCGGGTTGTGACTATCATTGCAAGAGAGATAAGCTCCTCTTCTTTTAGGAGCTTTACTCTCCCAAGCATTAAGTCAATAAGCTCTTCAGAAACTTTAATCTCTTTAGCAGATTGTTTGTTAGATTGGTGATCTTTAGGATGATGTCTATGTTTTTGAAACGGTCCCTTAGCTGCATTCTTCCTAATTTGGATACAGTTTGTCTCAGGAGGGGTAGCGCCTGCATCTCTTTCCAATTCAGAATCAGTGTGAGGTTCGCCTTCAGTCTGAACTTCAATTTCAGAAAATGCTTCAGAAGATAAATCTTTATTGTCCGAATCATTGATGAGCTTAACAGCATTTTCATCTACGTTTATGCTTGCTTTTTTGAATGTGACATCATTAGCATTAAATATATCATTTATGGAGGAAGATGGAAGATGAGCCAACCGGAAAAATGCTACTTTCACATCTTCTGCAACTTCCTTTTCTACTTCAAAAGTTGTTTCCAATGATGCAGAGACAGTATGTGTTTATCTTCCATCAGCAGTCTCAAATTTCAAAGATTGCTTGGAACCCCCAGGATTGTTATCAATTATCACTCCGACTTCTGCTACAAAGTCAAAAGCTTCAGCTTCTTTTTGTTTAGTTGTACTTCAGCTAATGGACATTGAATTCTGAACAAAAAATACAAGTAACAACATATGGAAACAAAATTTAAAAGTTGTATGGATAAAATGTAAGAAAAGCAGTAAAGCTAGAGAATTAAAGTTAAAAAATCTAGACAAGATATCAAGGGCTACAACCTAGCTTCCTTAAGAATTCGGCACCAAGATGCTTCCACCAAGGCAGCTTTACGAGCCTCCATAGCTACCCTTGCTGTATTTTGGGCTGCTAGTTTCTCTCTTTCTAGCCTGGGTAAATGTGGATTTGAATCACCCAATGTCTCGTCAAGTGTGGCATTCATGCCTTCCTTTTCCTGTGTTCAAATTTTGAAAATTCATGATGTTGTTGAGATGCCAGAAAGGGTCAGATTAGGATTATATTGGCATGCATCTAAACACATCATTCTAAGAGTAAATGCAGTGAATCAGTACAAAAATCTTAATTGACACTAAATTTTTGGAGGGTATGAAATACGGACATATATACCTGCAGCATTCTTATCTTCCGCTCTAGATACGATTCTATCCTCTTTCATGGGAACCAATTCAAAGGAGACTGAACAATGCATGAACTTGTGCTTTGGGTGCTTTGGTTTATACCATCTCGATCCTTTATCACATTGTTGAGCCTTTCTGCACTGCCTTTTGTTGAACACCTGCATTAGTACACCAATTCCCATGTTCTCAATATTAGATTATCATTGATCCTCACTGGTCATTTTAGTTGACTTAAGTGGTCTTTATTTTCCAAGGAATCTGAATGCTTAATTTCATCTATAACCACCTCTTTGTCACTTTACATGCAACAAACTTATTTTACTACAAAAGGGTCAGCATGGAGTCTTTTATGCTCAGAATAAGGACAATGGAACCTGGTACATTTTCAACTGTAATGATGAAATCAAGGTTCTCCTTACAATATGTGGACTCTGTTTGAACAATAAGATCAAAGCAGGGAATGAAACTTAAAATCATGGCAGGAAGGATCTTCTGAGATAATAGATTTAGAAAAATCAACGAAGAAGAAACAAAGAGCTCATCTGAATAGATTCAGATTGAGAACTTACACAGCTAAAGTCTTGCACCAGATTTGGTTCACTCTGTCCTATGATTATCTCATATATATCAAAGAAAATTAAGATAAATATGACACCTTTGAGTCAGGTGTAATTTTGAGGGTTATTCTCATCTAAATTGATATTCAAGAATTAGGATGGTGATTCACTTCCAAAGAGTTCAAAGAAAACTATGCATATCTACCAGAACTGTCTGTCACCTAAAATCAACTAAAATACAAACATTTTAAAAACTTAGTTTATAGAACATTTCTGGGCTGGTCTTTCAATAGCTCAAGCAGAAAAAGAGAATTCCAGTCTGCTTAGCTTTGCCATCTGGGTTTTACCAGAACTGTCACCTAAAATCAACTTAAATGCAAACACTTTAAAATCTTAGTTTATAGAACATTTCTGGGCTGGTCTTTCAATTGTTCAAGCAGAATAAGAGAATTCCATCTGGGTTTTCTGTTTCCATTTACTCTGTCCTACCAAAACCAAGCTAGTAGTATGAGTATATTAGCATACAACCAATTTTGAAAATAATGTTACCGATAAAGGGAATGCATAGAACATTCCTCTGCTGGTCTTTCAATAATTTAAGCAGAAAAATAATTTCAGTTTGCTTAGCCTTGCCATTTGGGTTTTCTGTTGCCATATATTCTGTCCTACCAGAATATATTGGGGAAAATATCAAAACACATCAGTAAGCATAAACTTGGAACTGAAAAACTTAGAAAAATGAGGAGATATCAGAGATATTTACATCACTGCATATGACTATAAGAGGCTTATGTATTTGGAATTTGAACCGGAACTGTCACCTAAAATAAACTTTATAGAACACTTTTGGGCTGATCCTTCAATAGTTCCAAGAAGAAAGAGAGAATGAGTCTGCTTAGCCTTGTCAAGCTGGGTTTCTTGTTGCCAAGTATCAACTAGATTGGATTCTGTTATTTAAATTTTCCTTTCACGTTTGAATACGGCCTATCCTTTAAATTCAAAAAACAGGGGTGAATTTATTTGGTCTATTTGTATATTTTTCAACATCACCTGATAGTCATATGATGTTGGGAGAAATTGAATACCATAACTAGCATTTGTAAAAGTAATAACTCTGCAATAAAATAAAAGAACATGGTGTTTTTATGAAAACAATGAATGAGAAGATTAAAAATTGTCTAGATAACTCAATACAGTTTGACAAAATGACTCTCCCTTCCCTCAATTGAGGTAGAAGACACCATAGTCAAATGTGAATCAAATTCACTGTCTTCTTGAAATCTAACAAAAAATGCCTATCGTCAGTCGAAACCAGTGATGTGGATGCAGTAGAGTGCATACATCACTTCAGAGTAACAGTGTAGCAATCCTCATTTTCATACTTCAGAAGGTAGGTGCTCTCTGCCATTTCCTTCAGTGTCCTGCCACAAGATTAATCTTCTGAATAAACTTCTCATATAACATTCGAGATAGCATAGTAAATTATAAAGGGCACTCCATCTAGCTGTCTCATCACCCTCACAAGGGTAGTATTCTGGAATTTCTGAACACCTCTAATTCCCTAACTCCCAAGTAAGTGCAACTCTTTGAATTCCTGAGTTCCTGATTCCAAAACTCCCAAATCTAGTTCTAAAATTGTGAATTACTTGGACAACAGTCCCTGCTTTGTTAAATCTTCTCTGATTCTGCTGTGTTCTTCTCTGATTATGATGTCTTCTGCCTCAATTGAGGGAAGGGAGAGTCATTTTGTCAAACTGTATTGAGTTCTATGATTCTTGTTGCCAAGTATCAATGCTTAGCCTTGGCCATACAATGTGATAGCAGTGAGAAAATATTATAATGGCTGAGATCTGAAATGTGCTGTAGATGACTATTGGGAAAACTTCATCTTTTACTTAAATATTCATATCTAGAAATGAGAGTTATTTGACTCACAATACAGAGTTATGAAAGTACTATAGCAGCCTTAGAATGTGTTGGCATTCCATATTCAATTCAAGCTGGTGTAGCTTGTCAGAATGCCTTCAGTATAGCCTAGAATATGGATGGTGTCAAAATATAAGGAATCTCGAATCATCCTTTCTTTCCCTTGATTTTGCTCATGTCTACAGAGAATACAACAAGAATGCAGATGGCTTATCCAATGAGGCACTCTCTATGGCATCTGGCCTCTTACAGTTCACTGAAATATGTGAAGGTGAAATAATGGGGAATGGATCGATGAAGCTCTTTTAATTTGAGTCTTTGACATCTTTGATGTCTATTATTTCAAGAGTGACATAATTTAGATTTTTTACATCCTTTGGATGTCTGAGGCAGATGTTGATCACCTGTTGTATCAGTTTCTTGGTAGGTCCATAAGTGCCTCCCTGGATAAGCCATGACTGGGTTCTTCATGTATTCCCTTGTAGACATCTTTTGAAGTCAGGATGAAGATGGGATGTATTCCTTGGTATTTTGATCTTGGTGGTGAAGTTGGTTATCTGACCTCTCAATGTAGCTATCTGGAAGAGTCTCTGAACTAGATGTCTTTATATGAAGTTTGATAATTCATTTTTGGCATATTATAACCTTAAAAACACATTTTATGCATCCTATTATATGCCCTTTGCTTACAACATAAAAGGTGACCAGTCCCACACCAGTCCAATTTTGACAGAGAATATTTCATAGCATATCTTCTACATAGCTAAATTATTTAATAGAAGAAGAGTAATTTCAGAACTATATTTAATACTAATTGTCGTTACATGAAGTTTGATAATTCATTTTTTTCAAATTATATAACATTTATAAAACATGTTATGCCTTCTATAGTATATGTGCCTTGTTTACCAAAAGGTGACCAGTCCAATGTTATGTTAATAAAGGATGTGTCATCACATATCTTCTACATAGCTAAAAACTTGTGTAAGAGTAATTCCATCACTGTCTACATCAGTTTGACTAGGTCTACAATGTTGATGATAAAAGGAGTATGCATATTAAGATTATGATGTGAAATTAAATGCCTCCCTTCCAAAATTTTGCCGATTTCTCTTTGTTACCTTTCATTAGAGCTACAATACCTATTCACAGTAATGTGAGAGATTTAGGTCGCTTAAAGTGTTATGGCTGCAATTTCATTGTGTTGTTGAGCTGTGGAAGCTCTACCAACTACGTAATCATCACCATTTGGATGCAAAATTGATCTCAAAGATTTAGGGAGTGAATTTAAGAGTTGTTGCATTTATGTGGGAAGTTTCCAAAATGGTTTACTTGAGCTTTGTGAGTGACTATTGAACAAATTTATCTCTCCTTGGACCGTTCTTCATTTATTAGGCGAGTTCACTTATTACTAAGTTTTTTTCTTACCCCAAGGCCAAACACCATGTAGAATAGGGCTTAGGATTGCATGTTGGGAATATTAGTCAATCAATATGTTTTTATCATTTCCTAGAGTGGATTGTAATGCTTGGGGCATTTCCATAAAAAAGAACAAGACTAAATTCGAAAAAGTACAAAGACCTTTGATCACCTCTATGTTTCTTCATCTCTTGTTTTGATCACCTTTTGATCTTTTGCAGGTACGTTGAAGTTGACTCTTCAGTTTGGGGAGGGCTATTTGAATAAGCCACTAAAAATACATTTTGCTTCAAGGTGTTTCATCTCGATAGTAAGATTTCTTCATCCTTTTTAGATATTTGAATTGAAAGTGCATACTTTGCTTCCTAGCTCTTTGTTTTATTAATGAACTAATATGCATGTGTAAATTTGAATTACTTTTTGTTTTTCATTTATTTATGGAAGCACTCACCTCATTTCGTAGCCTTATTATATCCAAAATTTTGAAAAAAATGTTATAATTTTATTCATTTCTTACCCAACTAAAAGGTACACATGGATGTAAATGCAGATGGATCCAAGTGATGTTGTGGACTTCGGAATTTTTATTGGTGAAGAGAATTGTCCCGTTGGCATAGTCCAGTGTCAAAAAGGTTGTACATATACTGATATCCATTCTGAAATTCTGAATGATCAAGTCGTTCAATATCCTTTTGAATTTATTATTGGCTCAGCTAGATGTCCTTTAAATGCATTCCAAGAGGAAAGAAGGAAACCTACAACAACATATGTCGGCATTAAGAGGAAAGTATGCATGGTGGTTGCTGATACATTGGAATCAAATGTAATGGAGGGAACTCCAATCTCTGAAAACATTGAAGGGAATGTGGAGGAACCTATGCATAAACAACCAAGAGTTGGTAATGTGTCCGAGTCAGTGGATCAAGTTGTGGTTGATCCTAATGTATTGGCATCTTGGCAACATAAAGTGAATAGATTAATGGAAGAGTTTTTCAAGGAGAAGCTAACGCTAAAGGTATATTTAGAAAATGGAAAACCTAATATAAAGATCCATTGTGAAATCTGTGGCATTGATTATGGAACGGGGGAAGTATCCTTGGCAGTGCGAACAATTTGTAACTTCAAAAACAATCATATGAAAACAGGGTCCCATCAATGTCAAATTTCAATGTTGGGAATTAATGAAATGTGTGAAATTCCTTCAGGTAACAAAGAAAAGCAGACAATAGTGGCTAGAGATCAACTTGATATTGATCAAGCAATCAAACTTCTACATGATTTCAACCAAACGCAAGAGCCTAATTTGTTCAAGGTGGTGGAAGCAACACTTGAAAACTACAAGGACAAGAAAAAAGTAAGAGTGGAATGTACACAATGCAATAGATGGTTCTCTTTGGTGCCGGCAAGTGGTAATATTGTCAGTTCTCTAAATGAACACATGAAATCAAAGAATCACACTACTAATACTATAGTTGAGGCTTCACATGATACAGTTGTGTTGAGGAGTGGAACAGTAGGGAGACCGAAGAAACCTACCAATGAAAAGTCCCAACAAAGTTTGTCTAATTTCTTGATCCCATAACTACCATCACCATCACATGGGGCTTCTACACGTCCACATCTTTCTACTTTAGGTGTGGAAATTACCCAAGTTTTAATTTAATTTGAATTTGAATATGCACATTACTTTATTTATTATTACTTGTTAGTAGCAGTTAGTAGATCATTAACCAATGTGTTTTTTATGGTCTTGTTCTAGGACAAATACCTCCCTCAATATTATTATGTTGGGGTTATTGGGATCCCTATCTTGAGAGAAGAGGGGAGAGATTGGACACAAAGGTTCTAATGGATGACCAATGTGGTGGAAAAATGTGGGCCATAGAGAAGCATACCAGGAGAACACTAAATTATCATGGTATTGAATGCAGTATTAATGGTACATACAGACATATTCAATGCAAGAGGGTTTCTAAAACAGGGATACCTTTTGATTAATTGACATGCAATTTTTGTAAGATTATACCTAATTGTGATGACTTTCGAATGTGATTATATCGTGAATCAAGGAGCAACATGAAAAGACATGAGAAATATACAGGGAAAGGGAGAAGGTTGGACCATTTGACTCAAACTGAACTCAAAATTGTTGCAAGAGAAGCAAATGCTACACATAGGTTAACAATGCGATCTATTTCATGGGAGAGGACAAAGGTTTCTACACTGTCTATAAGAACAAGGTCTCTAAGGGAAAAGTTGTTCGAATCTGCAGGAAGGAAGGATGTGTTCAGGTTTTGCAAGGATGTGTGTGAGGCTCATAAGCAAGGAAAATTACAAGGTAAAGATGCAGTTTGGGAATTTGTTCAAGATATATTTCACAACCTAGTTCGTTCAAAGTCGGGTAGAAGGTATAGTGCATCCACTCAATCCATTTATGAGATGATTAAGTTATGGGGAGGTCCTAGATTACATAGCTTTATTAGCTTGAATTTGGATGGCCCTTCGATATCTACGAATTTAAGGCAAGTTAGAAAATCATTGACATATATCCCAGGGGAGAAAGAGTACATTTTTGAGACAATAAAAAAAGTTTATGCTTCCTATAAAGCGAAACATGGTATAGAGGGCCCAATTCCCGTATGCCTTGCTGAAGATGAAACTGTTGTGAAAAAATATGTAAGGTGGGTAGCAAAAAGTGATACATTGGTGGGTTTTTGTGGTATGAAAGAAGAACATAAGTGCCAATCAAATTTCTTGGTGACAGTTGGTGAGGGCGCTGCAGGCTATGAGATTATTACAGATGCCTTCAAGAATTGTGTGATTGGCCATTATGCATGTGTTATTATTGCGAACCCTTTACATGAGAAGCTTCCTCATTTGGTTGTTGTTGTTCATCCAACGTGCAACAGGTTTGATGCAAATTTTGTCAATCGACAATGGGAAAAAGTAGAATACCTATGGAAGAAACATGTGGAATATTTTTTAGGACCTATTATTGGTCATTCCTCAGATGAGGATAGTAGGAGAAGAATGCTTATGTTGAAGGATTATTACTCAACGACAGGAATGAGATATCAAATTCCTTGGGAAGGGTGGAGACTAACTAGGTTTAATGATGGCTTTAAATTAACAGGACTTCATGACCAGGATTACATCCACAATGGCAAAAAGCTAGTGAATCCTCTGTTTAGTGGTCGACGAGATCTGATTGTTGGAAAAGAGTTGATTAGTTTTAACCATGTAAGAATGGTTTTTAATAATTTTAAAGTGGATGACCACAAGCTTAAAATTGAGGATATAGAGAGGATTGATTGCCAAAATTGGGGTTCAGCACAACGCATTACTTCAAGGCATGTCCAGAGGTGCTTGAAGGAAATGAGATGTACAGGTGGCAGGACAGAGAGGACATCAGGTACAGAGACCTATCTAGCAATCGTTGCTGACTATATTGATATTTTTTTGTCTCCTAGTTTAACTCTTTGGGAAAGAGTGCGAAATTCTTCAAGAGTCCATCATTTCTTCACCTTATGGCTATGTTGGGTCAGAGAACAGGAAAATACTAATGTCAACATTAATTTCATTAGTAGAGAGGCATATCAAGATGTAAAAATTTCTTGCCACTTTGCGGTTTTGTTGATGAGATTATTTCGTGATCAATACTCTAACTTACCATGTGCATTGCACCTAACTGGGTCAGATGTATGTGAGAAATTCTTCAGCAAAGTCGGTGGCATGGTTGGAGTAAAGAGGGCATATGATTTTGCTGACTTACTTCATGCTATTGGAACCCTTAATAGAGTTGCTGAAGAAGAATCGAATCCCAAAGGGCTTCGTTTCAATAAATCTCATAAGAAACAAATGAGTATCTGGAACAAATTGCATCAACAATATGTAGAGGAAGGTGATTTCTTGTCACAATATGATTCAATTTCCATCGATAATAAAATTATAGAAGCTCTCAAGATAGGATTGGAGGATGCACAGGGAATTTTACAAGGTCTTGGCATGCAACCAAAAAGACACACAAAATATTCTTGGTGGCTTAAACCATGGATAGAGGATCACAATGTTCCAACATTTGAAGAGGTGCATTAGAGGAAATTTCAACTCAAAATGGGCCTCCTAAAATGAATTAATAAAATAATAGTTAAAATAATAAAATAATATTTATTAATTTTGGAGGAA
>LPNX010140536.1:0-24640 GCA_001517045.1 Pseudotsuga menziesii | reverse complement strand
TTAAATTTTATATTATATAATTGTCGTCCCCAATTTGCCGTCCCCTGAAAAATTGGGGGTGTGCTCTAGCCGTCCCGGAAACTCGTCCCCGCGTCCCCTGCGTCCCTCTGTCCCCGAGACCAGTGCAACATAGATTATAATATATGTATTGTGCTTATACTTGCCAACAAAATCTAAATCGTACTAGAGTGTCACTGCTAACATAAATAATTGAGCATGCATGACCACCTGTTCTTTGCAGTATCATAGTTTAGCACTTGGGCCATCATTTGGTCAGTCTTGACTTGGTCAACCTAGTATTGACCAGGCCATGAGCAAGATTCAGGATGAGTTATAGACAGATGTTCATGGATGATGATTATTTATGGTCTACAGGTGTCCATTAGACATATTCATGATTCAGATGGTGACTTGTTGTGATGGTTGGTACCATTTCAATGATTATCAACATTTACAGGCTTTATTATTATTATTGTTCTAACATTGGATAGGGCCTTTGATGTACATTTTCGTTGGACTTATGGTGTATGAGTACTCATTCCTAGATGATTTGGACAGTCTGAGTCCATTGGTGTAGCTAGTTTTCAGTTTCAGGAAAGCACACGATAGATATGGGTCTTTTGGGCTTTTATAGCAGAGTTGCCCTGGGAAAAATGAAAATAAAACAGTTTGTAGTTACTGAGGAGATCTTTTGGAACGCTGGAGTGGATCTGTGGGGTGCAGCTAGGCATTTGTACCATATACCTGGGGTGCCAGGCACATCTGTGTGCAATTACTTTTTTGTGTAGACTCCTCTCGGGTGAGATATTGGCTGTTTTATGTTCCCAAGGAAACATTTTAATAATTAAAAATGGCTAATGAGGAAATCGATTTGGGTAATTGAGGCAAAAGATTAGCATGGAATTGGTTTGAGTCGGAGTATTTGGGTCATATTCATCATCTAGCATTAGCTCCATTTCATTCGGGGTCCACACATCCTTGGTTTATGCATTTTGAGGATATTTTGACGTATTTTGAGGGAGGTCCCTTAGTGATTTTCATCACTCCTTTATATTATTTGCCATCACACATTGTTATTGTGCCATGGGGCCATGCTAGTGAAGGATAACATAACCTCCTAGCCCCACCATGTGCTACTTTGTGGTCATTAGTCATTTTTGTGTGGTGCGCCCCTCATCGAGCATTTCTAGTGATGCGCCCCTTATATTTTTGAGTTGATCCATGTGAGATGTATCCGGCTAATCTTCTTCGTAGATTAGGATGATCTTATCTTATGATATTGACTCTTGATCTTTTTGGATCTAGGTATTATGTACTTGAGAGATCTATATATTGAGATGCTCTCTCATTTGTAAAGGGACTTTTGGCTCTCAAACTCTTAGATTAATAAAAATATTTTGCAGAAATTCTTGGAAGCTTTGTCGAATGTCTTGTATAGAGATTGGAAAGTCTTGTTCTCTCTAGCATTCTTGTGGATCTATGCATTTCTAACATTTTTGCAGGTTGCCATCCATCGGGTGAAGGAAGCGTTTGGGTAGGGGCGCTATTGTGACTGAGCTCCATATTGTCCTCTCAAATCGCCATTGGTTCAGGGAGTATCTTTATTGTGTCTTACGACCTTCTTGATGTTCTTTGATTCATCTTTCTTCGTCATTTCATCCATTCTTCAGTAAATCGATTCTCATAGCAGATCTCTTTTGCAGGAGGGAGCGCTAGGCATCTGAAGAGGAGGTAGCGATTTCACTTAGAGAGGCATAGAAAACGCTCGTAATTGATCGAAAAGGCAAGATCATCGTCATACAAGGTTAGTAGCAAGTATTTCCAGGTACACCTGCATATAGTTTATTTTTCTGGGCTTTGATCTGATTGTCACTACCAAACCCTCTTTTCCTAAAACCCTAGTTTGTAGATCTGATAGATCCGGCGAGTTTTTGATGACGACCATCAAAACTCACTTGGAGATTAATGAATAAACCCTAGATCTTAAGTTTCTTCAAAATCGGACTCCATTTGCCCTGGGATCTAGCACTAGTCACTCTAGCTGGGGGCATCCCTCTTGGGTGGGTGGCCTTTTCTTAAGATCTGTCAGATGGGTATGCTTGGACTCGCCTCAAAATCATTGATCCAACCTTCAAGCACCCCAATCTAGTCATCTCATGCCCTGATCTGCTCTTTTGGGTCCACTTTGTTCACTTATGCAAAAACCTTAGGTGGGTCCCTCTAGGGTTTCATTTCATTTGGCTAGATCTCCATAGATCTATTTTCTTAACTCATTTGTGGTACAATCTCATCCAAGTTGGGTTATTTCCTATCTTTACTAAGCCTCCCCAACTTGGCCCTAATCTCCATACCACTCTAATTTGATAGATCTAGTCTTATCCACTCATTATCTTCCTTTCTTATACATTGCCAAACCCTAGGAGTGTCTTGAATAGGTTCGCTAGCCTCTTAGGCTAGTAGGGTCCCCCCCTTGGTCATTCTCCAGATTGATCTAAAGTGACAAGAGCCAGTCCGGTGTGACAACTACTCTTTATCCGTAGTGGACAAGGCCCTTGCCGTGTCATCGGTTAGCTACCTCACCTCTACCATCCCGGATGGGATACCTTTAGTGGGTAGCTACACTTCGTGTGATAACAGTTCCCCTCTTTGAGCTTCCACTTTCTCATTTTGACAAGTGGCTTACATGCACTTGGGATATCTCCTCACTCATTTCCTCTTTAAGGAGGCTTTCCCTCCTCATTTGGGTTACACACACATACACTCTTTCATGTTCTTGCTCTCATTCTTTCTCTCTTGCTCTCTTTCCCTTGCTCTTGCTTGGGTCATTGTAATTTTCGACCATTTGGCTTTGTTAATAAAAAATGTTTGGAGGAATCTTGTGTCCATTGTTCTTGTTGATAGTTTGCTTCTATGCTCAAGTAACTACGTAAGATAGGGAGGCCACATAATCATACTCATTTGCTTTGGTAAGATTTATGGTATTTGTATTCCATACATTTTGTGAGTTCTCTTTCTTAGAAGTTCATATCTTTTCTAGTTTGAAATTTATGATTTTATTGCTCATCATTTGGTTCTTACCTCTTTGTAGTTGTGCACTGAAAATCTTATAAGTTGCAGGTTATTTGATTGAAGAGTGGGATTCCAGGGTTGGATGTCCCATTGCTTCACTTCTTGAAGAGCAAAAGACAAAGTTTTTCTTTCTTTACATACAAATTTCTGCATTTTAATTTTAGTTTGTTGGTGTTTCAAATATGATTTTTAACTCTTATATACTCAAGTTCTTTCAAAATTATTCATTTGGCAACTGTGTAAATTTTGCATATATATTGCATTAACATACTAACTTTCCCCAAAGTGATTTTGGGCACATTTTATCATTTTTAGTTTGCTGGTTTTTAGCCGGTTGTTGACAAAACAAAGCAAAACTCTGTCAAATTTCAGCCAAGAAGGGTGCAAAGGCTACCCCAAAGGAAGAGCTTCAAGGCCATCACACGAAAGGGGTGAAAACACAGTTTCTCCCACTTCTTTCCTCTTCTTCTTTATGCTGAAATTTCAACCATTGTAACAAGTCCAAGACTACACACAATGGTATCAGTTATGTGTCAACATTTAAGAAAGTACTCAATATGTGCATTTAGTTGAAATTACTACCACAAGTTTTGAAATAGATGGGTATGTGTGCAATCATGACAGCAACAATAAGTATTTAGCAATTGTATGTTTACCATCAATCCTTACTTACAACATTAGTTGCAACACTAGAATTTATAGTAGTAGAAGTGCATGTAACCAATTATTCACCCAACATTTACATTAACTTGTGAGGTATTTTGCAGACTGTGTGTGAAGGTGAAAGGTGTCAAGCAAGCCACTATCATTGGTGAAATTAACCAACATGCAAGGTCTGAAGGAAAGGAAGTAAAGAGGGTTGCCACTGTAAGGGCAGCCCTATAGGATAAGGGGAGGGTTGTCACAACAATTGGCCGAGGGCAGCAATAACTAGGAGAAGGAGGCCTGAGATCTAGTAAGGAAAGGCCCAAGGGTTTGGAGAAGATTGGGACTGTTTTAGGGCCCTTTTTTAGGGCAGAAATTAAGTTTTTGGAATTTTTATATTTTTAGGGTTCCCTATAAATCGGCCTTAGGGTTTCTAGGGCTTTAGAGGCTAGGCCGAATTCTTAGGGAAGGAGGCAGAAATTTTAGGGAGGCCAAAATACGCAAAAAAATATTTTTTTGATTTTTAGGGTTTTCAACATAAAAATGAAGACCTAAAATTACCCTAATTTACCACGTAGGTTTCCTATAGCCCTATTGACTAGGTTTGGGAAAAGAAAATGTGTGAAAACAAAAGGAACTAACCCTAGCAAAAACCCTACCACAACCTAGGGCTTCTAGGGAGGATGGCTAACCTAAAGAGGAAGAGTTCCTATGTCAAACAACTAGCCTAGGAAAACTAAGGAGAATACCCTAGACCACTCTCACAAGGAGGCGTGCTTCAGCTTGCTAAGGTGACAAGAAGGATGGCACTGGCCTATCCTAGGAAAAAGTGCAGGACTAGGGCTACCACTTAGACTCGAACGTGTATCATCAACCACCATTCAAACAAAGAGATAAGAAGCCTGACCTCCTTGTGGTCGTGTTCATCCAACAAATCAAAACATCTCCAAGCAAAGAATTTCACCAATGAATCACCAGAAAAAGCATGCATAAATCCAGAAAAACCTCTTCAAGAGGGGCACATCTCTCTAAAGAGCCATAGCAAGGGTAAAACAATTGCATAGTGTATAATCCCATAAGCTTTGTTTTAAAATGAAAGTGAGGAGATCTATTTATGTGATCTCACACTCACTTTTACAAAATATCCAAGCCCACATGCCTTAAAATATGTCAACTTGAAATCATAAAATGTCAACTTAAAATTAAAACAAAATAATAATAAAATATGGCCTAAGGTAGGCTCAAGGTAGGCTACCTGGGGTATTTATATCCCTAGGTAGGCAAAATACGCTCAAATAAGCGAATCACTCCGAACAAAAGGCTGGAGTGAGCTGGAGGGAGGGCGTTATACCCCATCTAACCCCTAGAATGATGTAAAATCCATCAATGCCCTCCTCAAAGCATACAAAAGGCCTGGCATGGAGGATGTCTTCCTCTGAGGAGATAAAGCTAGGGAGAGCAGGTATCAACAATCTGAGAGGCTAGAAGGGGGTCATAAGTCGCTATAAATGGAGACGAATGTCTCATTGTTGAAGCAGAGGCCACTAGAGCACATAAACAAGATATGGAGCCATGTACCCAATGGTCAACCCTTAGGGCCCTGTTATCACATATATAGTAGCCAGGCCACCATATTCTATTTTTTAGACACAGTACATTTTTCAGCCAGATCTCTTACATATGAGATGCTGAGATGAGCAGTTTATATGGATCATTTTTGTTTTAGTGGACTATTGTACTCTCCCATGTCAGGACTGAGTCTCACGACACTCAAATTTGAGGACTGATGTAGCCATTTATGTTATTTCAGAGCAGTCATGGATGCCTAGTGTTATATTAGTTCTTTCTCATTGGACAGATGGTGTCTCAGATGGATTTTATTGCATGGTTATGACTCAACATTTTATATTGTGATATGGTTATTATTGCTCTTATACTGATTCTTGTGACATGTATTAACTTGTGGTATCATGATCTGGCGGTCATAATTATATGGACTTGGTTGTATCTTGTACTATGTATTTATGTCCTTAGTTAGACTTGGAAGTTCTTGATTTATACTCATTGGTTTTACCCTCCTTAGGGAGAATAGAGGTAGTCATTCCCACCATTGTTTTGGCTTTCTAGTGTTGGCTCCATCATCCACTGTCTTCACCCATCCATTTCCTTCCATTTTAGTTTTCAACTCGACTGACTTCTTGACTTATGGCATGGAGGACCTTTTTCCCCACTAGAACTTTTGTTGGACAAGCCTACCTGTTTATATTGTGTCTCGGCTCTGCGATGGTGATAGAACTTGCCTTTGGTGAGTTGGATTGTATGTCTAAATCATTCTGGTCGGTTGTCCCGATGTTTGGCATTGTACAGAACTCCCCCTAGTCACTTGAGATGTTGTTGGCTAAAACTGAAAGCTCATGTACTACATATATTGAAAATATTGAATATGCACCCGTGGAAAATAAAAATTGTAAAATTGTGTTTCTTAACATATGTAAAAAGGGCAAGAGCAATGAAATGCTAAAATACTCCTTGAAGAGTATAAGAAAAGGTCCAAAAAAGCAATGGTTTAAAATGTGCTGACCTTATTAAAATAAATATGTCTCGGATGAAAGCTGCGATTAGCTGTGTTTTTAAGCACTGGTGAAGTCCCAAAAGGGTCATATAGGCCAAAAAGACCATGGAATAAAATGTGATTTTGATGAACTTGGATCAAGCTTGATGTAGACATGATGCCTAAGTTGAATAAGCACTCTCTAAACAACTCATCCATCTGTGAGGCACTGCCATTCCTTGTGTTGTTGTTTGTCCGACATTGGTTATAGCGAGTTTTCCCTTTCCTTATCCAAAGTGTCATGATGTTGAGTAGGAAGTCATCCTTTGCCTTAGCCTTGTCATTTTCACTTTTCACCCTTCACTAGCAAATTGGCTACAGCTATGAAGTGAGTATAGTCTTGAAAGTCTAAGTCTAAGTAGTAATAAATAAAGCCTTATATATGTATTGGTTGATGTACCGCCAATGAAATGAGTGCTACTTGTTGTAATTGTTACTTAAATGAATTGTAGAGCATGTCTTAGCCTATTGCACTTGCAGCAGATGGATGACAGTCTGAGTTATTATTGGTGTCTGATTAGTTACAGATAGTTATATTGTTTATTGGATGTGATTGATGATCAGATAAAGACCTATGAGGGGTATGAGTATACACCTTAGATGGATTTGGACTCTCTGAGTCTAATGAGACAGTTTATTTCTAGTTCCGGGCACTTGCAGATGTGATCGGGCTCATGATGCCTTTTTGATGCAGTTTTTCTTCACAGATTGATATTTTTGAGCAGGGAGATGTTTCAGTTGGATCTCCTAGGGCGTTCTATGGGCATAGGGGGGTGCAGCCACTTGTTTGTACCATAGTAACCCCATCCCAGAGAGCTTGGTGGGCTCAGTTTGACAACGCAGGCACCCTAGGAGGCTGTTTTGGCAGGATCACGTTTCCCGAGGCAGATTAAAAAATGATTAAATGGCTATTGAAGAAATTGATTTGGGCTACTGAGGCAAGGAAATGACATTGGATGAGTCATGATGATGAGAATGATGTCCTCCACACCTTCTCCAGCAGTTGCAGCTCGTGATTGGGCCCACATCTATTTTTGGGCATTTTTATATTATTTTCTAGACCTCTTTTTGGGATGCTCACGATTTCCTCAAGGAGGCACAGAAGTCAAAGAATTAAATTGTTATATTATTTATTGTGCCATGGGGACACCCAAAGCGAGTTAGTCAAACACTCCTTGGACCCACCATGTGCTTTCATTTATTTCTTGTTGAGTGGGTTACCTTTATTTGGGTGGTTTAGTCCACTTTGGTAAATTATGGTTATATTGATCCATGTGTTGTATGTTGAGCTCATCTCAACCATTGATTAGAACATTTCATCTTTTAATCTTAGCCACTCGTTTTGATAGTGGGTAGGATTTGGTTATGATTGTGGTTCTCTCATTTCTATTTAAAGGAGAGAGCTTCTCATTTGTAAGGGGTCTTTGGCTCTTGGATTTGAATAATAGAAAGACTTTTCTGTGGAAATTTTTTTGGATCTGCTTTGCATTTGATGTGCTCAAATGGTGATTAGCTAGTCTTCGGCTTCCTAACATTGTGGAAATTCTCGTGAGATCTATATTTTTCGTGGCTATCATTGTTTTGTCTACGGGAGGGCGTTTTGGCTGGAGTGTTTTTGTAGGGGGACCTCAACTCGCTCGGTTCTCTTCGTCTTGGATCAAGGGGTTTTCATTAGTTTCATTGTGATCTATGATTACTTCATTTTACTGTCTTGTAGCATTTAGTTTCTTTATTTTGTATGTGCAAATCTAATATGGTTGACGTTTGCTCATGCAGGGTAGGGGGCTCATTGATGGCTTGGAGCTTGCATATGCCATAGAAATCACGGGGATCTTCCAGAATTGATCGGGATAGCAAAGATTGTCACTGTTACAGACTTCTACAAGCTTTTTCAGGTAAGATCCAACAGGTAAGTCTCTTCTTTTTTCAGATCTTATTCCATTGTACCTTGCTTCAATTCAACTTTTTCTGAAAACTCCTGAAACACTAAAAACACTAAAAATCAATAAACTTGGGAATAGTCTGATCTTTTGCCAAATCATTTTTGGGTTTCATAGATCGGGCCTCCCCTTCATCAAATCAACTGAAACGTTGGTCAAATTCCTCACAGTTTGACCTAGATCTGATTTTTAAGCAGAAAACTGCATAACCCCCCCACTGAAAAATTGACCTGCTAGGGTTTTGAGCTTTTTTGATTTCTGATTTCACAGACGGATAGATCGGGTCCCACACATCCTAAATCAACCCCAACGCTGTGCAACTGCTTGACCATTTGGCCTAGATCTGAAAAATTGATTGAATCTGCCCTAGCGCCCTCACCGAAAACTGGACTTTTCCGGAAGTGATTTTTTTTGAAATCTGACAAGATAGGGTGATAGATCAGGGTCCAAGCACTCCAGAACACCCCCAATGCTGTGCTAGTTCCTCTCGGTTTTCCCTAGATCTGAAAAATTAGTTTTCAGCCTCCTAGCCCCCCTCATCAGACTTTGACTTTTCTAGATCTGATTTTTCTGCTGATTTCCTGATTTGGGCTTGTAGATCAGGTCACCCTAACCTCTTTTCTTCCTCAACGTTGAGCCATTAGCCTCCCGGTGACCCTAGAACTACAGATATGTCCTCATAAGCCCTAGCGCTAGTCATCCATTGAGCTGGGTTTTCTGTACCTTAGCTTTTTCGGACCAACTACTTTCTGGGTTCGTAGATCAAGGTGTCTCCCAGGTGGGTTCTTTGAAACGTTGGTGTACTGCTGACTCCATTGCCCAATGCACACAAGGCACTGATCTTCTAGCTAGCGCTAGCCCCAACTTGACCTCACTCCTATTCCTTTTGCGAAAACCTACTGATAACTCAAGTCATCTATCTTTCACTGAGATTGTCCCCTTGGTACTAGGCAGTCCCAACTTTGTTCTTGCTCACCCTGTCACAGTTACGTTTTCTAAGACAGTGGTCATCTCCATCAGTTGCTAGTACCTTAACCCTAGAGCTAGGGTTTCCATTTACCTTGCACCTTAAGTACCCTGAAGCCCCATCTGATCTTCTTCTGGTGTCTAGGTCCGATCTCTCCAGTCGGGAGCAGATCTGGGTCTCCCCCATTGTTGTCTTGGACTAGGATAACATAAAGTGAAGGCTGCCTTGATTGGCGTGACAACCATGCATTTGGGAGTCTAGGCAGTCGTGGTTCCACCCCTTAGTTGCTTGCCCCTCTACCATCCATCCTGGATCCACCTCACACAGACAACTATAAGGCGGGTGATAACAGGCCCCAGACACCAACCCCGAGGTTAAAAGCCCCAATAAAGGGCAGTCACCAGTGCCATTAAGCCATAGTACCCCTAGAGGATGGCCAAAGGGCCCAACCATGACCACCATTGCTCGATAACACCCCTCTTGGTCGAAAAAATTGGCCCTTTCTCCCTGGGGTACACCTGAAGGTGCGCTGGGTACAGGTGCAACGTAATAGGCTTGCATTTCAGAAGATATACAACAAATTACTTAATGCATGTAATGATGGTAGAACATATTGCTTCAAGTTTTAGCTGACACCTCTCGAGTAACTAGGGGGATCATCCATAATCAGGACCAAACATCGAGGGCAACCGACCAAAGAGGTCAAGGCTTCAAAATCCCAACTCACCTATGCTCAAGAACCAACACTAGCGGGTTTTCTTGGCCCAAAAGGGTCAAGGTTTTGGCAAGTTTTGTTGCACAACTTAGAGCCGAGACACATAACAACATGGGGCCTGTCATCATAGAGATCCAAGTGGGGGAAGATAGGTCTTCAATCTCACAAGTCAAAGTCTAAGTTTGGGATAAGTCTTAAGATGGAAGCTACGAATGGGTGGAGGAAGTGAAACATGATGCCAACACAGCAAGATAGGGTAAGTCCGCATAAGGTAGGCAAATACTAGTGAGCATACGTAATGGCCTTACATAAAAGATCATCTAATTACTCATAAAACAAGTTATTCAAGCTAATATAGTTCATTGTTAGCTAGTTATGCCAAGTTATAGCTATTAAAATAATCAATAGAGACAAGAATGCACCCGAATGCAACCTGTATGCTTGCTCAACCATATACATGTCTCTGGAACCACGATTACTGAAACTTCATGGCAAGGAAAAGGCATCATCAACTAATTGTTCTGCTGAAACCTAAAAGTGAACCAAGGCATGATCACATATCCCAAAAGAGGTCGTGAAGAGGGCTCCATCTGACAAGGGTGGTCTCACTCCTGTTGCCCCTGAATAGTCTAGCTTCCTTTGTATGTATCAACTGATGATCATCATGTGGCGTGAAAACTCGAATCATGAAAAAGGATCGACTCAAGTCTTAGACAGTATGATTAGCATCATGGTAGCTCTAGCTACAATATATGTGATAGCAAGAGCATATGATTCATACGACAACCATACGACTGCCATAAGATTACGTAGGGGTTGTAGGGCGATGCAAGTGTTATCATGATTCTAGTAGTTGCCCCTTTGAGGTGATCATATCTAGGATGGTAGAGGGGAAGTGTGATGTTCCGTTTTGACAAGTTGGGGAATTGTCTATTGACCGATGCCCCATGGGGTAAAAGCACACCGTTAACAGTGATATTAAGTCATTAGGGGTAAAAAGGACCACTTAAGTTGTATCAAGTGACATGCGTGACATATGAGGTCTATTTCAAAATGCATGCGACATGCATCATTAAAGCGCATGCATGCGTAAGTTAAGTTGCATGTGACATGCAAAGGTAAAAAAGGGTTATAAAAGAAGGAAAAAACAATTCATAGGGCATCACTGTTATTATTCATCTTTTTGGAGATAGGTTTGAGAGCTCAGTGAGCTTATTGGTGTTGAAGACGAAAACCCTCGGCATGTCTTGGTTTCGTTGGTGAAATCTATCCATCCTAGCCAAGCTCAAGGATAGATTACCTTGGATCTATCATTTGTGCTTCATTAAGAAGAAGTTTGTGGAGTGTTAGGGCAGTGAAGAAATTTATTTCATAAGCTGGGCGAATCCTCTTCATTATGGATTATTGTGGATAGAGATTTCCTGCCAATAAGGGCGCATTCATCCAATTTGGAGCAATGATATTCTTCCTATCTGCTGCATGGCTGTTTATTGAAGTTGTGGTTATAGTTCATGAAGGAAAGGCACACCATCATAGTTTCATTGGGGTTGAGCAAGGAGAATTAGTTAATTATTGAGAGAGGTGTCCCTTTTACTCAGCCAAGGCGTATTCTCCATTCACAGGGGTAGGGACTCTTTATTTACTGCTGGTTATCTATTGTTGAGGTCGTGATACTTGTGGGCTGTCATAGTCATGTTAAAGAGGGCTATAATCCACTGGGCAGCGTTCCATTCCCACTCATAGGTCTTCACTCATATACACATTATCACAGAGGAACAATCCCAAATCATCTACCAAGAAGGCACAGTTAGCAGCTGTAGTTTACAGCTCTTGGGAGAGCCATGAGTTCATGCATGGGAGATATTGAAGTTAAAAGAGGATCATATACATATTCTATAGGTTGCCATTTCCAAAGAGGGCGTGGGCTATTCATCAGGACTTATATTTATATTGCTACTCATATAAGGAGTAGTTATTACAGTCATCTATAGGTCAATCTCATCATTGTTTAAGGTCATATTTGTCACACATACAATGCATGGTTACCTTTGAAGGATTGGAACCATTTTATTATTATTATGTTTGAATAATCAACTCTCTATTTTCCATTGGAATTATCAAACTGTTATCTTTGCATTTGTGATGGGGTATTAAATGAATATGGGATGTAATTAATATTGAATAACAAATATCTCTATCAATATATTGCCAACAACCAATAACTCCAACATACTAGTAGCGACAAGAATCAAGCAAGTAAAAATATAGATGACAGGCAAATTTCCCTTACTTGGAATATTACAGGAAGGTAACCAAAGTAGTGACCTGAGAGTGCCTTGACCACTACGAATAGGGTAGTTGTCACACTGGACAGAGTGCTCTTCGCTTTAGGCCACGCTAGAAACCAAGCCAAAGAGGAGACCCTTGTCTTTCCTCGCAGAAAGACACAGAAGACCAAGACACCTATAACAAGACAATTACAAAACTAGACAAAGATCCCTTGGTATAGTGGCCCTAGACCATAAAAGCACACTACTGGATTATAGTTATTGAAATAATATAACTTCAAAGAATATTCTACTTGTACTTTACATTATTATTATTATTCCTCCTTTAAGAGATGTCATTAATGTAAAAGGTCATGTAAAAGTCATGAGGTAAATCCTCCGTTGTAAGTCGGGTCAATAGTACCAAGAAAAGATTAATATAAATATTATTTTGAGTTTTCCTAGGTAGGCCGTCCCTGTCAATTTGATAGGTCGACCTAGTTAGGTTAAAAGGTCAGTGAATTGATGAGTATAAATAGGGAGGCGCACTTCCTCATTTATACACACACAACTCACTCAAGCATTGCGCAAGAGAGAGAAAGAGGAAGGATAGTGAAGGAGGAGAAGTATTTTTGGCTCTTATGTCCGGGTTTGGTTTCTCTCTCTCTCTCTCTCTCTTATGAGACTTCGTTCTTTGGGCATTGTACTTTGGTAATCTATATTGAGGAAGTTTTACTAGGTTTTCTTCTCTTTGTGGGTTTCCTAGGATAAATTATTGTGTACCTTGTGATTGTGTATCTTTCGGAGATCCTCTTTGTGCTGTTATTGTGAAAATGTATTAAATGCTCATGAAGTTAAGAATTAAGTTGTAACAACATATAAACTTAACATGGTATCAGAGCAAGACTGAAAAGAGCAGCTTTCACTAGGTACATCTCTCTCTCCTTCTTTGGACAAGAAAATTAGGGTTTCCTACTGAAGAGGAATTTTGGAGTGCAAGTGACGATGATGACTTCTAGCTGATTGATTTGATGATAGTGACACAAGTGTACCAGACAGAGATGTTCATGACAAGTTGAATTAACATGATAACAAAGGACAAGTTCAGTGTTGTTCAATAGAGGTTGATGAACATACGTTGATGAGCAGAGGTTTATGAGCAAAGGTTGATGATAGTGATGCAAGCTGAGTCTTGCACTTGAGGATTGGCTTCCTCAACCCTTTCTTAGTTGGAGCTAAGAAAACCAGGATGGGTCCTGTCATAAGAGTTGGTGCTGATTGTAATCGCGAAGATTGAAGTCTTCCATTGCAAATAAATAAAGCTTACCTTACATATATTCTTGTGTCTTTTTATGATGTGATTATTGTGCTTATGGCTCATAGTTGATTTAGTTGATGATGTAATTGATAACATAATGCTTGATAAACTCTGATTGACTAATAGAAGGTGAAAAAGGTTTAAATTGCTCACACATTGATTCACGCCCCCCTCTCAGTGTGACCATTGTGTTCAACAGAGATGGTGCCAAGACTAGCAAGCTATGTCCCTAAAGGGAAATGACCAAATCCATACTAGGAGTGTGGCAAGGCCAATGAGTATACAAAGGAATCTCTCGGATATAACAAATAGATTATTTATATTTTAGATTCCAAGTAAAACCAATATAAAGTATCACCATTATATAATAAATTTCAACCAAGTCTCACTACTAAAATAGATAACAGAGCAACATCAAAATCCATATGCACAAACTATAATATCACCTGGGTCATATACCTGCACTGGATCTGGAACCAATATGAAGATCACTGGAGCAACTGCTATTGCTACATATCATGGGCACTGTAATAATCTCTGCTCTGGGTCATGAAAGAATGGCTAACTCAGTCATCCAATTTGGGGTCATGAGGCTCAATTATGGCATAGAACTAGTCAATCTAGATACTATGGATCTGCTGAAAGTGGGAGATCATCAACTGGTGGCTCATCATCTGCTGATCTCATAGTAAAGGTCTGGCTTGAAGAACTCCTCAGTACTGCTCAAAAACAAAAGTAGCTCAACTACTATATATGTGACAACAAGTCCCTTACCACTCCACCAATAGACCCCATTATTGAGTATTTCCTAGCTTGAGGCTGCATTCTCTCTCTCTCTCTCTCTCTCTCTCTCTCGCTCCTTCACTTATTTCTTTAAAGTTATTCTTGATTACTTTGTGCATGCAAGCTCTAGATAGCTTATTTTTCAAGATTAAATGGAAAAAGTTATTTGTTCTTGTATCCTTGTTTAGAGATTAGACGTGTCTTTAGATCTAGCTTCTTGGATCCAACTTTTTAGTTAAGTTTAAAAGCATATTTTAGTACTTAGGACCCCTTTTTTGAGTTTTGTTTGACTAATATGGTATTTTTAGTACCATCTTGTTGGCTGTTTGTTATCTTTTGACGAATAGGTAGGAGAAAGCTCTGCCCAAATTTTGAAGATTCAGACCACCCAAGACCCCTAAGAGCCTCCTGTTGTTGTATTTGTAACTTCGGAATGTATTCACTTGTCTATCTTATGTATTGTACCTCGATGTTCCTATCGGGAAGTATCGATAATATAATTGAGTCATGTCATACCCCGATGTTCCTATCGGGAGAATCAGTAATGTAAACAAGTCATGTAAAGTCATAGAGGGTAACCCTCCTTATTGATAAAGGGTTAAAGTCCCTGCAGTTGTGGGGCACTAGGGTTGTTAGACTCTCCTAGAGAAGTCGGCCCTGGTGAGTTAATGTAAGTTGGGTCATTAGTACCCTAGTTGTGGTTACTTGAGCCTACATAACTGAGTTAGGATTACTTGAGCCTACATAGCAGAGTCAAATATTAAGTGAACGAAAGAATATAAATGGAGAGTGGGCCTCTCTATTTATTACACACATTCACTCACTCAACTGGGGTGCACGAGTGAGAGAGTAAGTGCTGGAACAAGTGAGAGAGATCAGCTGTCGGAGATCATCTTTATGTTTTTGGGTTTTACTTTTGCTACTGGTGCTCATTCTATCTCTGAGGAAGTTGCGGGGTTTTCTCCTTTATGGTTTCCCCGAGGAAAATTCTTTGTGTTTCTTGTCTCTTGTGATTATTGCTATGCATGTTATTCTCTCAGATAAGATCCTAAGATCATATTGCTTAAATGATAAAAATCTAACGCCTCCTTTCTCTAAATAACATAAAAATCTGAAAACATGTAAGTTTGTTAGTCCTGAATTATAAAGGACCATACACATTCTTAAAAAGTTGTAATTCATAATAAGATCAGTGGGTTACCCAGAGCCTAGTCTCAATCCCCCTAGGAGGAATTTGCGTCATTTCATGCGATTGCTTTTTTTTTGGCTTTTGCTTTTAGTTACTAACCAAAGAATATCATTTCTTAGATTAGATTAGTCATTCATTTTTCACTTAAAGTAACGAACGCAGACTTGTGTCTGCTAGTATGCTCTTGTGACCATTGTAGGCTTTCCTGATCTTTGGTTACAATCAATAAAAGGACATCTAGTGGCTAGTCTAAATAGGGAAATCCATCAAACTACTATTGTCAACTTGAGAGCCTATATTGAACTTGGCATGTAGTTAGGGGGATACTCATTGAGATTCGTTTTCTCCTTGTTGGACATCCATAATTGTTCTCAACACTCACTTTGAGGATAACGTTAAGTGGGCCAAACAAATCAATAAACCCATTTAAACAACTCATTTCATTAAACTAAAACTGTTAAGAAGCACTAAAACACTTCCTTTTTAGCAGCATTCACTTTTTTTTTCGGAACTGGTCTACATTTGGATTCAGTCTTTTACTTCCAAGTTCAAGCATTTATCTGATTTGCTATGCTGTTAGAGTAGATTTGCTAATTGCTCTTGTTTTAGTGTAAAACTCCTAGATTTATTTTTCTATAGCTTACTTAGCCTTAGTTTTCTTTTTTATTAGGGACCACCCCCCTTGGCTTCAGTAGGAATTGGCCTAAACAAAGGAGTTGAGTGTTGAGTGGCATTAATTCGACTCGAGGCTTGCCCCCAAGGACACACTCATTGGCATGAATATTTCTGTTATGTTACTCGAGGTGTGTATTAAGCAGCAATAAGGTCTTCAGTCAGTTTTGGGAGTTTAAGGTTCTCGTAGAGAACTAGGCCGAGAGGAAGATCAAAGTTCCGAGAATAGATAATGGAGGTGAGTATACAAGCAACAAGTTCAAGGAATTTTTCAAGGAGGCAGTAATTAAGAAGGAAGTGATAGTACTTTACAACCCGTGACAAAATGGGGTTGCAGAGAGTAAGAATAAGGCCATCATTGGAGCTACTAAGGCAATGATCCATGATTAGGATTTGCCCATGTTTCTTTGAGCATAAGCATGCAACATGACAGTGTACATTCAGAACAGGAGTCCTCAAAAGGTTCTTGAGGACAAGACTAAGGAGGCATTAACATGAGTGAGACCAGATTGGTCACTTTCGTATTTTTAGATGTCCGATGTTGTAATATCCCGTTTCTAATAGATAGGGAATTGACTAATGACTGATGCCACATGGGATAAAAGTACAACATTAGCAGTGATAATGAGTCATTAGCAGATAAGGAGGACCACTTAAGCAGGAGCAAGTGACATGAGTGACATGCAAGGCCTAATGCAAAATGCATGTAACATGCATCATTAATGTTGCATGCATGCATAAGTTATGTTGCATGTGTCATTCACATGTCAAAAGGAATAAAAAGAAGGAAATCAACTCTCAGGATATGTATTGTTATTATTCATTGTTGATAATTGGTTTTGAGAGATCTAAGAGAGAATTAGGGTTGAGGGCATGTTCCTTAGCCAACAATTGAATTCAGTGGTGAAATCTATCCACCCTAGTCAATTCCAGGGATAGATCATCGAGGTCTATCAACATACTTCAATTTCACAACATCTTCATCAATCTTTGTAGGGATTTGAGGGAATCTAGGCAATTGAAGAAATTAGGAGGGCGCATCTTTCTTCCATATTGAGGGTGCGTTTCTTGACTTATTGAGGGCGCACTGTGGATTCATTTTGAGAAGACATACTATTTGGTTATCATTGAAGATATCTTCCTTATCTTTTCATTGAGGTGCCTTGGTAACTAATCTACAAGAGTATATAGATTGATTATCTTTTGAAGGGCGTATTCTCCATCCACCAACACTGAAGGGCACATTCTTCCATATTGGATCACTAGAGACGCATTTATCTAAAGATTGGAGGCTCTATCCTTCACATCATACCTTGGGCAAATTGTTATTTATCCCATTGTTGCTTCTTGGGATTCTTTCGGGCATATTTGGAGCCATATCTATTGATCTATCGCAAAGAGGAGGACGTGAACCTTGCATGGGCAAATTTATCCAAAGAGAGAGCACAATCTTGGTGACCTAGAGTTGGTGAATTGCCTGTATGTCTACTTCCTAAGCTTGGCCTACTTTCGCACATCACATTGGTATGCCCATGCTTTGATTTTAATCATATTTACATTATAGATCTGAATTATAATATTTCTCAGGGTCATGCAATAGCATGCAACTTTATTATTTTCATGCAAATTGACTATTGGCCAAATAGTCTGATAAACACTTGAATTTTAAGACCAACTATCACTGCAAAACCTACAAAACATCAATATATACCAATTTGGTATATTGCAGGTGTGCATGTAGCATCGGAGAAGAGGACGGAGTTGGAACCTTCCGGAGAGAAGGGTATTTTTGTTGGATACAGTGAGACTTCAAGGGCATACATGGTGTATATTCCATCTCTTGGGAAAATAATTGTGAGGAGAGATGTTTGGTTGACAAGAGTCGAGCCTTTTGGAAGTGACAGGTCACCATTCCAACAGTGGTAGAGGATGAGGATTGAGAGGCTTCGAAGGTTGATGTAATGTCCTCTTTCGCCTAGGCATTGAGGACCAACCCGCTAACCTATGTGATTCCTGTGGGTTCGAGTGGGTACTGACAGTCAGGGAATCAGCTGAAGACTGATGCCATCTACAGAAGATCTAGGGCATCAATATTATATCGCCATTGGGTCGAAGAGGGCCACCAGAGCCAAAGGCCACCTGCATGCATGACATTTGAACATTATTTAATGATGCATGCACCCGATTAAGTCTCCATGCGCATGCATGCAAGTCAACTGCAAATTAGAAGTTAAACTGACCTAATTAGGTCAAAAGTTAGGGTTTTCGCAGTTGAAAGTTATAAAAGAAAGATAAAGTGAATGGAGAAGACACTTATGTGATAATTGATTTGTGGAGTCGAATTGGAGAGCTCGGCGAGCTAAGTTGGGGTTGAGCGCATGCTCAGCTAACTGGTGTATTTCGGCAGTGAAAACTATCTGCCCTAGTTCATCATCAGGTTGGATCATACAGGTTCAGCACTAGTTCATCATTAGGTTACATTCAACAGTTATTCCGGGAGGTTGATTATTCATCTAGCCAGAGGGTTTCACCGTCACACCGTGTCACCGTGATCAGAGACAAAGCAAGCACATCATCCGAGCTCCCAGCAACAACTTATTTATTTGAGCTATATATGGGTATGTACATGCATTGATTTCTCCTATTTTATAGCATCTCCATGTTTTTCTAGGGCACATATTTGCATGCAACTGCATGTATGCAAAGTTCGGGGTTTGCTTTCCTATTATATCAATTTGGGATATTACAGTGGTATCAGAGCCGATTTTCCTGCCAGCCTGAGTGGGAATCTATTGAGGGTTTCCATTTCATAGAGGGAAGACCAAGGGGACATCTAGACTGAGTTCAACCATTTTTGTTGATCACACGAATTCTGATTGGGGTCGTGAGTTTTGAGCAAGTCGTGAGGCTTGGTAGAAGCACTGTGAAGAGCAACTCTCTTTCCCGTCTTTCTCCAACATACGTTGAAGAGAAACGATTGTCCTGATTTTAGTCTCGCAGGTCACAGGAACCCGACAGCTCAATCGAGTGAAAATTGGAGGATTCGAAGCAGATTATTGTTAGTAATTAAAAAAAAGAAAAAAGAAAAAAAAAGAAAAAAGAAAAAGTGGGTAGGGTCCACTTTATTTCCTTAAATAACATTAATTGATGACCATTCTTTAAACATCTTTTAACCAACCTTCTCAGAATGGCGGATACACTTTATTCTCCATCACAATGTCCATAAGTCGTGGGCTAAATGTGACATTGCGTTAATTGTTTCCTTGACTCACAGAGATGAACAGGGTTCAGGACCCCCTTCTAAGGAATCATTAATATACCAGACGCGAAGCTTGTCGTGTATCCACGACCTCGAAACTAACATGAAAAGGTTTGGCTGCATGATCAAATTTGTGTGAAATCCGTCTGTATCAAGACTCGTGCACCCACCTTTGCTGCGAATTGCTATGGCATGATCGACCGAGACTACATCAACATTTTTCTGTGCATCCATCTTTCCGGATGGTCTACTAATTACTTGTCAGGTAAGAAGTAACGCAGATCGTGCTCTCTTTTTCCTCCAAGTCAGACTGTTGTTCATTTACACCTTTTTCCCTAAATAGACCTGTAACTGCTTACAATCTGGTGTATGCATGTTCCTAGATGTATGTCTCACGTGTGCAGAGTTTTTTTCTTTCAGCATTTAGATCCTTTGATACCTCTTCAATTATCCAATCCAGGATTTTGGCCTTAGAATTTGATCAATAAGTAGTCCCTTGAACTCTGCTGTAATTACCTTCACTATAGCGCTTTTCCTCCAACAAGATTACTGTTCTGCCTAGAATAGTTCTTCTGGAGCACACCTTTAAATTATAATATGGCTATTGTTTTCTATTGATTCTGTTTAGAAGGCTACAGACTACTAAGTCTGAAGATCTGGGATCATGTCTTCATTCCCGTGCCTTGACTGGATGGGAATTCATATTAATAAAGGGCACATCAGACCTGTAAAGGTATGAAACTATTCACCAAGACCAGAGATGCCATCATCACACCATCTGCAATAGGATAATCAAGTCCAGCCATTTCTCCACTATGTCCATCTTTGAAAACTGTTGCATAACACCTTCAAATAGTATTTTGTATGTCACCAATTAACCTGTGATAATGTCCAGAGAACAGAGATGTTACTTCCACTGTCTATCTCAATCCATAATCTGACAGGTACATCACAGCCAAAAAGGGGCATAGTGTGTAGTAGGCACCAAACAAGTGACTCTCTTGGAGTAAGCATGCAAAAATTATAAATGAATCCAGGAGACCCATACAACATTACTCATAGGAGACAGAGGTATAGTGACAGAGAAGAGGAGTTAGAGGACATAGATTTGGGGAACAGAGAGTATCAGTTTGAAAAAGGCAAAGAAACAATGGCCGACTGAAAAGAAATGATGAGCAACTTCAGGCAAATGACTGAGAAGAATGGGCCCACCCCACACAGTTCCTTATTTCCCAACAGTGATAGGGTATCCACCAGCAGTAGTAGGGAGTACTTATATACCAACATGCAGAGCCATCCCCCTATACACAAGCCCTTCCGACCTACCATGCCTCAATTCTTAGATAGTCCAGCTGTAGCGCCTATAGCACAAGCAGAACCAGAAGAACCCATGAGTGCCTATCTGAGAGAATATTGAGCTTTAGGAGAGGACTTCCATTCAGCTATGACCTTCACTGACTTCTGTCACTTTAAAAGTAAGAACAAACCCAAAGCTTACAATAGGCCATTTACCCAGAACTATGAGTTACAGCGCACCGTAGGGAAACTGACTATCCCTACCTTTGAGGGCACTTGGGGTGGCCCAGTCAGGAATTGGGTACAGAAGTTGGATACATACTTCCAGCTCAACCCCATGATTGAGACAGATGCCATTGAATTGGCTACCTTGCATTTGGACGGAGAAGCACATGAGTGGTGGTATCACGGGTTAGTGACACTGGGTCACAACACCATCACATCGTACCCAAATTTTACACACAGGCTCATTGAGCGGTTTGATCGGAAGGATCTTGAGGTACACTTTAGAGAGCTGGCACAACTCAAGCAGACAGGTAGTGCAAATGCATTTATTTCAGAGTTTCAGAGGATAGCAGTCATGGTGACAGATATATCAGAGAGCAGGTTGATTATGTTGTTCATTGAGGCTCTCATTGAACCCTTACGGGGATGGGTCAAGTCTTATAGGCCCACCACCCTAGCAGATGCCATCAGACGGACTAGAGATTTACAGGATGCAGTACCCAAGGTTAGGCTTCCTCCCAAAACCAATCCCCCTATTGAAGATGAAGAGAGGAAACCCGTCCAGAAAGAATGGCCCAAGAAAGAATGGATGGACAATAATACCCGACAGGACCTTAGAAGAAAAAAGTTATGTTTCACTTGCCAGGAACCATGGGTACCAGGTCACAGATGTTCAGGGAAGGGAAAGGCTTACTACATAGAGGCCTATTACATAGAGGCCTATTCTGACAATGGGGAGGATGATGATTATCCGAATTAGGAGCAGAGAGAGACACCAGAGACAGTTAGGGAATTGCCGCCCTCAGGAGGTACCATTGCTACCATGACAAGGGTTCCTAGATTCCACACTCTCCGAATCAGAGGTACTGTACAGGGCCACAGAGTGGGAGTGCTGATAGATGGTGGGGCATCCCACAACTTTATTGATGCTGCATGGGTTAAAAGGAGAGACATTCAGACGGAGAGTTTTGATGGGTTTTCAGTAGCTGCAGCAAGTCACACCATGGAGGGTAGTCAGAGGATTCCTCAATTAACAGTGACACTTGGGAATTATACAGTGATGGTGACATTCTATGTGGTGGATGTACTTGACATGAAGGTGGTATTAGGAGTTTAGTGGATGTATTCCCTAGGGAAGTATTCCACAAACTACCAAATCATGGAGATGGAGTTCACAGGAGAAGAGGGACAGAGGGTAGTATTGAGAGGGATGAATACCTACCCTCCCACACCAGTGACATCACACAGGAATGAGGCAGTACTCCGACAAGGGGATATTGAGGGAGCCGCAGAGTGTTTTGTTACCTTCAGGAAACCACCAGATAAGGCCACACAACATCCAGCAGTATTCGGAGACCGTCTAGCAGGTCGACCTCCAGATAGGGGATTTGAGAGTTGCCCCCCCCTTGATGATGAGGGGCAATTGATTTTGATTTCGGAGCTCATCCTAGAGGTGCGAGAGCGGAAACTGAGGAACAAATCATCAGAGACTACTTGGTTCAATGGAAAGATCTGCCTATAGAGGAGGTCACTTGGGAGACAGAACAGGTATTACAGCACCCAGCTTTACAGTTGCTTGAGGACAAGCAAATTTGAGTGGGGAGGACTGTAATGTCCTCTTTTGCCTAGGCATTGAGGACCAACCCGCTAACCTATGTGATTCTCGTGGGTTCAAGCGGGTACTGATAGTCAGGGAATCAGCTGAAGACTGATGCCATCTACAGAAGATCTAGGGCATCAATATTATATCGCCATTGGGTCAAAGAGGGCCACCAGAACCAAAGGCCACCTGCATGCATGACATTTGAGCATTATTTAATGATGCATGCACCCGATTAAGTCTCCATGCGCATGCATGCAAGTCAACTGCAAATTAGAAGTTAAACTGACCTAATTAGGTCAAAAGTTAGGGTTTTTGTAGTTGAAAGTTATAAAATAAAGATAAGGTGAATGGAGAAGACACTTATGTGATAATTGATTTGTGGAGTCGAATTGGAGAGCTCGACGAGCTAAGTTGGGGTTGAGCGCATGCTCAGCTAACTGGTGTATTTCGGCAGTGAAAACTATCTGCCCTAGTTCATCATCAGGTTGGATCATACAGGTTCATCACTAGTTCATCATCAGGTTACATTTAGCAGTTATTCCGTGAGGTTGATTATTCATCCAACCAGAGGGTTTCACCGTCACACTGTGTAACCGTGATCAGAGACAAAGCAAGCACATCATCCGGGCTCCCAGCAACAGCTTATTTATTTGAGCTATATACGGGTATGTACATGCATTGATTTCTCCTATTTTATAACATCTCCGTATTTTTCTAGGGTACATATTTGCATGCAACTGCATGCATGTAAAGTTCGGGGTTTGCTTTCCTATTATATCAGTTTGGGATATTACAGTTGAGGTGAGACCAACGCCAATAGCTACAAGGACTCAATCTTCAGATTAGTAGGAGGAGTTGCAGGCTACTATTTCTGTTAAGAGGAGGCCAAGATGGCTAGAGCAGACATTGAGAGATGCTCAAGAGCATGTGGAGGAGAGAGCGGTGGTTTTTCCACATTCACTGGCCAACCCCTTGTAGAGTTCAAAGGAGGATTTTTTTTCTAATAGCAGTGCTTTGTCCAGTTGTTGGTTAATCCTCTTGGTGTTTTTGCGAAAATAGTCCACATAAACTAGAGTTCGACGGAGTATTGCCTCCAATTATTATTAGGGTGATAGAGCTTATGTTAGGCCTTAATCACCCACCATGGCTCTTTCTCTTTGACCGATGTCCATATCTAAAGGGCCCTTTCTTTGTCATCTTGGCACTCCATCATAATGGTATCCCACAAATAAGGCGGTGGGGAAGAGGAGGTATTTTGCATGCTCACCATTATTATTGGAGGCATAGACATTGACCAACCCTAAAATCGGTTGTCCATGTTAAGAAGAATCAACACAACACTTTAAGAGGGGTCCATACCCCACTTTGCAACAACATTGGCAAACTTGGGAGATACAAATATTGCAACCTTGTCTTTTCCATTAGTATGATTTGAATGAAAAACTCTAGCCTCGAGCAAATGCCTGATTGAGCAGTACAAAGCCTAAAACACACAATTTTGACCACTTGCAAAAAAGAAATTTTGTCCCACCCAAAGAAGTCATTAATTGGTAGACTGTGTTCTTTTTGGTTTCGGCTAGGGCATTAATGGAAATCCTGAATGTGATGGTCGAGGCTTTGGCAACAAAAAACATGTATTGGGTAGATTTATATAACAAATTGGTTGGTGGTGCACTTGGCTATTAGTTCAGAGGTACACAAATTCCTTTAGGTCCTGGGATAGATTTGTTAGAGTTTTAATCCAATTTTCAATCCTTGATAATTATTTAACAATATGTAATGTTCCCAAAAGTGACATGCATGCAAACCCTAAAAGTGACATGCATGCAAACCCTAAAAGTGAGATGCATGCGAACCCTAAAAATGACAGGCATGCCATCCCAGCATTATTTTAATGATGCATGCACTATTTAAGTATCCCTCCGCATGCATGCAAGTCAACGGCAAATTAGAAGATAAAGTGACATGCATGCAAGTCAATGGCAAATTAGAAGATAAAGTGACATGCATGCAAGTCAATGGCAAATTAGAAGATAAAGTGACCTAATTAGGTCAAAAGATTAGGGTTTTGCGCAGTTGAA
>LPNX010140524.1:125779-215196 GCA_001517045.1 Pseudotsuga menziesii | reverse complement strand
GGCTACTATTGTTTCAAATATCCATAGAATTAACACTAGTGCGACAGAGAATGAGAAAATTGCATCATGGAGCTTATTCTTCATAAAGTGCCCTTGGTCTAGAAAAAATTGTTGCCCTTCATAGATGAGATACTTTAAGGACTTGAGAATTGATACCATAATTGGTAATCTAATGCGCTATCTATACCAATCTCCAAGAAGACATAGGTTGGTCAAACTTAACTTTGGACTTGTAATTTTATACAGTGAGGGAAAAGTCCATGGGAGAAACAAGCTGCATTCACTGTCTCTTCGGAGACATCTGATAAAATTAGAACAATACAGAGACAATTACCATGGCCCCTGTGCAAGGATGAGATGCACAAATCGAGAAATCGTCCAAATTTTTTGAATTTAACATATGGTTTCTTTCCTGGTTATATTTGGAGGACTGTATATGACTTGTTGAAGCTGAATTTTTTTGTTTGGAAAACAATATTTTCTGCTTTCTGTTTGAGGAGAAAAAGTCTAAAGAGGACTATCTTGAGCTTATAATAGGTTGCAAGTCCTTTGGGTACATGCGCGATCAATTGGAAAATCTATACCATTGAAGAGAGAAGATAGGTTTTACATATATAATTTTGGAACCTTGCAACGAATGGCCTGGGCATCTACAGATTGTAATTTCGTTTTAAGAGATAAGATTATGAATTTAAAAAAAATTCCAATGAAAAATAAAGATGCATTTTGTCTTACCATATACTATGAGGACTCATTTTCATCATGATCTAGCCACATTTGGATGTTGGATTCTTCATCTTTTAGACTCTACCTATAAAAATTATTGTGAATATACAAATTAATTTGGAAGTTTAATGACCACTTCAAGGAATCTTGTCTAGATTCCTAAAAATATATATGAAAACGCTCAATTTTAAAAGAGGTTATTGTGTAGATTTATAGATATGGGTAGAGGAGTCATAGGAGTCATAGATTTGATCAATCATATCTATGGCTTCTATGACTCCAAGACCCATTTCTACAAATAAACATAAATTACCCTTCTTTTGATTTCAGACATCAACTCTCCAAAATTGTAATAACCACCCTCGCGTTTGCCTTTAAATAGATATTGCATGGCTAGGACCTCGATCGAGCTAATACCTNAGGTATTAACAGGACCTCGACCGAGGGTTTTTAAACCCTCGGTCGAGGAATTTACAAACCCTCGGTCGAGGTCCTGTTAATACCTCGACCGAGGTATTTAAATACCTCGATCGAGGTTCATACCTTGGTCGAGGGCTTAAAAAAACAGACTTAGCCCTCATTCAAACAAATGGAAAATTTCCTGTGCCTTGAAGAGGTGTAAACCCTACCATTCCTAGCACATAACTGGGCGGAGTTGATACCAATAGATTCACCAATGAAACTTCTATCCATTGACGTATCATACACACATTTTGGCATTCATATGATATTTATTTTTTAATTACTTCTAAAACTTATACTTAGAAAACCACACTGCAACTTCGAAGCAGCTCAAAGAAAAATCCGCAGAGTTAAAAATACACAGCCAAATTTTTTTTAAAAATGCTCACATCACATATCGACGTGTCCTCTTCAAAAGGGTATCTTTGGTTTTTCAATTTTTGAAAAAATAGAAAAAATTCCTTTACGTGGACAAATATGTGTTTAAAACGATGCTGAAATCGAATGTGGTCACTTTCAAAAAATAATAAATAATTGTATAATGCAAAAAAAATTAACAAAAAAATATGCACATCACACTGCATTTTATGTAGATCATGCTCATATATTTATTTTTTTAAAATTATTAATGCAAGATTAAATTACTCTACGTGGACACGAGCCACTTATTAGCTTCTTCAAATTTTTAAGGTCACACAGTTCATTAAATGCAAAAATTCACACATTAAATGACATCGGAATATTTTTTTAAAAATATCACTATGAAGCCAACATAATATTCTACAATTTGTTTTTTTACTGCAAGTCAAAATTCACATGGCATATATGCGTTTTGAGGGCTTCTATCTAGCACATGAGTAAAAAATCAGGTTTTCATCGCCAAATTTGGCCAAAAAGTGTTACCCATCTTCATGGAATCACCCAGATCCTAATTTAACCTTACATCTACCACCACCTCAAACATCACTACCTCTCCTCGAAGTGCCATGTTGTCGTGGCATTTTCACACACAATTCGCCTGGCAGTTTGGTTGAGGAGAAGAAGATTAAAAACACCAAGGAGATAATAAGGGAAGAACCATGGAGATTAACATGCTCCATAATGTGAATTGTTGGCTTCATAGAACAATAAACCAACACACATAGGTAGTAACTCCTCTGTTCTATGGTCAAGGTTCGACTAGACGTCCCAAATTCCCATTGGGTTGGATGGAAGCATGCCAACTTGGGAATTTAAGACCTTCACTCCTCCATCCACTATGTTTCCTGCTCTAGAGCCACGTGTCCCTTTCGACAGGTGGCTCATTTGATTCGCGCATGTGTCACCCGCATTCGGGGAACATCCTGAAGTTTTTGTTTCATAAGTAGAGCATAATTTAATGCACACAAGCTTCCATTAATTCAAAAGATGATGATGTTTAAATGGCACCATCGATTCATTTTGTGTTGATCCTATTTTCCATATTCCATACTTACAACAAGAATTTTATTTTGAGATTGATTCCTCACAATTTTCCATCGGTGTTGTACTTAAATAAGGAGGCCAAGACAAATCAACAAAGCAATTGAGGGAAATATTGACATTTGGATAGTTTTGTTGTTGCGATGGATCATGAAGGTGGTGGTATGAGAATGTTAGTGAGGGTGGTGGTATGAGCATGGTGTTAATTTTTCTTCTTTTCTTGGATGATATCTTAAAACAATTTTCACTAGTAGGATCATTGAAATAACAACAAGCACGGTAACACAAAAAACACAAATATTTTCATCAGGGAAACCACAAGGGAGAAAACCCCACAAGACTTCCTCAATATAGAACTCAACCAGATTATTGTAAAACCAAAGACAAATTATTCTCTCTACTTCCTAATGCACTTGTTCTTCTCTCTCTTGCAAAATTGTTGAGTGAGTGTGTACAAATGAAGGGCAGTGTCTCCCTATTTATATTTTTCACTTGACTTGACCTAGAACCTGGCAAGGTTGACTTGTCTAGTAAGACACCAAAAATAATATTTCTTATAATGACACTTGGGTACTATTGACTCGACTTACATTTGGAGTTTTACATTGATTATTTCAATGACTCTTACATGACCAAACTCATCTCTTGATGGAGGAATGCAATCAATACATCTGGAATATCTTCTGAAGTTAAAATACTTTAACACATGGGGGTATTTGTTTGATCAAAACATCACCAACAATATGAAACATCATATAGTTGTTAGATTTTTAATGGTTATACAAGATCTAAAAACATTTAGCATCATAACATCATAATCATAAGCAAAGGATCAATGAAAGAAAGACAAGTATAGAAACACAAGAGAACAAAAATATTTTCCTCGCGGAAACCACAAGGGAGAACTCCCTGAAAAACTTCCTTAGTATAGAATTCTACCAAGTATAGTGTAAAACCCCAGCAACAAGAATAGTTTCCCATCTTCCACAGTAGACTCTTTCTCTCTCTCTCTCTCTCTCCAGCGCAATACTTGAGTGTGAGATGTGTGTGAATGAGAGAGGCACCTCACCTATTTATATTCATTAGGTGAGTGCCTAAAATAACTAACTAGGTCATCCAGGTTCCGTAATTAGGGTCGACCTACCCTGGGAGACTCAAAATACATTTTATATGTTACTTTTGTGAGTACTATTTCCTCGACTTATAACAGAGGGTTTACCTCAATAATTTTACATGACCAATTACATCAAGGGCATATCCTAATGGAGGAATAACATCTCCGAAAGAGAATACAACAAAAGTACAATAGAATATCTTCCGAAGTTACAATACTTTAACACTCCCGCCTAACTAGAAAGGTATTCTACATCAACAACAACCATCATCACAATCGTACAACTAATTGGTGAATCTCTATATGTCATAGGAAGTTTTGGAACATCATCACACATCTTCATCATCGATATCAGCTGGATCATATTCTGCAATATCAGTATGTAAATACTAAATCATCTTATGTACATGTTGAATCATCTTCTATCATTATATACATACTGAAACATCTTCTAGATCATCTTCTGTAGTATCAGTATGTGGATACTGAATCATCTAGATCATCTTCTGTAACATCAGTATGTGAATACTTAATCATGTTCTGCCACATGAGTATGTGAATAGTGAATCATCTTTTGAACCTTCTTCTGTAACATCAGTATGTGAATATCGAATCATCTTCTATCACGTCAGTATATGAATACTGAATCATCTTCTGAACCTTCTTCTGTAACATCAGTATGTGAATACTGAATCTTCTTATGCCACATCAGTATGTGAATATTGAATCTTCTTCTTCAACTTCAGTATGTGAATATTGAATATTCTTCTTCAACATCAGTATGTGAATACTAAAACATCATCTGCAATGTCAGTATGTAAATACTGAAACATCGTCATATGCATCATTAGTATGTAGATACTAAAACATCATCAGTGTGTAGATACTGAAACATCATCATCTGCATCATCAGTATGTAAATACTAAAACATCATCATCTGCATCATCAATATGTAAATACTGAAACATCAACATCCACATCATCAGTATGTAAATACTAAAACATCATCATATTCAATGTCAGTATGTGAATGCTGAAACAAAAACAACATCATTAGCATGTTAGTGCTAAAGCAACATCATAAATAAATGTTATATCATCATCTGCATTATCAGCATAGAGATGCTAGAACATCATCATCATCATCAACATAAAAATGTTGAAACAACATCATCATCATCAACACAAAGTGTTGTGACTTCAACTACATCAACATTATCAGCATAGGGTGTTGGGACCACAACCATATCAGCATCATTAGCAGAAGGTGTTGGGACCATAACGGCATCAACATCATCAAAAAAAGGTGTTGGGACCATAACCACATCATCAACATCATCATACAAATGTTGAAGCAACATCATCATCAATATCAGTATAGAAATACTGAAAGTACCTCATCATCATCAGTATAGAAATACTAAAATCGTCTTATCAACATCAGTATAACAATACTGAAACTATTTGATCAATCAACAATCATCAGTATGAGAATAATGAGCCTGCTACATCAGTATGAAACTATCAATCAATAAACATCATCAGTATGAGAATACTGAACTTTCTACATCAGTATAGGAACACTGAAACTATCTCAACAATCATCTCAACAATCATCAGCGTGAAAACAATGAAAACATCTCAAAACCCATCTCAACAATCATGAATAATCAGTGTAACAAAACTGAAACTATCTCAATCAAACATCTCAACAATCATCAGTATAACAATACTGAAACTTATCATCTCAACTATCATCAGTATAACAATACTGAATCACACATATCAACAATCATCAATATAACAATACTGAAGCTATCATCTCAACTATCATCAGTATAACAATACTGAAGAAAACATCTCAGCAATCATTAGTATGACAATATTGAATCAACCATATCAGCAATCATCAGTATAAAAATACTGAAGCAATCATATCAACACTCATCATTATAAAAATACTAAAGATACATCTTTCCCTCTAACTATCTTGGAGCTACATCACGGTGAGTTCTCTGGTCGATCCATTTGGGAATTTTGTCTAACTTACTAACCCTTTCAAGCCAACAAGCCTAGTTAGACAGATGGATATTCATGGGTAATAGCAAGCCTTGTTCGGGCTTACACACCCACTTGGGTTAAATTGATCTAGCTAGACATACTAATCCTGTCGAAACCCCAAATTTTCACAAAAATTAAAATTTTTTGATGTAACATAAACTGTTTATAGTCGCAGTTAGATAACTGCTAGCAGCTAGTAAAAAGAATGAAATAGTTAGCAAAAGTAACCATTAACTTAAACACATATAGATTAATACTATTTTAATTTTGATATGTGATGTAAATAATCTGCATTCAGTTGTTTCTAGTTACACTGACAATTTGTTTTGACAAGTAGGTGATAAGTTACTTTCTAACTGGGGCTTACTTAGCGATTGCTAACATTTCTGGAATTCTAGATCTTATACGCCTGACACGTAAATTTTTACCCAGTAAGAGTTTATTAAAAGTGTTAATCTAGATATACTTCTTTTAGCATATAATATACTGCTAGAGTAAAAGTTTGCTTACTTAATTCAAGGGTTCTATGAGGTAAAGTACCTTCTCCTTATTTATGTTGCAACTATATCTGTATTTTAAATGCATGTCGTTATGATCAATATCTTTGCACTATTGATTGACTATCATAAGAATGACTACTACTTAGATTAAACTTCTTCCTATCATTACTAAGCTATTTCCAGTCCTTAGTAGAGCCCAAGATTTAGCATATCAGTACTCTTACTGTAACTAAGGTTTATTGCTATTACTAATATAAATTTAAAAGACTGTTCATAAGTAAAGAAACATACCTAAGGCCTTTTGAGTAACAAGTTTACACATAACTCTTATCTTTACCTTTTAATAAGCTTTATCACATTATTAATGCATTGCATTTACAATTGACCAATTGTATAATTGTCGTCAAATTGTGACTTCTATTTGTCCAATTTCTTCATGACCTAAATAATGTGATGATATTCCAATATCATCTTATTTGTTTAAAAGTACTTGTGATACCACATGTATACTTAGATAATTTTATTGTCCTTTACTACTAAGACTAATAAGCCTTGACTGAAATCATTTGGAGCTTTATTTACTTATGAAGACCAAGAATTCTGAATTCCCTGAAGTTTATCCTAGTACTATAGACTTCTTGCAAAAATAAGAATCTATTCTAGAGTAAAAATACTTTTTATATACATAATGTTGATTTATAAATTAAAATCATCACCATTAATGTTTATATAAAGACTAGCTCTAATAACATAGTTCTTCAAGGTAATTATTGAATCAATGATTATTATGATAAACTATTAACTTGTATTTAAGGGTTTTTACCCTACTAGGGATCTCTCCATAGTTGTTATTAATCCATTTGAAGATTTCAAAGTTTACAAATATCAAGTTTAACGATACCATATAAGCTTTGGTTCGTTATTAATGAATGTTTATGTTTATATTATCACAATGGGGTTAACGATACTCTACAATCTCATACTCCAACATTATTTAACTTATGATTATCATTGTTACACTACGCTTTGACTTTGTATATAATATTATCATTTTGATCATTGTGGAGATTACTAACAATGAATTGGTCCTGACAGCGTAATACAGAATATAGAACTTGACCCACTATGGACTTGATAATTTTGGGGGCACGTGGAACATCCACCACCATGCAATGGATGATTTAAAATTCTCCATCGCAACCCTAGCTCTTCATTGTTTTTTCAAGGGTTTGGTCTTTGTTACGTCTGGTTTGCTGCGGCCATGAGGGCACGCCTGTACTTGTCCCAGCTTCATTGTCTGTGAAATGAAACGTTGCCACTCTAGTGTGGTGGTTGGAGAGACATACAGCTCTCATTTGTTTTTCTTCTTGCTTACACTATGCTATCGTGAGCGTAGTGTAACTCTTTCAGTGTATTTTTTTTAGTGTTGAACTCTTCCGTGGTCGTTGCCCAGACTTGCTCTTGCTTTTTTTCGTCATTGTAGCTTGTATCATAAGCCCCTGTCATCTCTATCACTTGCGAGTACTAGGGTTTTGGGCTGCTTGTTATGCTAATTTGTTGTGCAGGTTTGTTCCTTCATGGATCCATATTCTTCACTTCTAGGTGAGGTAATTATTTTAAGCATATTAGAAAATTTTTTTATAGTTTAAAAATAAATGAAAATGCAGCTCTAATTAAACCCTTGGGTTTTTGCTTGCAGACTTGCAGTTCGACACAGGCTTGGAAAAACCTTTTCCCAAGTTTGGATTCACCACAGAACCTACGGGTAATCCCCGGTTACAATGTGGCTCCTCCCTGCTTGTACATATTAGGGAAAAGGGTTTCGTTGGAGAAGTAGTTCGCCTTCGGTTCAATCGGTGTTTTTAGATGTTTTAGCTCAGTTGATAGTATGTATTTTTGGTTATTACGCCCTTTCTTGTAGCAGGGTTACTCCGGCCATAATGCCGTGACTTTTATTCACTGTTTTTAACTTAATGACAGGTTTTTATAGCCTATGGCTAAGTACTGATATACTCAGTTTCGTAATATGTGGGATTTTCCCATGTACAAGGTTTAATGATTCTCTGTTTTCGAATATTAATAAAATATACACTGTTTTATAATTGTTATTACTTGTAAAGAAGTTTCTGTAAGTTGATCGTTGTTTTGTATTTCGAACCCTCGCCAAGGTGCTGGGTGAAGTACATTTGTTATAACTTAAGCCTTTTGGCCTGTCAGAGAAATATACTTGGTTCCAAGGGCTCTTTTTAGCTTCGTGCTCTGTCTTGATTATGAAATGGTTTTAAAAGGATTTTATTAAGTTAGAGCTTTGTCTTGTATATCTTTATCAGTTATATAACCTGCTAGTTATGACTCTGTGTATTTTGGTCTTCCCTTCCTCGACTATTAATAATAATAATGATTTGTTTTAATATTTTATTGTAAATAAATAATGATAATATAAAGACTATAAGTTCAGTCATAATGTAATTTTTATAGGTTATGTTTTTTAGTTAGGGTTAAATCCTAGGGTTATTGATAAAGAACCCTCAGAATAAATCAATCCTAAATCTATTAGTTAAGATGGTTTTTGTTTACCTATTGTTACAATAGTTTTGAATATGGTTTATTCTGTTAGTACTTCCTTTACCTTTAAATAAAAGAGTTATATAAATGTTGCAAGTTCTTAGTTTAATTCTAATTACTGTTTATTTTTAAGTTCTTGTTTGTTTACTACTCTGTTAACTAATAAAGATTCATAATTACCTAATAATAAAACAATTAAATCTGTAACCTAGATTATCTCTTTATGTATATTAGTTAAATAAAATAGTTAGGGTTTTCAACCTGAAGTTTTACCTTTACAGGTATACGCCTGATAATTATAAGATAGTTTCTTCATAGTAAATATTTAGTTTATACTAGTTATTAATTGTACTTTCAATGCTTCTATTTAGTAACTGTATCTATTACTATAACTCTAAAGTGATTTTCTACTACATTACCTTTAGTTACTGAGTGAACCGAGAAGTATAAATATGTTATAACACCGGTTTAACCTCCATAATACTTTAACATGAATAAAAATTACTCTATTGTCTGTGTTTATACAATCTTGTCTACACAAAACATTCTCTTATTTTCTTAAACATTCTACCTATGATAAAATAACGCTATCTCTTTTCTAATAGGTTAACATAAATAGGCTTGTAAAAAAAACAATAAACATAAATCACTAGGTCACTATTCTTTTGTTTAATAGCCTACACACTAAAATAAATTACTCTGTTAACTACAAAATGAAGAACCATATCTATTCTATTCCATCTCTTAATCATTATCTTTCATCTACTGTAAATACTCTATCTGTGCTGGAGTACGTCCTGGTCCTTCCAGGTGTGGAAAAACGCAGATTAGAATTATTTCTCATTCTACCAAATTACAAACTGAATATTTAACATTCATTTAACAGTTAGTTTCAGATTTATCTATCTAAACACAGTAAAAAAAATAATGTAGAACCTGATTAGGATAGACAACAACAACGTTAGGAGGCCGTTCCTCCCTACCAATTCCTGGAGAGCGCTCAAACAACGCTTCCTCAGGACCCTCGAGCCTGTTCCTGGTCTTCTTGGCTGAGAAATGGTGGATCATGCAAACAGTAGACTAGTCAAATGACTCAGCAAAACACCCTGCACTCAGCAATAAGATATTTTAGCTTAAAAGTTGCACTAGATCACTCAGCATTTATCCCCTCAACCTCTTTCCACAATTCCCTTCCATTGAATCTCTCTGAAGTACATTCACCTGAATGATCACTTCTCTGGAATGAGCAGCCTCAGCTCTCTTCAATGGGAATTTTTTTAAAAATTGCCTAGGTCTTTTGGGTTAGTGGTCATTAATTGAGCCACCTACTCTAATCCCAAATGTAGGGAGGTTGCCAATTGCAATAGATGGAAGTGGTTTGAGGACGCTGCCACATGTTTGTTTTCTCTCCACCCAGTCTCCTCCACCAATTTGACCAGTAAACACTCTTTTAACAGCTCTCCTAAGCTGTTGTCTCCACCTTTATTTATTTATAATTAAAATATTCAGAATTACATTAAATATCCTTGACTCTGATGAGTCATCAATTTCAACTTAGCATAAAATTTAACATATTGTCTTCAAATAATATCAAATAATATAAAATTGTTTTTTGCAAAATTGGGGCATGTGACATACACACCCCCTTAGAACATAACATCGTCCTCGATGTTATTTATTCTTCATCCTCAGAATTCCCCTGGAACAGAATTGGATATGCATCTCGCATATTACTTTCCAATTCCCAGGTGGCTTCTTCTGGACTAAGGTGCTTCCATTTCACCTTCACCTGACCAATGGTGCGGTTCCAAAGTGTGATCTCCCTCCACCCGAGGATACAGTCTAGTTCCACCAGAAAATCTCCTTCTGGTTTCACCTGTACATCATTCCAGTTAACAACATGAGTAGCATCATGAACATATTTCTTTAATACATAAATGTGAAAAACATTATGTACTCTTAAATTTGGTGGTAATGCTAATTGATAAGCTACTTGTCCAATCCTGGACAATATTTCAAATGGACCATAGTAACTAGGTGCTAGTTTTTCACAACTTCCCAATATCAGAGAGCTCTTTTTGGGCCTCACCTTGAGTAACACATGTTCACCTACCTGAAACTCTTTTGGAGTTCCTTTAAGGTCTGCTTGACTTTTATGTCGATCATGTGCAACTTTCAGATTACCTTGTACCTGCTTTACAATTTATTCCATTTCCTTTAACAGTTCAGATCCTAATACTAATCTATCCACCAGATTACTCCAAGAGATAGGAGTATTACTTTTCCTTCCATACAAAATTTTGAAAGGACTAAATTTGGCAGATGCCTGATAATTATTATTATAAGCAAATTCTACCAGATGCAAATAATCCTCCCATTTACCTGGCTGGTCCTTCACATACATTCTTAATAAATCTTCCAGTACTTGGTTTACTCTTTCAGTTTGTCCATCTATTTGAGTATGGAAATAAGTACTCAAATTTAATGTAGTACTTAATCCTTTAAACAAAGATTTCCAAAAGTTACCTGTAAATTTAGGATCTCTATCTGAGATTGTGACTTTCGGTATTTTATGCAGTCGAAAAATCTGTTTTAGAAATATATCAGCTATGTTTGTAGCTTTATATGTAGTTTTAACATGTATAAAGTGAGTTGCTTTACTTAACTTATCAACCACTACCATGATAGAATCATTTAATTCTGATTTCTAAGCAGTCCAGTAATAAAATAGAGACTAATTATCTCCCATTTCCAGCTAGGAATGGGTAGTCGCTGAAGTAATCCAATTGGGTGTTGATGTTCAGTTTTCACCTGCTGACATTCAAAACACCTAGCAATATACTCTGCTAATTCAGTCTTCATGTTTGGCCAAAACTATTATTTTCTTAACATAGTTATAGTCTTTTGATAGCCTGGATGACCTGAGTATGGAGTTTTATGAATTTCATCCAAAATTAACAACTTAACTTTAGGTACATTAGGTATATATATTCTGTCTTTATACAGTAAAAATTATTTTGCATTCAAAATGTACCCTTTACTTAAGCTTTCTGTTGAATTTTCTTTTGCTTTAGCTTGTAAGTTTTGGTAAATTTCATCTTGTTCTATCCCCAATTTAAGTTGTTCATCCAGATCTGTTGTATAAGTGTTGATAACTGTTGTGAAATTCAGCCTTGCATTCCTACTTAATGCATCAGCAACTTTATTTTCTTTACCTTTAATGTGATGAATTTCAAAATCATACTCACTTAGAAAAGCTAGCCACCTAGCTTGTCTAGCATTTAGATTAGGCTGATCTAATAGATACTTTAGTCCTTTATTATCAATTATTAAAATAAATTTTCTGCCAATTAGGTGATGTCGCCACATCTTTAGAGCATGTACAACAGCTTCTAATTCCAGATCATAAGTTGCATAATTATTTTCATGAATTTTTAATTTTTGAGACTCATAGGCAATAACATGCCCTTCTTGAGTCAGAACACTACCTAAACCATCATTTCAGGTGTCAGTGCACACCACAAATTATTTATTTGGATCAGCTATTCTTAAAATAGGTGCGCTGGTTAATAAAGTTTTAAAGTTTTTAAAGTTTTCCTCGCATTTCTTGTTCCAATCAAACTTCTTTCCTTTCTTCTGCAAAGAAGTTATCGGATTTTCGATTCTCGAAAAACCTTCAATGAACCTTCGATAGTAACTGGTAATTCCCATGAAGGATCGAACATCAGTTACATCCTTAGGAACTGGCCAATCTTCGATTGCCTTTATCTTTTTGGGATCCACCGAATTCCCTTCCTTAGTTACCACATGACCTAAGTACTGAATCTTATCTTTGAAGAAATCTCATTTACTAAACTTTGCAAAGAGTTGTTGATCCCGTAACTCTTACAAAACAATTTTTAAATGACCTTTATGTTCTTCTTTAGTTTTTGAATAGATTAATATATCATCGATAAACACAACTACAAACTTATCTAGATACTTATGCATAACATTGTTCATTAAACACATAAAAATAGCTAGGGCATTAGTAAGCCCGAATGGCATGACGACAAACTCGTAATGTCCATATCAAGTTCTAAAAGTTGTTTTATAAATGTCTTCATCTTTAATCCTAACTTGACGATATCCAGACCTTAACTCAATTTTTGAAAACACCGTGGCTCCACATAGTTGATCAAACATATCATCTATGAGGGGCACCGAGTATTTATTTTTGATAGTCATCTTATTCAACTGATGGTAATGTATGCAAAGTCGCATGGTTTCGTCCTTTTTCTTAACGAAGATGACAGGTGCCCCCCAGGGAGACACACTAGGTCGAATATATTTTTTAACAATAAGTTCTTTTAATTGTGACTTTAATTCATTAAGTTCAAGTATGTTCATTCGATAAGGGGCCTTTGAGCTAGGTTCTACACCAGGTACTAGCTCAATGGTAAAATCCAGTTCCCTTTTCAGAGGTAGTCCCGGAATTTCTTTTGAAAATACATCAACATAATCTCTTAAGACTGGTATGTCTTCCAATTTTAATTTATCTGTCTTATTTAAATTCTCCTCATCAATTATTGTTACTGCATAAGCTTTACAACCCTTCCTAACATCTTTCTTAAGCTCCAGAGCAAAAATCTGCCTTATGGTGGTTTTTCTAGGGATTCCTTTTACATTTACTGGTTTTCCATCATTTTTTAAACACGTAAAGGTTTTAGCATAACAATTTAAAATCACCCTATGTTGTTCTAACCAATCCATACCAATGAGTAAGTCATAAGAACCAAGAGGTAATACATTAAGCTTTACAAGAGTTTAAAATTGATCCATAACTACTGCACATTCTTTTACAAAACAAGTTACCTTCCTTTTAGCACCAGTGGCTAACTGTACCAACCAAGACTTTTCAAATTTCTCAACAGGTAACTTACATTTTTCTACCATTTTAGGTGAAATATAACTGAGACTAGCTCTTGGATCAATTAAAATAGTTATAGGGGTTTGGTTTATCATAACTTCTACTTCCACCATGGAAGTTTGATATTCTGCTTGTCGATTCTCCAAAGCTGCATTAATTCTGGGCATAGTCCTCGCTAATTCTCCAACAGTCATCTCCTCCTGTATGGTATGAATATTAATGACAGTCTTTTTTCGTTTAGGACAGACTGAGGCATAATGTGGGCCATTACACTCCCAGCATTTTATAGGTTCTTTGCGTTCAAATTTCTTGGTATAATTACCATGGTTATGAGAAAATTCCTTACCCTTCGAATTATTCTGATTGCTTGGTGAATTATTCTTACTCCCTTGGAAATTCTTGTTAGAAAAATTTTTGGCCTTATTGTTCTTAGAATTTTTGTTGGGCACAAATTCTTTCTTCTTTTGATTATAGTGATTATTATTCTTCTTGGCCTTCCAGTTGGCCATGCTTTCCTTCTTTTGATTCTGTTCATAACAGAAGTTGGCTTTCCTCATGGCTTCTTCCAAATTTTTTGGATTGTCATACTCAATCCTGTCCTTAATATGATAAGGTAGACAGCTGAGGAATCGCTATACCTTTGGTTTCTCATCTACAATGTATGGCACATACCTAAGCAGACTTTAAAACTTGCTGTTTAGATCTTTCATAGTCATTGATCCTAATTTAAGCTTATAAAATTCTTTTGCTCTCTCCTCATAGTATTGCTCAGACAGAAAGTTATTTTTAAAGTACCTCTTGAAGGTACTCCAGTTTACATTATTCTCTTTTATTCCCTTCACTCTCTTCAAGTCCTGCCACCAAATGTCAGCCTTTCCTGAGAGATTGTAGATAGCCATTCTAACCTTTAATTGGTTAGAATAGTTATAAATCTGGAAGTACTTCTTCATCCCAGATAACCAGAATTCTGCTTCCTCCCCCTTCTCAGTCTCTCCATTGAATGTTGGTGATTTTATCTTTCTGAATTCCCTAGAAATTTCCTCATAGGGTTTATATTTTCTCTTTTTAGTATAATGGTTATCATCACTACTATCACTAGTGGAATGAAACTTGCGTTGCTCACCAAACACCTCTGAAGATGAGCTTCTTTCATTTTTAGTCTGTTTAATCTTTTTATATTTATGTTGATGACTTGTATCTTCTGATTCAGCTCTTTTACCCCTACCATTAGTTTGAAACCTTTCTGTTAGGATCTGATTCAGCTCCTCCTGAGCCCTTAGAAACCTTTCATTTTCTTGTTTTACAGATTCCATTTCAGATTTTAAATCTTTTACTGTTTGTAAAAGTTATAAGGAATTAGTAGTTAGATCTTCTTGTATAGGGTATCTTAGTAAGTTTTTTGGTTTAGGAAATGGAGATTCCTCTTCCGCATATTCCTCTAGCCTTTCCATAACTGTAGTTAAACTTCAAAAACAATTTTCTGTGTTGAATAACATTAAAAGAAAATAATATCAGTAAAATAGTTTTATTCATTGTTTCATAGAAATCAAGTTGGGCTTCATCAAGGCATAGTGTTTGAACCTTGTGCTCTGATACCACATGTCAAAACCCCAAATTTTCACAAAAAATCATTTTTTTTTATGTAACATAAATTGTTTATAGTCACAGTTAGATAACTGCTAGCTGCTAGGAAAAAGAATGAAATAGTTAACAAAAGTAACCATTAACTTAAACACATATATATTAATACTATTTTAATTTCGATATGTGATGTAAATAATCTGCATTCAGTTGTTTCTAGTTACACTGACAATTTGTTTTGTCAAGTAGGTGTTAAGTTACTTTCTAACTAGGGCTTACTTAACGATTGCTAACTTTTTTGGAATTCTGGATATTACAGGCTTGACAGGTAAATTTTGACCCAGTAAGAGTTTATTAAAGCGTTAATCCAGATATACTTCTTTTAGCATAGAATATACTGCTAGAGTAAAAGTTTGCTTACTTAATTCAAGGGTTCTATGAGGTAAAGTACCTTCTCCTTATTTATGTTGCAACTAGATCACTATTTTAAATGCATGTTGATATGATCAATATCTTTACACTATTGATTGGCTATCATAAGAATGACTGCTACTTAGATTAAACTTCTTTCTATCATTACTAAGCTATTTCAAGTCCTTAATAGAGCCCAAGATTTAGCGTATCAGTACTCTTATTGTAACTAAGGTTTATTGTTGTTACTAATATAAATTTACAACACTATTCATAAGTAAAGAAATAGACCTAAGGCCTTTTGAGTAACAAGTTTACATAGAACTCTTAGCTTTACCTTTTAATAAGCTCAGTGGAGGAAGTTTATCAGATTATCAATGCATTGCATTTGCAATTGACCAATTGCATAATTGTCGTCAAATTGTGACTTCTATTTGTCCAATTTATTCATGACTTAAATAATGTGATGATATTATAATATCATCTTATTTGTTTAAAAGTACTTGTGATACCACATGTATACTTAGATAATTTTACTGTCCTTTACCACTAAGACTAATTAGCCTTGATTGAAATCATTTGGAGCTTTATTTACTTATGGAGACCAAGAATTTCGACTTCCCTGAAGTTTATCCTAGTACTATAGACTTCTTACAAAAATAAGAATATATTCTAGAGTAAAAATACTTTTTATATACACAATGTTGATTTATAAATTAAAATCATCACCATTAATGTTTCTATAAAGACTAGCTCTAATAACATAGTTCTTCAAGGTAATTATTGAATCAATGATTATTACGATAAACTATTAACTTGTATTTAAGGGTTTATACCCTACTAGGGATCTCTCCATAGTTGTTATTAATCCATTTGAAGATTTCAAAGTTTACAAATATCAAGTTTAACGATACCATATAAGCTTTGGTTCATTATTAATGAATGTTTATGTTTATATTATCACAATGGGGTTAACGATACTCTACAATCTCATACTCCAGCATTATTTAACTTATGCTTATCATTGTTACACTACGCTTTGAATTTGTATATAATATTATCATTTTGATCATTGTGGATATTATTAACAATGATTTGGTCCCGACAGCGTAATGCAGACTATAGAACTCAACCCACTATGGACTTGATAATTTTGGGGGCACGTGGAACTTCCACCACCATGCAATGCATGATTTAAAAGTCTCCATTGCAACCCTAGATCTTCATTGTTTTGTCGAGGGTTTGGTCTTTGTTACGTCTGGTTTGTTGTGGCCATGAGGGCACGCCTGTACTCGTCCCAGCTTCATTGTCTTTGAAATGAAACATTGCCACTCTAGTGTGGTGCTTGCAGAGACATACAACTCTCATTTGGTTTTCTTCCTGCTTACACTATGTTGTTGTGAGGGTAGTGTAGCTCTGTCAATGTATTATTTTTAGTGTTGAACTCTTCCGTGGTTGTTGCCCATACTTGCTCTTGCTCCCGTCGTCAGTGTAGCTTGTATCGTGAGCCCCCATCATCTCTGTCACTTGTGAGTACTAGGGTTTTGGGCTGCTCGTTATGCTGATTTGTTGTGTTGGTTTGTTCCTTCGTGGCTCCATATTCTTCACTTATAGGTGAGGTAATTATTTTAAGTTTATTACCAGTTTTTATTTACAGTTTAAAAATAAATGAAAACGCAGCTCTAATTAAACCCTTGGTTTTTTGCTTGCAGACTTGCAGTTCGACACAGGCTTGGCAGAACCTTTTCCCAAGTTTGGATTCACCACAGAACCTACGGGTAAGCCCCAATTACAATGTGGCTCCTCCCTGCTTGTACATATTAGGGAAAAGGGGTTTTGTTGGAGAAGTAGTTTGCCTTCGGTTCAATCGGTGTTTTTATATGTTTTAGCTTAGTTGATAGTATGTATTTTTTGTTATTATACCCTTTCTTGTAACAAGGTTACTCTGGCCAGAATGTCGTGACTTGTATTCACTATTTTCAACTTAATGACAGGTTTTTATAGCCTATGGCCAAGTACTGATATACTCAGTTTCGTAAAATATGTGGGATTTTCCCGTGTACAGGGTTTAATGATTCTCTGTTTTCGAATATTAATAAAATATACACTGTTTTATAATATTTATTACTTGTAAAGAAGTTTTTGTAAGTTGATCGTTGTTTTGTCTTTCGAACCCTCACCAAGGTGTTGGGTGAAGTACATTTGTTATAACTTAAGCCTTTTGTCTTGTCAGAGAAATATACTTGATTCCAAGGGATCTTTTTAGCTTCGTGCTCTGTCTTGATTATGAAATGGTTTTAAAATGATTTTATTAGGTTAGAGATCTTTCTTGTATATCTTTATCAATTATATAACCTGCTAGTTATGACTCTGTGTATTTTGGTCTTCCCTTCCTCGACTATTAATAATAATAATAATAATTTGTTTTAATATTTTCTTGTAAATAAATAATGATAATATAAATACTGTAAGTTCGGTCATAATGTAATTTTTATAGGTTATGTTTTTTCAGTTAGGGTTAAATCCTAGGGTTACCGAAAAAGAACCCTCAGAATAAATCAATCTCAAATCTATTAGTTAAGATGGTTTCTGTTTACCTATTGTTACAATAGTTTTGAATATGGTTTATTCTGTTAGTAATTCCTTTCCGTTTTAAATAAAAGAGTTATATAAATGCTGTAAGTTCTTAGTTTAATTCTAATTACTGTTTATTTTTAAGTTCTTGTTTGTTTACTACTCTGTTAACTAATAAAGATTTAGAATTACATAATAATAAAACAATTAAATTTGTAACCTACATTATCTCTTTATTTATATTAGTTAAATAAAATACTTAGGGTTTTCAACTTGAAGTTTTACCTTTACAGGTATAAGCCTGATAATTATAAGATAGTTTCTTCATAGTAAATATTTAGTTTATAATATTTATTAATTGTACTTTCAATGCTTCTATTTACTAGTTGTATCTATTACTATAATTCTAAAGTGTTTTTCTGCTACATTACCTTTAGTTACTAAGTGAACCGAGAAGCATAAATATGTTATAACACTTGTTTAACCTCCATAATACTTTAACATGAATAAAAATCACTCTACTGTCTATGTTTATACAATCTTGTCTACACAAAACATTCTCTTATTTTCTTAAACATTCTACCTGTGATAAAATACTGCTATCTCTTTTCCAATAGGTTTACATAAATAAGCTTGTAAAAAAAAAAACATAAATCACCAGGTCACTATTCTTTTGTTTCATAGCCTACACACTGAAATAAATTACTCTGTTAACTACAAAATGTAGAACCATCTCTATTCTATTCCATCTCTTAATCATTATCTTTCATCTACTGTAAATACTCTATCTTTGCGGGAGTACGGCCTGGGCCTTCCAGGTGTGGAAAAACACAAATTAGAATTATTTCTCATTCTAACAAATTACAAACTGAATATTTAACATTCATTTAACAGTTAGTTTCAAATTTATCTATATAAACATAGTAAAACAAATAATGTAGAACCTGATTACGATAGACAACAACAGCGTTAGGAGGCCGTTCCTCCCTACCAGCTCCTAGAGAGCACTCAAACAACGCTTCCTCAGGACCTCGAGCCTGTTCCTGGTCTTCTTGGATGAGAAATGTTGGAGCATGCAAACAGTAGGCTAGTCCAATGACTCATTAAAACACCCAGCACTCAGCAATAAGATCTTTCAGCTTAAAAGATGCACTAAATCACTCAGTAGTTATCCCCTCAAACTCTTTCCACAATTCCCTTCCATTGAATTTCTCTGAAGTACATTCACCTGAATGATCACTTCTCTGGAATGAGCAGCCTCAGCTCTCTTCAATGGGCATTTTTATAAATATTGTCTAGGTCTTTTGGGTCAGTTATCATTAATTGAGCCACCTGCTATGATCCCACTTTCTTCGGGGATCATGACCCCAAATGTAGGGAGCTTGCCACCCGCAACAGTTCGAAGTGGTTTGAGGATGCTGCCACACGTTTGTTTGCTCTCCACCCAGTCTCCTCCACCAATTTGACCAATAAACACTCTTTTAACAACTCTCCTAAGCTGTTGTCTCCACCTTTATTTATTTATAATTAAAATATTCAGAATTACATTAAATATCCTTGACTCTGATGAGTCATCAATTTCAACTTAGCATAAAATTTAACATATTCTCTTCAAATAATATCAAATAATATAAAATTGTTTTTGCAAAATTGGGGCATGTGACATACACACCCCCTTAGAACATAACATCGTCCTCGATGTTATTTATTCTTCATCCTTAGAATTCCCCTAGAACAGAATTGGATATGCATCTCGCATATTACTTTCCAATTTCCAGGTGGCTTCTTCTGGACTAAGGTGCTTCCATTGCACCTTCACCTGACCAATGGTGTGGTTCTGAAGTGTGATCTCCCTCCACCCGAGGATATAGTCCAGTTCCACCAGAAAATCTCCTTCTGGTTCCACCTGTACATCGTTCCAGTTAACAACATGAGTAGCATCATGAACATATTTCTTTAATACAGAAATGTGAAAAACATTATGTACTCTTAAATTTGGTGGTAATGCTAATTGATAAGCTACTTGTCCAATCCTGGACAGTATTTCAAATGGACCACAGTAACGAGGTGCTAGTTTTGCACAACTTCCCAATCTCAGAGAGCTCTTTTTGGGCCTCACCTTGATGAACACATGTTCACCTACCTGAAACTCTTTTGGAGTTATTTTAAGGTCTGCTTGACTTTTATATCATTCCTATGCAACTTTAAGATTACCTTGTACCTGCTTTACAATTTCTTCCATTTCCTTTAACAGTTCAGGTCCTAATACTAATCTATCCATCGGATTACTCCAAGAGATAGGAGTATTACATTTCCTTAAATACAAAATTTCAAAAGGACTAAATCTGGTGGATGCCTGATAATTATTATTATAAGTAAATTCTACCAAATGCAAATAATCCTCCCATTTAACTGGTTGGTCCTTCACATACATTCTTAATAAATCTTCCAGTACTTGGTTTACTCTTTCAGTTTGTCCATCTGTTTGAGCATGGAACGAAGTAATAAAATTTAATGTAGTATTTAATCCCTTAAACAGATATTTCGAAAAGTTACCTGTAACTTTAGCATCTCTAGCTAAGATTATGCCTTTCGGTATTCCATGCAGTCGAAAAATCTATTTTAGAAAGATATCAGCTATGTTTGCAGCTTTATATGTAGTTTTAACAGGTATAAAGTGAGTTGCTTTACTTAACTTATCGACCACTACCATGATAGAATCATTTAAATTCTGATTTCTAGGCAGTCCAATAATAAAATCGAGACTAATTGTCTCCCATTTCCAGCTAGGAATGGGTAGTGGCTGAAGTAATCCAGCTGGGCGTTGATGTTCAGTTTTCACCTGTTAACATTCAAAACACCTAGCAATATACTCTGCTAATTCAGTCTTCATGTTTGGCCAAAAATATTATTTTCTTAACATAGTTATAGTCGTTTGATAGCTTGGATGACCTGAGTATGGAGTTTTATGAATTTCATCCAAAATTAACAACTTAACTTTAGGTACTTTAGGTACGTTAGGTATATATATTATGTCTTTATACAGTAAAAATTCTTTTGCATTCAAACTGTACCCTTTACTTAAGATTTCTGTTGAATTTTCTTTTGCTTTAGCTTGTAAGTTTTGGTAAATTTCATCTTGTTCTATCCCTACTTTAATTTGTTCATCCAGATCTGTTGTATAAGTGTTGATAATTGCTGTGAAATTCAGCCTTGCATTCCTCCTTAATGCATCAACAACTTTATTTTCTTTACCTTTAATGTGCTAAATTTCGAAATCATACTCACTTAGAAAAGCTAGCGACCTAGCTTGTCTGGCATTTAGATTAGGCTAATCTAACAGATACTTTATTCATTTATTATCATTCATTAAAATAAATTTTCTGCCAATTAGGTGATGTCGCCACATCTTTAGAGCAAGTATAACAACTGCTAATTCCAGATCATAAGTTACATAATTATTTTCATGAATTTTAAATTTTCGAGACTCATAGGCAATAACATGCCCTTTTTGAGTTAGAACACCGCCTAAACCATCATTGTAGGTGTCAATGCACACCACAAATTCTTTATTTGGATCAGCTATTCTTAAAATTATAGGTGCTCTGGTTAATAAAGTTTTAAACTTTTTAAAGCTTTCCTCACATTTCTGGTTCCAATCAAACTTCTTTCCTTTCCTCTGCAAAGAAGTTATCGGATTTGCGATTCTCGAAAAACCTTCAATGAACCTCCGATAGTAACTGGTAATTCTCGTGAAGGATTGAACATCAGTTACATCCTTAGGAACCATCCAATCTTCGATTGCCTTTATCTTTTCGGGATCCACCGAAATCCTTTCCTTAGTTACCACCTGACCTAAGTACTGAATCTTATCTTTGAAGAAATCGCATTTATTAAACTTTGCAAAGAGTTGGTGATCCCGTAACTCTTGCAAAACAATTTTTAAATGTTCTTTATGTTCTTCTTTAGTTTTTTAATAGATTAATATATCATCGATAAACACAACTATAAACTTATCTAGATACTTATGCATAACATTGTTCATAAACACATAAAAATAGTTGGGGCATTAATAAGCCTGAATGGCATGACAACAAACTCATAATGGCCATATCGAGTTCTAAAAGCTGTTTTAAAGATGTCTTCATCTTTAATCCTAACTTGATGATATCCAGACCTTAAATCAATTTTCAAAAAAACCGTGGCTCCATGTAATTGATCAAACAGATCATCTATGCGGGGCAATGGGTATCTATTTTTGATAGTCATCTTATTCAACTGACGGTAATCTATGCAAAGTGGCATGGTTCCGTCCTTTTTCTTAACGAAGATGACAAGTGCCCCCCAGGGAGACACACTAGGTCAAATATATTTTTTATCAATAACTTCTTTTAATTGTGACTTTAATTCATTAAGTTCAAGTATGTTCATTCGATAAGCGGCCTTTAAGCTAGGTACTGCACCAGGTACCAGTTTAATGGTAAAATCCAGTTCCCTCTTTGGAGGTAGTCCCAGAATTTCTTTCAGAAATACATCAACATAATCTCTTAAGACTGGTATGTCTTCCAATTTTAATTTATTTGTCCTATTTAAATTCTCCTCATCAGTTATTGTTACTGCATAAGCTTTACAACCCTTCCTAACAGCTTTCTTAAGCTGCAGAGCAGAAATCTGCCTTATGGTGGTTTCTCTAGGGATTCCGTTTACATTTACTGGTTTTCCATCATTGTTTAAACACGTAAAGGTTTTAGCATAACAATTTAAAATCACCCTATGTTGTTCTAACCAATCCATATCGATGAGTAAGTCATAAGAACCAAGAGGTAATACATTAAGCTTTACAAGAGTTTAAAATTGATCCATAACTACTGCACATTCTTTTACAAAACAAGTTACCTTCCTTTTAGCACCAGTGGCTAACTGAACCAACCAAGAATTTTCAAATTTCTCAACAGGTAACTTACATTTTTCTACCATTTTAGGTGAAATATAACTGATACTAGCTCCTATATTAATAAAAGTAGTTATAGGGGTTTGGTTTATCATACCTTCTACTTCCACCATGGAATTTTGATATTCTGCTTGTCGATTCTCCAAGGCTGCATTAATTCTGGGCATAGTCCTCGCTAATTCTCCAACAGTCATCTCCTCCTGTATGGTATAAATATTACTGACAATCTTTTTCCGATTAGGACAGACTAAGACATAATGTGGGCCATTACACTCCCAGCATTTTATAGGTTCTTTGCGTTCAAAGTTCTTGGTATAGTTACCATGGTTATTAGCAAATTCTTTACCCTTCGAATTATTCTGATTGCTTCGTGAATTATTCTTACTCCCTTGGAAATTCTTGTTAGGAAAATTTTTGGCCTTATTGTTCTTAGAATTTCTATTGGGCACAAATTCTTTCTTGTTTTGATCATAATGATTATTATTCTTCTTGGCTTTCTAGTTGTCCATGCTTTCCTTCTTTCGATTCTGTTCATAACAGAAGTTGGCTTTCCTCATGGCTTCTTCCAATTTTTTTGGATTGTCATACTCAATCCTATCCTTAATATGATAAGGTGGACAGCTAAGGAATCGATGTACCTTTGGTTTCTCATCTACAAGTTATGGCACATACCTAAGCAGACTTAAAAACTTGTTGTTTAGATCTTTCATAGTCATTGATCCTAATTTAAGCTCATAAAATTCTTTTGCTCTCTCCTCATAGTATTGCTCAGATAGAAATTTCTTTTTAAAGTACCTCTTGAAGGTACTCCAGTTTACATTCTTCTCTTTTATTCCCTTCACTCTCTTCAAGTCCTGCCACCAAATGTCAGCCTTTCCTAAGAGATTGTAGATATCCATTCTAGCCTTTAATTGGTTAGAATAGTTATAAATCTGGAAGTACTTCTTCATCCCAAATAACTAGGATTCTGCTTCCTCCCCCTTCTCATTCTCTCCATTGAATGTTGGTGGTTTTATCTTTCTGAATTCCCTAGAAATTTCCTCATAGGGTTTGTATTTTCTCTTTTTAGTATAATGGTTATCATCACTACTATCACTAGTGGAATGAAACTTACGTTGCTCACCAAACACCTCTGAAGATGAGTTGCTTTCATTTTTAGTCTATTTAATCTTTTTATATTTATGTTGATGACTTGTATCTTTTGATTGAGCTCTTTTACCCCTACCCTCAGTTTGAAACCTTTCTGTTAGGATCTGATTCAGCTCCTCCTGAGCCCTCAGAATCCTTTCATTTTCTCATTTTAGAGATTCCATTTTAGATTTTAAGTCTTTTATTGTTTGTAAAAATTCTGAGGAATTAGTAGTTAGATCTTCTTGTATAGGGTCTCTTGGTAAGTTTTCTGGTTCAGGAAATGGAGATTCCTCTTCTGCATATTGCTCCAGCCTTCCATACCTGTAGTTAAACTTCAGAAACAATTTTCTGTGTTGAATAACATTAAAAAAAAATAATATCGGCAAAATAGTTATATTCACCGTTTCATAGAAAGCAAGTTGGGATTCATCAAGGCCTAGTGTTTGAACCTTGTGCTTTGATACCACATGTCAAAACCTCAAATTTTCACAAAAATTAAAAAAATTTGATGTAACATAAACTGTTTATAGTCGTAGTTAGATAACTGCTAGCAGCTAATAAAAAGCATGAAATAGTTAACAAAAGTAACCATTAACTTAAACACATATAGATTAATACTATTTTAATTTCAATATGTGATGTAAATAATCTGCATTCAATTGTTTCTAGTTACACTGACAATTCGTTTTGTCATGTAGGTGATAAGTTACTTTCTAACTTGGGCTTACTTAGCGATTGCTAACTTTTTTGGAGTTTTGGATCTTACAGGCTTGACAGGTAAATTTTGACCCATTAAGAGTTTATTAAAGCATTAATCCAAATATACTTGTTTTAGCATAGAATATACTACTAGAGTAAAAGTTTGCTTACTTAATTCAAGGGTTTTATGAGGTAAAGTACCTTCTCCTTATTTATGTTGCAACTATATCAGTATTTTAAATGCATGTCAATATGATCAATATCTTTACACTATTGATTGACTATCATAAGAATGACTGCTACTTAGATTAAACTTCTTTCTATCATTACTAAGCTATTTCTAGTCCTTAATAGAGCCCAAGATTTAGCATATCAATACTCTTACTTTAACTAAGGTTTATTGCTGTTACTAATATAAATTTACAACACTGTTCATAAGTAAAGAAACAGACCTAAGGCCTTTTGAGTAACAAGTTTACACAGAACACTTAGCTTTACCTTTTAATAAGCTTAGTGGAGGAATTTTATCAAATTATTAATGCATTGCATCTACAATTGACCAATTGTATAATTGTCGTCAAATTATGACTTATATTTGTTCAATTTCTTCATGACCTAAATAAGGTGATGATATTACAATATCATCTTATTTGTTTAAAAATACTTGTGATACCACATGTATACTTAGATAATTTTATTGTCCTTTACTACTAAGACTAATTAGCCTTGATTGAAATCATTTGGAGCTTTATTTACTTATGAAGACCAAGAATTTCGACTTCCCTGAAGTTTATCCTAGTACTATAGACTTCTTACAAAAATAAGAATCTATTCTAGAGTAAAAATACTGTTTATATACATAATGTTGATTTATAAATTAAAATCATCACCATTAATGTTTATATATAGAGTAGCTCTAATAACATAGTTATTCAAGGTAATTATTGAATCAATGATTATTAGGATAAACTATTAACTTGTATTTAAGGGTTTATACCCTACTAGGGATCTCTCCATAGTTGTTATTAATCCATTTGAATATTTCAAAGTTTACAAATATCAAGTTTAACGATACCATATAAGATTTGGTTCATTATTAATGAATGTTTATGTTTATATTATCACAATGGGGTTAACGATACTCTACAATCTCATAATCCAGCATTATTTAACTTATGATTATCATTGTTACACTACGCTTTGAATTTGTATATAATATTATCATTTTGATCATTGTAGAGATTATTAACAATGATTTGGTCACGACAGCGTAATGCAGACTATAGAACTCGACCCACTATGGACTTGATAATTTTGGGGGCACGTGGAACATGCACCACCATGCAATGCATGATTTAAAAGTCTCCATCACAACCCTAGCTCTTCATTGTTTTGTCGAGGGTTTGGTCTTTGTTACGTCTGGTTTGCTGCGGCCATGAGGACATGCCTGTACTCCTCCCAGCTTCATTGTCTGTGAAATGAAACATTGCCACTCTAGTGTGGTGGTTGGAGAGACATACAACTCTCATTTGGTTTTCTTCCTACTTACATTATGCTGTCATGAGGGTAGTGTATCTCTGTCAATGTATTCTTTTTAGTGTTGATCTCTTTCGTGGCCGTTGCCCAGACTTGCTCTTGCTCCCGTCGACAGTGTAGCTTGTATCGTGAGCCCCCGTCATCTTTGTCACTTGCGAGTACTAGGGTTTTGCGCTGCTCGTTATGCTGATTTGTTGTGTTGGTTTGTTCCTTCGTGGCTCCATATTCTTCACTTATAGGTGAGGTAATTATTTTAAGTTTATTACCAATTTTTATTTATAGTTTAAAAATAAATGAAAACGCAGCTCTAATTAAACCCTTGGGTTTTTGCTTGTAGAATTGCAGTTCGACACAAGCTTGGCAGAACCTTTTCCCAAGTTTTAATTCACCACAGAACCTACGGGTAAGCCCCGGTTACAATGTCGCTCCTCCTTGCTTGTACAAATTAGGGAAAAAGGGTTTTGTTGGAGAAGTAGCTCGCCTTCGGTTCAATCGGTGTTTTTAGATGTTTTCGCTCAGTTGATAGTATGTATTTTTGGTTATTATGCCCTTGCTTGTAGCAGGGTTACTCCGGACATAATGACGTGACTTGTATTCATTGTTTTCAACTTAATGACTAGTTTTTATAGCCTATGGCTAAGTACTGATATACTCAGTTTCGTAATATGTGGGATTTTCCCATGTACAGGGTTTAATGATTCTCTGTTTTCGAATATTAATAAAATATACACTCTTTTATAATAGTTATTACTTGTAAAGAAGTTTCTATAAGTTGATCGTTGTTTTGTCTTTCGAACCCTCGCCAAGGTGCTGGGTGAAGTACATTTGTTATAACTTAAGCCTTTTGGCTTGTCAGAGAAATATACTTGGTTCCAAGGGCTCTTTTTAGCTTCATGATCTGTCTTGATTATGAAATGGTTTTAAAAGGATTTTATTAAGTTAGTGCTTTGTCTTGTATATCTTTATCAATTATATAACCTACAAGTTATGACTCTGTGTATTTTGGTCTTCCCTTGCTCGACTATTAATAATAATTATTATTTGTTTTAATATTTTCTTGTAAATAAATAATGATAATATAAAGACTATAAGTTCAGTCATAATGTAATTTTTATAGGTTATGTTTTTCAGTTAGGGTTAAATCCTAGGGTTTTTTTTTTTTTGTTGGCAAAGTGGTGGAACCCCCCTGACTAGCAGGGTTTCCATTGGCTGAGTGGCCACGAACCAGGGGCATCTAAGCCGTCAAAATCACCCGGGGATCGCACCCGGCCTGGACCGCACCAACCCTTAACATGGTTGGATTTTAGGTATCCGACAGGATTAGAACCGGTGACCTTCCAGCTTAGGGGGCGTCTTAACCATACCCCGCCACCAACTGTTCTACATCTCGCGGATGGGTTAAATCCTAGGGTTACTAAAAAAGAATCCTCAGAATAAATCAATATTAAATCTATTAGTTAAGATGGTTTATGTTCACCTATTGTTACAATAGTTTTGAATATGGTTTATTCCGTTAGTAATTCCTTTCCCTCTTAAATAAAAGAGTTATATAAATGTTGTAAGTTCTTAGTTTAATTCTAATTACTGTTTATTTTTAAGTTCTTGTTTGTTTACTACTCTGTTAACTAATAAAGATTCAAAATTACATAATAATAAAACAATTAAATCTGTAACCTAGATTATCTCTTTATTTATATTAGTTAAATAAAATAGTTAGGGTTTTCAACCTGAAGTTTTACCTTTACAGGTATAAGCCTGATAATTATAAGATAGTTTCTTCATAGTAAATATTTAGTTTATACTAGTTATTAATTGTACTTCCAATGCTTATATTTACTAATTGTATCTATTACTATAACTCTAAAGTGATTTTCTGCTACATTACCTTTAGTTACTGAGTGAACCAAGAAGTATAAATATGTTATAACACTTTTTTAACCTCCATAATAATTTAACATGAATAAAAATTACTCTATTGTCTGTGTTTATACAATCTTGTCTACACAAAAATTATCTTATTTTCTTAAACATTCTACCTGTGATAAAATACTGCTATCTCTTTTCGAATAGGTTTACATAAATAAGCTTGTAAAAAAAACAATAAACATAAATCACCAGGTCACTATTCTTTTGTTTAATAGCCTACACACTGAAATAAATTACTCTATTAACTACAAAATGCAAAACCATCTCTTAATCATTATCTTTCATCTACTGTAAATACTCTATCTGTGCTGGAGTACGGCCTGGTCCTTCCAGGTGTGGAAAAACGCAGATTAGAATTATTTCTCATTCTAACAAATTAGAAATTGAATATTTAACATTCATTTAACAATTAGTATCACATTTATCTATCTAAACACAGTTAAACAAATAATGTAGAACCTGATTAGGATAGACAAAAACAGTGTTAGGAGGCCGTTCCTCCCTACCAACTCCTAGAGAGCTCTCAAACAACGCTTCCTCAGGACCCCCGAGCCTGTTCTTGGTCTTCTTGGCTGAGAACCGATGGAGCATGCAAATAGTAGACTATTCCAATGACTCAGTAAAACACCCTACACTCAGGAGTAATATCTTTCAGCTTAAAAGCTGCACTAGATCACTCAGCAGTTATCCCCTCAAACTCTTTCCACAATTCCCTTCCATTGAATTTCTCTGAAGTACATTCACCTGAATGATCACTTCTCTGGAATGAGCAGCCTCAGCTCTCTTCAATGGGCATTTTTATAAAGATTGCCTAGGTCTTTTGGGTCATTTATCATTAATTGAGCCACCTGCTCTGATCCCACTTTCTTGGGGTATCATGACCCCAAATGTAGGGAGGTTTCCACCTGCAACAGTTGGAAGTGGTTTGAGGATGCTGCCACATGTCTGTTTTCTCTCCACCCAGTCTCCTCCACCAATTTGACTAGTAAACACTCTTTTAACAGCTCTCCTAAGCTGTTGTTTCCACCTTTATTTATTTATAATTAAAATATTCAGAATTACATTAAATATCCTTGACTCTGATGAGTCATCAATTTCAACTTAGCATAAAATTTAACATATTGTCTTCAAATAATATAAAATTGTTTTTTGCAAAATTGGGGCATGTGACAAATCCCCCTAGGATCAACCAGTCTCGTCTGACTAACCCTTTTGGGCCAACATTCATAGCCAAACTTACCCTACTCTAGACTGAGGTACCACCATGCTACCACCACTACATCATTCTTCCATTTACCATCACTCCCTCTTTCGAGAGAGGTCCTTTCAGACTACACCAAGTGTGTATTGAAAGTATTTAAACTTTACATGAGCCACAAGCTTAGTCAACACATATGCCACTTGTTCCTCTGTAGGAACATACTTGAGCTTTATAGCTCCTTTCTGCAACTTGTTCTTTAACATTCTCTTCTTGTTCATCTGCAATGGTATCATACATTCACAACTTGGATCATTTTTCTCTTGTAGGTGATTGCATACAATCCTTCCTACAAGTCAAATACAATTGTATGATTAGAAACATTTCGTAACATATTCATAATGTCAAATTCTCATGCATAAAGATATGTATAATTATGCAACTATTTCTACTAATGCATCAATCATCTATATCATATATTGGAACAACATAAGCCACTTATCCATCACCTGCATATTAGTAGTAAACTACAAATATTCTAATATGCATAATACATTTCCTGAATCTATAAACATATTTATGTCCATATATTGAACAAATAGATATATAGGAAATGACAATTCAAATACTTATCTTTGATTGTTTGGTATAATCCATCTTGATCTCTGTCTTCTTGAATTACTGGAGTCTCTTCCAATGTGTTCAACTTCATCGTCTAATTTTGAAGACATGTTCCTATATTGCTCATGATCGAAAATACTGAGCAAGTATTATTTCTCATGATCGGAAATACTGAGCAAGTAATCCTACACCACATATCACATAGATCTGTGTCTGTGTGTCCTACCAGTGCATCCCTTCTTATCCAATGATGAAATGTATAAGAGTATAATCTTCATCTTCATCAGTATAAATATTCTGAATCATATTCCTCATCCCTTGAGGAATATTTACTTTCTTTCTTCTCATCTTCAATGTAATCATCCTTGGTTTCAATATGTTGGAGTACATAGTACTACCCACTCAATCAAAGTCATCACATATTTGCAGTACCCTTTAGGTACCACACCATTTTCTCTACATATTTTACTTAGATAAGTAAAATGTCCTTTGGATTTCATCATACCTCTAATCTCAAGAATCATGTCAATATTCTTGAACTTTGAGATATACCGTAGTCACTCCATGTTAGGTGGAGCACCATCCTCCCTTTGCATCTATATTGGGACATTGGGGTGACAGGTATCCTCATCTTCTATTAGTCTTCTTTGTATCCATCTATGTCACTTGTCGAGGTCACTAGATATCAAGATCCTTCATCTCGAACTTTGTTGCAATTTTTCTCTTGTGATTTTAGGATTCTATTGTCAACCTTGTAGTAAAGGTTGGGATCTCCATCACTCTAGTTGATCCTCAATTTTCTCATGTAACTGTATGTGTTATCCCATGGGTTCATACTGAGCTTGTATAAATCCTTCTGTGCATAGGTGGTTCTATGTAGAGAGTCTCAAACCATATAGGTTGTTTGATATGTTATTCTACTTTGATTACATCAATTGTCTAGTGTACTATCCACTATTGAATAGGTGTGTATAGCTCCTAGAGTAGTGTCTTTCAATAATCGACTCTCTTTGTTGATAGAAACCACAAACCTTACTTAGTATCTTTTGATACTTCGATCGGACGTATACTCGATCTTGTAGATCTACTTGCACTACTTCATAAAAATTCCCTTCATGTATTGAACTAATATCCAAAAAACATTCAGTATGATCAACTGGTACTTCTAGAACATATAATCCTTCCATTCTTCCTTCTTGGGACATTCTTTCGCAAAGTGTCCTTTCTGATCACAACTGAACTATTGAGTTGTGATATGTCCTTCTATTCTTGGTGGGAATGTTCTTCCTTCTTGTTAGTTATATGCTTGGCCTGAGTTGTTAGGGTTTTATTTTCCTCTCTTCTTCTTTTTCCATCAACCAATCATGCATTTCTCCATATGTGATCTTCCTACTAGAAAAAATCTCTTGACTGAAATTGGAAGACCATTCAAAGTTGTAATTTATGCTTCTAGTTCTTTGACATTGTCTTCAGCGGCTTTAATTTACCCTTGAGATGAGATCTTCTTGTGAAGTAATCATTGAATGTTTTCTGACATTGCACCTTCACATTATTGAGTTGAGTTCTCAAGGTCATCTTTGTACATGTTGTTCATTGCATCGAACATATCCTTGGGAGTCTTCAAGGATGATACATGTGAGATCCAATGGAGACTAAAATACTCATCTTTGTTTTGACTAGGTCCTTCTTTTCTCTGACTTCATCTCCGTCTGGATCTGTAGCTTTTTCTTTGACATAGCTCTTCGTGGCATGCTTCTTCAAGTATGATAAGAACTCTATAATTCCATGCTTAGAATTTCTTGACTCTTTCGATCTTGTCCTAAAGATTGGTATTGTTTGTCATCATGATAAAAATGAGAACCTCAAATGGAAATAGAGAGGATGGAACTTACCAATGAGATTGCTTTGACTTGATGCTTGCTTGAAGGATCCTTTTGAAAGACTACTTTTGGTAGACCTAGGGTTTGATACAGAAACCATAATTTTTCAAGTTAGGTATCTTTCAGATCTAATTGGATAGAAAGATGTGCCTCCTCAAGACAAGCTGAGCAACATACTTATTTTCCCAAAACTGTCGACAGGACTGCAAAATATCTAATGCCCTAGTTTTCTCTAGCAACAGTGTTAGGTCAAAAAATGAAAGTCTACAAAATGAGAAAATTATTACATAGAGATATGTGCCCTCCTAGGGAGAATTTTATGGTCCTCCTTCTTCAACTGATGGGTGGAGGGAAGTGCTCGGAACAGCAAACCCTAGTTTTTCTTTGGTTTCTTCTGCAGAAATGACTAATCTTGTCTCTACTATAGATCCAAATTTTTGGCTCCTCAAGGTGTAAAACATCGTCCTGCGGTAGATTGGTCTGTATTATTTCAAACCCCACATGTTAGAGAATAATTGGATTCACTAGGTGGGACTTATGCTAAGTTTCACAAGGTGGCTTATTTCAGGATTGTTCAGCATTGCAAACTTGTATGGACTTCTACATGTCACTGTTTCACCTTCTGGGTCTGAAACATTTACCACAGAAACTAAAGTCTGTGCCCTATCTGTAACATCTTGTGAAATTTAATTTGGACCCTCCTAGCCTAATATATAGTGATTCTCCCTAGGTCACATGTTTAAGGCTGAATTATGGGAGAGGATGGAACCCTGAGTTGGAGGAATCATATCTCCTATATTATAGTGTATCTAAGGTTGAAACTTTTACAAAGGGTATACTAAGATTTTATATTCGGTCTGTCAAAGTTTCAGCTCCTGATCCTTCTCCAACATCGAGTTATAGAGAAAGTACCAACATGACTAGTTTTTGTCTTCTAGGGTTTTCAAACATGAAACCCTAATCTTCAGTAGTTGTAGTTGTAGCAATGTTTCAGATGCACAAAGACTTATTTCAGGGTGGCTATGATACTATGTTATATTTTTAATGGTTATACAAGATCTAAAAACATTTAGAATTATAACATCATAGTCATAAGCAAAGGATCACTAAAATAAATACAAGTGCAATAACACAAGAGAACACAAATATTTTCCTCGGGGAAACCACAAGGGAGAAAACCCAGCAAAACTTGCTCAGTATAGAATTCGACCAAGTATAGTGTAAAAACCCAGCAACAAGAATAGTTGCTCATCTTCCGTAGTAGACTCTTTCTCTCTCTCTCTCTCTCTCCAATGCAGTACTTGAGTATGAGATGTGTGTGAATGAGAGAGGCACCTCACCTATTTATATTCATTAGGTGAGTGCCTCAAATAACTAACTAGGTCAGTCAAGTTCCCTAATTAGGGCCGACCTACCTTGGGAGACTCAAAATACATTTTATATACTACTTGTGTGGGTACTATTTCCTTGACTTACAACGGAGGGTTTACCTCATGATTTTTACATGACCAATTACATCAAGGACATCTCTGAATGGAGGAATAACATCTCTGAAGGAGAATACAACAAAAGTACAATAGAATATCTTCCAAAGTTAAAATACTTTAACAATAGTGGTATGTTCTAGACTATAGGTTTCCCTTCCTTTCTTTCATTAAAATATGTCTATCTGAAAACTCCTAAATGGATTCAAATGGATTAAAAATGATAAGATATATAAACAATTTATTACACATGGATAAAGAAAGGTAATATATCTAAACAAAATATTAGTTAGAAAAATTACAAAATCAATAAAGTTTTTTTGAAACAAAAATTGATTAATTAAATGTTAATTTTTTTTTTTTAATTTAGAAATTGGGATGTTTGTTAAAAAATATTTTGACATAAATATAGTTAATTTTAATCCACTTGGGATAGAGTAATCGATTTGATGGAAAATACTGAGTGCCTTTCCATCTAATGGTCCCAAGTTCAATCCTCGGTGGTGCCTGTATCCTACTACTAAGGCCAACACGAGATGAGGCGGGGTGGGTTATAGTGGTCGTATCCATAGAAGTCGACCTCATGATATTTCAAAGGACACCATCTTGACAAGGAGTATAGCTGTTGATTCTCCCATATAAAAAATAAAAAAATAGTTGATCTTTGAAAGGACACCATCTTGACAAGAATTATAGTTGTTGATTCTCCCATCTACAAAAAAAAAAAAAAATTAATTTAAACTGATCATATTCTTAGAAGTTTTATACTAAATTATTTTATATAAACTAGTAAGAATATTGATATCTCGAATATAAATGATTTTTTTTAAGGATTTTGATTTTGATTTTTGGTTTTGTTTTTACTCAGTTAATAATTGTGATTCTTTGTTCAACATGATGGCAAGAAGTTAAAAAGAATATGAAAAGGGGAAAAATTGAGGATTATTTTATAAAAGCAAGTAATGAAGTATATTTCAAAGGACACCATCTTGACAAGGATTATAGTTGTTGATTCTCCAGTATACAAAAAAATAGTTAATTTAAACTGATCATATTCTTAGAAGTTTTATACTAAATTATTTTATATAAACTAGTAAGAATATTGATATCTCGAATATAAATTATTTTTTTAAAGGATTTTGATTTTGTTTGACTCAGTTAATAATTGTGGGTTCTTTGTTCAACATGATGACAAGAAGTTAAAAAGAATATGAAAAGGGGGAAAATTGAGGATATTTTATAACAGCAAGTAATGAAGTATAATTTATTAATGTAATTTCCATATTATATTTGTAGATTGCATTTATACTCATGCAAATGTAATTACATTGATAGATGTTAAAATAACACTTATGGGTGTTATTATCTAAACTTTTGGCTCGGGATGGAGGTCAATGTCCACAAATCCTAGATTCTTGGATATTCTTCGTCGTTGTTTTTAACTACAGGATTTTACTGTATATGGATTTTTACTATGATTTTTTAGTGGGTTTTAATATATATCCCACAAGGATTACAGAGCAGCCACTGTCGTTGCTCGAGGGGTTGTTGCTCGTGGGTTTGTTGTTTCTCACATAGTTGTTCTATTGCTTTATGAGGTTGATGTTGGAGCAATATGTGGGTTCAATTGAAAGCTGGGAGTAATAGCGTATCTCTCCAAGCATGACCTACATGCTGACATTGGGTTGAAATATATAATTGATGGTGCATCTTGAGTAATGACCTTGGGAATTTGGGAGTTGTCAAAATCATTCCTTATATCATTGCACCTATCTCGAAGGATGACTTTTAGTGCATATTCAAAGCTATCCAAAGCATGCCTAATATCGATGCACCTATCCTAAAGCATGATTGACAGCCCGACTTCAAAGTGAAAGAATGACCTTTTAGCGTATAGATGGTTCATACCTTTGCATATTGTTAGAAATTGAAATTGATATGCAAACCATTGTATGTTAGAATAAATAAAATCAATAATAAAACATCACTATAATTGGTAGTTCGCCTAAAGTAAGAACATAGTTTTTCCAAGTAACTCCAACGATGTGGAAAAAAGTGATTTTAACATATTTAGCATGATTCCCTAGGATTAAAAACCCTAAAGATCCAAAACCTTAACCCTAGGAAATGATGTGGCAAAAGGAATGCAATACCTAAGAAAGCTAGTTGATATGTCAACTTCTTAGGGGTAAAAATTTTGCATATAAACTCCATTTATAGTATTTTTTATACTATTACAAAGCTTAACACATGATATATGAGTTAAGATAGCCACATAATCACATTTTTGTGGCCTACACCCACTTCTAAAAATGCATTGAAAGTTTAAGACTTCAAAACTAAAGTAAATTTTCAAAGTATCTTCAAAATGGCTCATTGTTCTAAAATAACATTTCAAAATGGATCATTTACAACTTCAAAATGGATCATTGTTCTAGAGTAACACATATTGATGTTATTCTCTCCACTTTTGGCCAGTGATGGAGGTCGATCTCCACAAATCCTATATTCTTCGAGATCCTTTGTTATTGTTTTTCACTACTGGCTTTTACTGTAGATATGGATTCTTACTATGATTTTTTAGTGGGATTTAATAGATCTTCTACAAGGACTACAGAGCATCCAGTGTTGTTGTTCGAGGGGCTATTGTTTCTCACATGGTTGTTTCTATTACTTTACAATGTTGAAGTTAGAGAAATATGTAGGTTTAAATGAAAGCTAGGAGTGATAGCGTATCTCTCCAAGCATGACTTATCTGTTGAGATTGGTTGAAAACTAGAATTAATGGTGCATCCCGAGTAATTATGATTGGGTATATGGGAGTTATCCGAAGCATTCCTTATATCGTTTCACCTATCTCAAAGCATGAATTTTAGTGCATATTCATATATATCTATAGCATGACTAATATTGATGCACCTCGCCCAAAGCATGGTTCAATCCTGACTTCATAGCGAAAGAATGATATTTTAGCATATCAATGGTTTGTACCTTTGTATATTGTTAGAAATTGAATTTGATATGCAAACCATTGTATGTTAGAATACAAAAAATCAATAATAAAAATATCTATAATTAGCATTTTGCCTAAAACAAGAACACAATTTTTCCAAGTAACTCCAACGACGAGGAAAAAAGTGGTTTTAACATATTTAGTATGATTCCCTAGGATGAAAAAAACCTAAAGACCTAAAACCTTAACCTTAGGAAATTTGTGGCAAAAGGAAAGGAATCCCCAAGCAAGCTAGTTAATATGTTAACTTCTTGGAGACTCAAATTTTGCATAAAACTCCATTTATGGTATTTTTTAGACTAATACAAAGCTTAACTCATGATCTATGAGTTCAGAAAACCACATAATCACATTTTTGTGGCCTATGTCCATTGTTAAAAACACATGGGAAATGCCTTAAAAATACATTGAAAGTTGAAGAATTAAAAACTAAAGTAAAATTCTAAAGTATATTTTTATTTACAACTCGAAAATGGCTCATTTTTCTAGAATAACACCTATTGATGTTATTCTCTCCACTTTTTTCTCGAGATGGAGGTTGATCTCCACAAATCCTAGATTCTAGAGATTCTTCGTAATCATTTTTCACTACCATTTTGTATTGTAGATATGGATTTTTACTGGTGTTTTAAGTGGGTTTTAATAGCTCCCCATGAGGGTTGTAGACATGTTGTTTCTATTGTTTACATGGATGTTTCCCATGGGATTGTCGTTGCTCATATAGCTACTGTTATTGTTTCATAGGATTGTTGCAAGAGCGATCTGTGGGTTTAAATGAAAGCTAGGAGTGATAGTGTATCTCTCCAAGCATGACTTGAGTGTTGAGATTGGGTTAAAATCTATAATTCATGGTGCATCCTAAGTAATTACCTTTGGAAGTCTAGGATCTATCTGAAGCATTCCTTATACCGTTGAACCTATCTCGGAGCATGAATTTTACTTCATATTTGGAGCTATCTGCAACATGATTGATAGAATTGCACCTCTCTCGAAGCATGATTGATATCCCAGCTTCATAGTGAAAGCATGAACTTTTAGTGTATCGATGGTTCGTATCATCGCACATTAGAAATTGAAATTGATATTCAAACCAGTGCTTGTTAGAATAAATAGAATAATAAAGGATCTATATACTTGACGGTTTGCCTAAAATAAAAACATATTTTTTCCAGGTAAATCCAACAATGAGGCAAAAAGTGGTTTTAACATATTTAGTGTGATTCCCTACAATGAAAAAACCTTAAATATCCAAAAAGCCTAAACATAGGAAATGATGTGGAAAAAGGAATGCAAGCCCTAAGGAGACTAGTTGATATGTCAACTTATTGAGGGCACAATTTTTGCATACAAACTCCATTTATGGCATTTTTTAGGATTTTACAAATCTTAACTCATGACCTATGAGTTTGGAAAGCCACACATTCAAATATTTTGTGGTATACATCCATTGCTAAAAACACAAAGGAAATACCTGTAAAATGCATCATAAATTACAGACCTAAAACTAAAGTGAAATTGCAAAATATATTTTTATTTACAACTTCAAAATCACTCATTGTTCTTCTAGCCAGATTAATAGGTTTACTTACATAAATGAGTAAAACATTCTTACCTCAATACAAATTTTAGGCTCATTACCTAATTAAATGAGTAAAAACATCATTTAAAAACATTCTTACCTCAATGCAAATTTTGTACTCTAAATGGGCACCGAGAGATTTAATTCCAAGACCTCAAGCATCTAATATATTCTTTAACTATTAGTCGGTGCTCTCCAACCCAGTATGGGGGAGATCCTGTCATGCTAGTCATGTTATGCTAGCCAACATAAATAAAAAATATTAAAAAATGAAAAATGAAAAATATAAATTTATATCAATTTAAATAAAATATAAAAAAAAATTAAACTAGCATAGATCCATTTTAAACCTAGATCTATCAAGTACCGAGAGGGATCCAAATGATAAAAAATATATATACCTCAAGAAATTGGATCCCTCCTAATGCTTTGATAAATCCAGATTTAAAATGAATCTATACTAGTATATAACACATTCATAAATTGAGCATACAAAGTATAAGTTCAAAGAAAACTTACCCCTCATTCCTATTGGGTTACAACCTCCTCTTCCTGATTAAGGTTTTTGGGTTGTGGCTCTAGTAGATCCACGGTCCAAGTAGATCCACGGTCCATTTGGTTATCGTTCACGAATCATACCCCATTTACTTTGCAAAGCTTGTCCATATTTATTTAGTCTCCATATATTTTTTATCGCCTTGTTTGAATACTAACCTATCGTGTGTTTGTTCAAAAAGAACACTATCACTTCAATGTGGCTTAAACGACGGATTTAAAGTAGAAAATATAAAATAATCAACATAAAAACAAAAGGGTTTTAAAATCAAGGATGTATTACATATCAAATCTATATAATAAATAAATAAATAAGAAATAAAAAATAGTAAACATGTCTCAAAATCTATGTTGTGCTTACATATATATATGAGGAATTTATACTATTTTGTCCTTGATATTTTATTATTATACTTGTTAATAGACATTGTATATTGCTTTTGAGTTGGGGTTGACCATCTTTTACTTTGTATTTGTTTTGGGAATTTTTTTATATTTTAGTTAAACTTTGAAAATTCATAGTTTTATATGCTTAAACTACCCAAAGTTTTTAGGGTACCATCGACTTAACCAACCAACCACGGTGGAATTCTCAATCCCCATGTTGAACATCTAATTAAAATCAATTAACCTTTAACGTCAATCCCCATGTTGAACATTCAATTAACATCAATTAACTATCTCTACCTCATTCTCCAACCCCACCACCTTCACATCATCGCTAAGCTCATTGCAATCGCATCACCAATGATGCACCACCTTCCTCATTGTTATTGCACTACCTTATTTAGACAAAACTATTCAACTTCTTAATCACAATTTTTCAACCATGGCTTCGTCTAAAAATAAATGGCTCATAAATCCTTCAAGTTGGTCACTTTGCAGGCTACTCTCCATGCAAAACTTGGAAGGTCTTATTAATGGTTTAAATTGTTGGTATTTGGCGACAGACCTCAGCTTCGGAGGTGTTTAGGCAGACCAATGGTCGTCTTTTGTCAACGGCATGTCACATGGTGGCATAAGAATTGGAAATCATGAGGATTCCTTGGTCTGGATGTTTGATAAAAAGTCGGGAATGTTCTCGGCCAAAAAATCTTATGAGCTCATTGTGTCTGAGCATCTGCCTCCGATAAGAGATGATCTTCTCTCGAGGGTTTGGGGTTACAATATACCTCAAAAACTGAAATGCTTAATTTGGTTGGTTGTTAATAAAAAAAGAAATACGTGGGATAACCTACACAAGAGGGGTTGGGTTGGTCCTAATAGATGTTGTCTCTGCAAAATTGAAGTTGAAACTGTTGACCACATCTTTGTTGGCTGCTCCTTTGTGAAGAAGGTCATTCAAAGCTTGGGAAGTTTGTTTGATGTCCATTTAATTTGGTTTGCCTCATCTCTTTTAGAAAACCTGTCCACCTGGGTTTCAAAGGGTGGGAAGCTTCTGTATCTGCCCTTCTTCTTTTTCTGGAATCTTTGGAAGTGCATGAATAGCTATATTTTTTAAGATAAGGAACCTATCATTTCCATACTCTGTCATATGATCATGTCTGATATTGCTTCACATCAGGTGCCTCAAGCAATCAGATCCAAAGTCAGGCACATTGGTGACCCTCCACAAAAAAAATTTCCTATGGTATTTTTTTACGGAGAGCTGTGGCAGATTCTATTGGAGGAGCAAGTGTTTGTATTTGGTTAAATGAGCAGCATTCTCTCTCTATAAAATTAGGTTGTGGGCGTAGCACTAATACTAGAGCTGAGCTACTAGCGCTATGGGAATCATTATACATGACCAAAGATATCGAGTTGCCATACCTACATATCTTTGGCGATTCCTCTGTGATTATAAACTGTGAAAGGAATGAATCCACACTAACTATGGTGAACTTAGAGGCCTGGTGCATAAACATCAAGAGACTCGTATCTTTGTTCACCTTTGTGCATTTTAGTCATGTCTTTAGGGAACATAATAAGAGGGAAAACACACTATCCAAGGAAGGGATTATTATGGCTGCAGGCCATCTTTCACTCACTGAAATATGTGAGGATGAAGTTGTTGGGGAGGTTTCACTCCAGCTTTTTTGAAAAGCACTACTCTGGTTCTCAGACTATTGTCACCTGACTCTTGATTTGTGAAAGTTTTGGTTAAGCTGATTAGTTATGTCTCTGGATTTTTAGTGATTCGAGCCCTGACTTGGATATTGTTTCTGGGTTCTTATTATTTTCTGTAAGGACATACATGACTGAGTGGCCAACTATACATTTTATGAGAGGACCCCTATTTTGTATTTGATGCCCTGGCTCTAGTAGTTAGGCTCCGTGGAAGTGATTTCCCTCTTGATGTACTGCTGGTTGATACTAGCTCCTTATGCTTTGGACTGCTGTTAATGTACCCAGTTCCTTTGATTCAATAGAATAGCAAGGAATGCTTTTTTTGTGTGAAAAAAAAAGTCATAATTTACCCACACAATACCATTTTGAGCTTCTCGTAAGAACTAGAAAATATCGAATACCATGTACACTTGAGTAGGCTTTCCATCCTTCCATATCTCATGCCCTTTTCTACTTTGTTGTGTCCCCTTCACACCTAGTTAAGTCGTTTGTACCTAGGCAAACCTCAATGTTACATAAGTTACTTTTATAGCAGGACATGCTTTTTGAATAACAAGAGAAAATTACATAGAAACTAATCTCTAACTTAAGTAAATATTTGTCATAAAACTTATGAGAAATCTACTTTGAATCAACTTTTTTTTCTTAAAAATTATTAATTTTAATATAAAAAATATTTACCATTCAAATATTTATTGACTAACAAGTTTTTAAATTAAAACCAATAAGGTATGATTATGTTGTTCATTCAATGTTTGGGCTTTTTTTATAAAGGGCAAGGAAATATAATTTTACTAGAGGGAGACCCCCACCAGACAGATTGATCAGCCAGCAAATGAGTCTAGCACTACCGGATTGAATTAACTAACCTGAACCACAAGCCTTGCAGAATAGAGTCGGATTTCATTCGCTTATATCTCTTTTTCTTTTTTGCAGTCTTTCTTGCTTTCCCTTCGTGAAATTGAATTTTACCTTGTTGCGGTACCATCTTTTTTCATCACAAAATTCACTGTTGTATTCCTCGCCCCTGAAATAAATAAGCTTCACCAACTCCTCATAAACCCCTGAAACAAACAAGCTTCATCAAATACACAAAGCCATACCCCTCCTGTGGGACCGAGGTTATGACATTGATTTATTCTTCAATCAATGTAAACTTTGCTTAATGTTGATTTACTAATTAAATTTCTCTAAAACTATAATCAGGTTGAACTAATCAAACGAATTTTCAATTTGAGTTTGTTAGAAAAATTTGCACCAATCTAAACTTTCAGTTTGTTAGAAAAAATTGCACCAATCTAATATTTACTCATTGGTCAACTCAAAATATATATATATATATATATATATATATATATATATATAAAAACTATCACAATGATTAAAAAAAAAATTTACTTAACATTATTTTTCAAAGTTAAAAATATATATATATAAGTTTTGAAAAAACACTTCAAATAAAGTATTGTTTAATTAATCCTAATTGTATATTAAAACTACATAATCACCTCTAGTAAAACCAACCTTAGACACTAAATGAAAGAGTTGGCTTCAGGTTTCAATTCCTCCGGTTGTTGGGTCCAATTTGATTAATGGCGAGGCATGGACACACTATATACCTCCGAGGTCCAACAAAAAACATGAGTGCATAGTTTACTTTACACCGAACACAAGGTTAATGGTAAAACAATTCAATTGGAGACTTGGCCACATGGTCCTAAGGCTAAAGGCTTTAGCACGTGAGTAGTAATTTATGAGGACGTGAGTAGTAATTTAGGAGGATGTTAGTGCTTGAAAAAAATGTTTATTTTAAATTAATTTTAGGACATTTTATTTGTTTTTTATTTATTTATTTTCTTTTCTTAATTTAAAATCAAATAATATTAAGCAATGTAATAAAATAATAATAATAATACTTTATTTTTAAGATCATAACCAAGCCAAACACCAATTTGGTATACGAGACCCCTTGTTTATGTGATAAGAAACCTTTATAAACAACGATGTAATTACTAAAGTCTTTAAAAATGTACATACTTTATCCTATCTTACTTTAAACTTATAACCTTTATAAAAAACCACACATATATACTTGGTATGAATCATCTTTTTAAAATTAAATAACATTAAATCAAACACATGCTTAGAATGAAATCCCTTCACACGCTTAATTTTTATATTCTCATATAATATGATGTATGCACCCTTATATGAACATTTTTGTGCTTATTTGCATTTGAAGACCAATTTATTAACCTAAGATGTGTGTAACCGACTTTTAGAACATGCATTTATACCCATAATGGCATAACTAAAAATGATCATGATTACATAGCTAAAAACAATCATGTAAGATTCTTGTACTATATTTTTTATACTAATTTATTGTTGATATACTTGTATCTTAAATTTATTTTAATTTTGATCATGTTTAAATTGGCGCATTGCGTTAAGTTTTGGTAGAGCTAATGGTCAAGACGAGTTTCGTATTACAAAGCGATCAGAAATCAAAATCTGCTGCTCATGGGAGGTGGCATCTAAATCCAACCATAGTAAAGGTTGATGTAGCCCAGACCGAATATGACCCCAAATAATTTTAACATCTTTTATGCCCTAAATTCTGGTTTTTCAAACAAAAAACTAACCCAACAAATAAAAAAAAATTGAAAAAAAAAACATTACATACTTATCATTGTTATTCATTATGACATAATTTTCCCCATATTATATAATGAAATATGCCACAAAAGTTATATGTAGACTTATATCACAACATCAATGTTATTATTTCGAAGATGATACACACCATAGAGAAAATGGAGCAAATCAACCGAGAAGAACCAAACCCTAGGAAGAGTCGCAATTATAGTCAAACTAAGGTATCGTTTACTCAACAAAAAGTATCAATTGTGAAGGGCGGTATTGTAACTACTTTTCTCAAAGTTAAGACGATGTCATGAGGCAAAACAAAGAATTTTTTTGATACATTAGCAAAGAAACACGTAGGGAGGAACCACGTGGGAAGACCAAATCATAATGAAAGGTTCCTTTTGTGAAAAATTTCAACGGCAAAAATTGTTCTCAATAGTTTTGGGTTGTTGTCAATGTGTAGACTCCATGAGGATGGACCAAAGAAGCAACGACCACAAATGTAAGGGTGAATGGGGTAAATGTCAAATGTTGCATGGTCAATCATTATCTTTGTTTGTCACAATGACAATGTCAATGGTGTGATTGTGTGAATGTGATTATCAATACAATGTTAATCACATGGATGTTTATGAGAAAAATTCCAAATTATAACATGTTTAGAGTATTGTCTTAAGAATAAAAAATATACAATTGCCATCAATTGTAGAGTATTGAGAGTTAAACAATTGTAAAGTATATGCATGCATGGAGAGTTGTCATTTTATTATCAATTGAAGGTTGTGTAAAGTCCATTGTTGTAAGATGTTTAACTTTTAGACACTTTGTGTGTATCAAAACAATTAGTGTACACATAGGAGCTCACCAAAAAAAACTTTGTTTTTGTTTTTTTTTAATTATTTAAAGTTTCATTTTTTTAGCAAGGTTATAGACCCATTCCTATTGTGCAAAACATCTTTATGGAGGTTATATCCCACTTTGAGGCCAAAGATCCTCTATAAAGGCTTGTGTAAAGGTTCATAGTTGCATCCATGAGCAGTGAAAGCTTCATTTAGGGCCCAATGCCCTTGTTTTCCTTTGTCAATTATTCTCTAGGCCCTAAGACCCATACCCTGTGTGAAAAATCTCCTAATAAAGCCCATATCATCTTAGAGGCCAAACATCCCTTATAAAGGACTATGTCTTGGTTCAAGGCCTCTGACATCCATGGCCCAAGGGCCCTTGAATATTTATTTAGAGCAAAAGTCCCTCATCATTCCTCCTCTATACATGCTTAAGGCCTCAAGATCTAACCCTAGAGTGAAAATCTCCTAATGGTTCTCGTAGCCCACTTGAAGGCTAACAAAGGTCCCTTCTTTGAAGGGCATGCTTGGCAATTTGAGATCTTATGCATGGCCTATGAGTAGTAGAATCTTAATTTAGGTCATAAAGCCTTTGTTTTCCTCTCTTTACCATGATCAAGGCCATTGATATGAAAAATATGCTAATAATGCATATATCTCACTCAAAGCCAAAAATACCTTATATAAAATATATATAATGGCTAAAAACTTCATTCATATCCCTTGAACCTTAATAAAATTCATCGAAAACTTAAAATTTATATTTCCCTCTTCTATTAATATCAAGGATTTGAGTCACATTCCAATACACATAACCTTCTAACCATATCCTTATTCCACTAAGTATGAGAAGTAGATTAAAGTCTTGTATATAATCCATTATTCCAATAATATGAAGTGTATTAAAATGCTCTAAATACCCTCACCATATCTTTATTCCACTAAGTATTAGAAGTAGATTAAACTCTTGTATATAACCCATTATTCCTATAACTGGACATGCAACAACATCCTTCAGGCATGGGAAAATTGGAGAAGAGCTTTCACGATAGATTATATGAAAGCACTTCCTCATCTTGTCATATGGGGTGTTTGGATTGCTCAGAACAACTTGATTTTCTCAGAGAAATGTTGTACTTCTGAGATCACGGCCACTCTGGATTGTGGGATACTCGAGGCTTTTCCACAACATATCAGAGTTAAAAACCAAAGGGATAATCTAGAGGTGGAGATTGATAAGACTGCACCGTGGGCATTCTTCGATGGTGTGGCACAAGATAATAGATGTGGGGGCAATGCTATATTGTTTCTCAGGGAGGGACATTCGTTCATGATCATGATGGGATTAGGAGAAGGTAGCAATAACTATAATAAATTGTTCAGCTTGAAACTTTTACTCATCTTTGCAGTAGAGAAAGGGTGTCGTACTCTAAATCGTTTTGGTGATTCTATGAATTTCATCAACTAGGTCAAGAAGACTCAAGTATGCAGAAATTTGAGGCTAGAAAATATTCTCATTTCTATTGCAGACATTTTAGATACCTTTGATTCATTCTCTAGCGGCCATGTTTACAGGGAGAATAACTAGGAGGCGGACTTGGCCTCGAAGGAGGGTCTACATTTGATTATGGGTCAATGGAAGATCTGTGAACAAATAGATGGTACTAAACACACTTGTTATCATCGTCCTTTCATTGAGGGGGTGGCTCCTCAATGAGTTTCATTTTGATGTCCTTTATATACTGTTTCTTTCTTGATACACGTTATGTAGTTACAGGATTATCTATTGATTTTGGTTGATACTAAGTTATTTTTCATAACGATATGCCTTTATTTTTGCTTTGTTTGGCTGATATGCTATATATGGATCGAGATATTTTGTGATTTTGACCGAGATTGATCATTCATCTTGTTTTTTGATGTAATTATTTCACTAGAACTACTCAAGGTACTTCATAGAATACACAGTGACGTGTATCTAAAAAATGTAATTTTGTTACTCGAAAGATGAAATAAAATTATGCTTTTTTCCCCAGGAAAAAAAAAACTGATTATTCCAATAATATGAAGTGTATTGAAACACTCTATATACCCCACCATAGGATTCCAACAATATGAAATGTATTGAAACGATCTATATACCCCACCATAGGATTCCAACAATATGAAGTGTATTGAAACGCTCTATATACCGTACCATTGCCCCTAGAAAATGAGCTTTTAAGAATTGAAACCCATACATCTTATACTCGAGAGACATATTCTTGAATGTAAATTTAAATTTCAAATGAATGAAAAAAATCATAAATAGGGTTGTAAATTATGGTGGGTCCTCTTTCAATTTGGACATAAGTTGTTTTCCAAATGTTTCACCCAAACATTAGGTGGATGTCATTTTGTGTCGATTGTTGGTTTTTAGTTTGCTGTACTCGACTCATATTTGTTTAGAAATATATTTTGTTATTCGTCTAGTCTCTCATTTCATTTAGGATCCAAACAAAAACCATTTAAAAGTAATAAATTAAATATTTTGGTACATTCTATGTGCATTTCAATTTAGAATATGATAAACTTGAGGGTGTTTCATTGTTTTGGTTTCTTTCACAAATTCCAATTGGGTAAATAGCCTTACTAGTCAGAAGCCCACTAAAAGTTATGTAACATATTACCTAAGCATATAAGGATAAACTATTATTTCTATTTCTTCCATCAAAATAGAGTTACATAGAGAAAAAAAATTGCATGCCAAGAAGCAGTTTGGATTCAATCGATCCTGTATGAGTTTGATTTCCAATAAGCATACTCAACCAATATTTGGTATGAAAGTTAGAGTTTCTTCCATATTGTCTATCATCCAGTTCAACATCATTATACTGAGCATATCAAGAAATGTACTTCATTCAATAACGTATTCTTGATCAGGTTGTTGACTTAACATTTTTTTACATACATGATTGGGTTAAATGACATGTTCATGAACTCCCAAAAAAAATCCAAATATATTCATTTGTGAGTTACATTATGTGTGAATAAAGTTTTTTATTAAGGGGGGGTCTATGTAATTACTCCTTGCTTATCCTATGCCATTTTTAAAATCCTCCATTTTATCCCAAGTGGTGCTTAAGGGGGCCTATTAGGATAGTAGACATTAGGATTTTCTTAAGACAAATTTGGTCTAATGTCTCATAGTCATGAATTTAGTGTGATTTTGGAGTTCAGTGCTCTAATAAGCACTATACTATCTTATGCATAGGTAATCTAACAATCCTCATATCCTTGATGATATCAACAATTGATCGAGGTCTTAAGGTCATATGATTAGTCCACGATCTCTATTTAAAGAGCATGAAATGTTACTTGTAGAAGATGACATATATTAGAGTATCATCCTAGAGGTATCCTTTCTTTTTTAAAGTAATAATATGAGCTTTTTCTACTTTAGGATGTTTCCCTCTGTAAGGATTTTACCACATAACATTTGTTGTCTCTATGTTTGATATGCGATATTTATTTTTTGTGGTGCTCATTCTTTGCTTTCTCTCCTATGGTTTCTAATAAATTTTGTGTTGAGGCATGTCTACACTTTTTCCCTCCAACACATTCCCACCCTCATTCTCTGCCACTTTATAATGGAATAAACTATGGTTTCCACCTTGGTGCACACATACCTAGTTCTTCTATGGATTTGTAGGAATCTCCTATCATTTATTATATTGTTTCCATTTTGTTTGTTACATTTGATTCTAACATCGTTTCTATCCATTGTCCAATCATATATTACCTCTTAGATTTTACATGTTCCTCCATGTGAGCCTCCTTATCGTTGATATCTCAAGCATCCATTGTCATCACCTCATAAACTACCATTTGTTTCCAAGGATTTATTTATAGACCCTCGAACCATCAAAACATGTTGTGTACCTTTAATAATTAGCTCATATATCTTGTTGACATGCTACATGAAAATGTTGTGTCCTCCAAGAAGCATTCAACAACCAAAACCCACTTACCAACCCTCCCTAAGCCACAAACCTAATACATACTAGAAGGAAGTGTAAAAGAAAGATGTTGCACTCATTGCAACATAGACATGGGTCGAAAAATTTGTTATTATGCTTCCAACAATTGGAGAAGAACATGACCTACTAAAGTTGAGTGCTTCAAACTGCTCATTTACGACATGCTCGGACTATTCAACGATAAAGTTGTAGAAACATAGAAAAAGGAGATAGATGTTACAAAATTGTGTACCTAAAATAAATCATGTGCTACTTAAAAAATAGACACATGACCTTCTACAACACCTTCCCTTCTTCTTGGATGAAGGGGCTACTCTAACGCACCTAGAGTCCCTTTGGAACCTAATTTTATAGCATATTGGTTAAGAGGATGAGTGGATAAAATTGCACAAAAAATATTAGAAGGTTTCAACAATGTTTGCTAGCACCTCCAACCACCCACTCCACCATTTACTAATATAGCTATCCCAAAAAATTTAGATCCCTTCCTCGTAAATAAAGTTTTCGTGTTTGGTGAAGTGCAATATCCAATAAGGTTTGTTAAAAAAACTTTCTAGCCTCAACTTAGCCATAGCGAAGATTCAACAACATTTCCTAGGTATCTCAAAATTGGTATGCAAAGAGTTCATAGTCACCTTTGCCATCATTATTGAGTAGTGGCATGCCTCAAATTTCATAACAACGAGAATTAGCCAACATGTGCCCTACTAACTTCCCAATTGATTTTGTATATCCAACTCAAATGTATATATGATTAAGGTCCTAGGTTAGATCATGTTCGTTTTCAAGATTTGTCTTAGAGACAAAATATCCCTTCCTCTACACCTAGTAGATCACTTCAACCAGACAGTTTCAATGTAAATAAAAACATTCCAATGACTAATTGGTCATTTTCAGTATGCTAATCCCAGTTAACAATTCACGTGCTTCTGCATAAGACCCTTCACATGCATAGAACAATCTTAATATATTTATAAATTGGAATCCAACTTCTAACATTCAATGCTAACTTCTATATATATATATATATATATATATATATATATATATATATACATACATATATGTATATATACATCTATGTATACATACATATACGTATACATACATAGACGTATACATACATAGATGTATATATATATATATATTCAACTTGTAATTTTCCTTTAATCTATATATTCTAGTTCCCCATGCCAACTTCTTAAATCTACCCTTAAATACTAAGCAAACAACATGAACTCTACAAAACTTCATTTAGTTATTCATATCTTCCACATTATACGAAAATCAACTTATAGGCCCAAACTGTGTAACCTTGAGTTATATACCCCATGCCAACTTCTTAAATCTACTTTTAAATACTAATCCAACAACATGAACTCTACAAAACTTCATTTAGTTCTTCATATCTTCTCCAATATACGAAAATCAATTTATGGGACCAAATTGTGTAACCTTAAGTTCTATAGCTAAAATCATATGTACAATTTTTATATTATGTATATTATTCAACTATACTTACAACAACATATATTTCTATATTCTAAATATTTTAGAGTTTTGATCATATATAAATTAACACAATACATACTTATAACTCTAATTTAATAAATTATATTTAATATTCATATTATACATATGGCACAATATATTTATCTTTAAGTATATTTTCCATAATATATTTATAGATAAAATATACCACTTACATCATTAATGTAGTACATTAGTCGATTATTAACAATTTTGAAAAAAATCTAACCGTGTAGAATTTGGAGCAAATGGGCCAAAAAGAATCAAAAGCCAAACTAAGACGTGGTTTATTCAACAGAAAGAAAAGTACCTTGTTTTCTGTCGGACTGGTGGTATTTTGTGTTATTTTCTCGGACTTCCCTTTTATGTCTGGTGGGTATTTCCCTATCTACTGGTGCCTGACATTGGCAGTCCTTCAGAGTGTTGGTTCCGGTTTTCTTGTGGGCACTGTATCAGTTTGCCCCCAGTTTACGGTTACCGGTGATTCTAGGGTTTTCTCCTTCCTGCTCTCCATTCGAGGGTTTGGGGTTTTTTGGTTGTCTGCCCTTGCTGGCACATTTTGGGTTGACTTGTTGGGGGTTCCCCTCATGGCTGACATGGGGACTTCTTCCCGTTTCCGTCATAAGCGACATGAAAAAAGCATAAAAACCCATGAAGGGTGGTTTCGCTACATCCTTGGCCATGCTATTTACATGGACCGTGTGTCCTCTCTGTGCTCACGTGCCCTGTTGGGGAGACTGGAATACTACCAACTGGGTAAACAAGCTTGGGTCGACTGGGCTTCTGAGCACTGGAAACCGTTGCTGACTTATATACCGACCATCATCCTTTTATCCAATGGATGGATTGTCTTTGTCTTCCTGGAAGCTGACCACGCCGCGCTCATTCTCGATAGGATTTGGCATATTGGTTCGGGGTCTCTGGTTTTGGGGCGCTGGCATACCCACTTCGACCCTCTCAGGGAACGTGTGATGAAGCATCACCTAAGGGTTCTGCTGCCTTCTCTCCCCTTTCCCCTATGGAATAATAATATACTTGAGGGAATTGCAAATACGATTGGTAGGTTCGTTGCGGTCGATGAGGATTTCCATCTCTCCTTTGATAAAAGGATGGCTCGAGTGTTGGTGGAGATGGACGTTTCTCTTGGTTTACCAACTGAGGTGGAGATACTCTACAAGGAGCGACTCTTGGTCCAAAAGTTGGATTATATCCATGTACCATTCCGCTGCAGTAGGTGCCACGAAACTGGTCATCTTCGGAGAACCTGTCCCATTCTCCTGAGTGAGCGCACATGTTCAAGCCGGGAAGGTACTCCTGCTGATAAAGGACCTAACATCACTTTTGCTCAGATCACCCTAAAAATGGTATTTACTCTCAATCCCTCTCTCTTTTTGAAGATGTCTTTGATTCATTGCTTGAAGCTTTAAATGATCTGGACAATGCTCCTGTCGCAGCTTGTCCCTCTGATCCTGTCTTGGATGTAAACCCTCCTTTGGTCTCCTCTGAAGATCCTTCTTCTCCCTCTATTATTTGTTCACAAGATCCTACACATTGTATGCCTCCTCCTTCCATCCTAAACCCTATCTCTTCCCCTTCTGTACCTTATTTTTCTTCGATTATGGATTTTCCTCCACTCCCTACCTCTGCTACTCCTCCCTCTCATCCACCCTCTCCTTGCAATCCTACTACCTCCTCCTCCTTCTCCAATCCCTCTCTCCAAATATCTCTGTCGATATTCTCGGCAACTACCCCCTCCTCCCCTTCTACACTCCACTTGAACTCTATACGATTTGAGAACGTAACTGTCAGGGAAAAAAAGCAAGACAAAAAGGATTTGTTAGGTGACCTCTCCTCTGCCTCACCTCCTTATATCCCCCTCTCATTTCGCATTAAAGATGCTGCAAGAGGGTTTACTCCATAGGGGACTTAGAGCGTCGCCTCCCCTCCCACCAATTCCTTTATGAAGATCCTTTCTCTTAATGTCCGCGGTCTGGGAGGCAAGACCAAACAAAACAGCCTCCGTTCACTTTTCCTTTCGATTCGTCCGGATATGATACTCCTTCAGGAGACTATGTGCCGCACTTATCCAGCTCTCCTTGCTTTCTCTAAGCTCTTACCTAGCTGGGAATTCTATGCCATTAGTGCCTCTGGTCTCTCGGGAGGGTTGCTTACGGCTTGGAACCCTCATAGGGTTAGATGTCATGCTTATGAGACTTTTGTTGGTATCCTTGTAAAGGCCAAATTTCGTGACCTGAATGATCTCCTTGACATCCTCAATTGCTATGGTCCCTACCGAAATAGGGACATTTTCTGGGAAAAGGTTCATAGGGGGGGTCTTCTCAGCACACCTAATCTGATTTTTTTGGGGGGGGGCTTAACTTAACCATGAGTGCTTTTGAGACTTGGGAGAAGAGAGCTTCCTTAGACCCACTTACTTCACATTTCAAACTCCTTTTTGACTTTGTAGGTCTTGTGGATATTGCTCCTACCATTGCTGGGCCCACTTGGAGAAACAGTAGGGTTGGAGATGAGGGGATCAGTAAAAGATTATACCGCTTCTTAGTGTCTTCTTCTTTGATCCCCTCCCTCAAGGCTCACTGTGTGTGGACTCACCATGCTGATATTTCTGACCACTTTTCGATCTGCTTTGAGTGGAATAAATCAATGGGGTCCTGCTCCCTTTCAAATTTAATAGATCTTGGCTTAATGATCCGGATTTCATTCTCTGGGTCTCCAAGAGATTCCCTAAGCTGACTCCTCTGTTCTCTGGAAATGATTTGGACCTCCTTACTCATAAACTTCGATTACTTAAGAAGGAAGTAAAAGACTGGATCAGGGAAAAAGGTTCCATAATGGAGTCAGATTCTATTAGGTTGGATAAGAAAATCATGATCCTACCTTCTGGCTCTTCCTCCAGTATCCTCTCCCATGAGGATCAGTTGTCTCTTACTCTGCTTAGATCTAAAAAAAAGAAACTATTGGATCACATCCTTCTGATTTGGAAACTTAAAAGTCGAGTGAAGTGGGCTTTGTATGGTGATTCAAACACCAAGTTCTTTCATACACTGGCCTCAGGAAGAAGGAATCAAAATACTATTTGGTCACTTAATGATGACGAGGGACACAGTATTGAGGATGAAATTGCTCTAAAGGAGCTGGGACAGAGCCATTTTGCCCATATTTTTTGATATGATAAGAAAACCTGTTTGCTTGCACAACTCAAGGTTGTCATGCTTTAGCCCACTATGATCTCTCATGAGGAAACCCCTAGCCTCATACAACCTATTACTCTGTCTGCAATCAAATGAGCCTTAAATTATTTCAAAAAGGATAGGAATCCTGGTCCCGATGGCTGGCCTGTTGAATTCTACTTACACTTCTTTGACTTATTGGGAGTTGAATTATTGTCTGTTGTTGAGTGTGCTAGGGTTTCGGGATACATTCCTCCCTCACTGAATTCTACCTTCCTTGCCCTGATTCCTAAAAAGGATAAGCCCTTAACCTTCACTGATTTTAGGCCTTCTTCATTATGTAATGTGTTGTACAAACTGACTTCCAAGGTTATTACTATTTGGCTGAAGCCTTTTTTGGATTCTCACATCTCCAAGGAACGAAATGGTTTTCTCAAGAATCGTCAGATTGTTGAACCAATTAGAATAGTCTAGGAGACTCTCCACACTATGAAACCAATAATACTAATGCTCTTGTCCTCAAACTGGATTTGGTGAAGGATTTCGATAGAGTGAACTGGTCCTACATTAGACTCGTATTGATCTAGATAAGGGTACCTATCCTAGGTGTCAACTGGATAATGGGATTCCTCACATCAACAAATTTCGCAGTATTAATCAATGGTATCCCCTCCAAGTTCTTTAGTGCCTCTAGAGGGACTAGACAAGGCTTCCCCTTATCCCCCTTGCTTTTCATACTTGTAATTGAAGGACTCAGTCTCTTGATCTTATATGCCAGGGAACATGGCCTCATCAGAGGTATTAAAATCTCTTCTTCACTTGCCCTTACTCACCTTCTCTTTGTGGATGATGTGATCCAGCTGGGCACTGGCACCTTGCCTGAGTGGATTTCTTTTGAAGTTATTTTGAGTACCTTCTATAAGGATTCTGGGATGAGCATTATTTTGGATAAATCTTGCTTTCTCTTCAACAATGTGGATGATGAGATCCTCATTGACATTGCTCGGGTTCTGCCTTATAATATGGAGCTATTGCCTCAAGTTTTAAGTATCTTAGCTATTATCTCAAGCCTTTGGGGTATAAGGTCAGCGACTGGAATTGGCTGGTTCAGAAATTTGAAAACAAGATATTTCACTTGTCTCATAAGTTTCTCTCTCTTGGTGGCCATTTAATACTCGTACAAGTTGTGTTGTCTAGTATCCCGATCTATTGGTTGGGCCTTGCACCCATTCTAGTCTCTATTTTAAATAAGCTTAGGAATTTAACTTTTTCCTTTTTATGGGGCTCTACAGGCAATAGTCACAGGTATCATTTATCCAATTGGAAGCACCTCTCCTGGACGAAAGAGAATGGAGGCTGGGGCATAAAAAATCCACATTGGTTCAGTATTGCATTAAGATTAAAGAATTTTTGGATGGTTCTTCAGAATGATGGGTTGTGGCATCATGTTTTAATCAACAACTACTTGAAGAATCTTTCGGCAGTGGCTTGGATCAGAGGAAAAAAACTTCAACTTTTGAGGTGTTTCAGTTATCTGGAAGGGGTTCTTGCTAACACTTCTTTGGCTGGGAAGAAGCTTAGCCTGGCATGTGGGTAATGGACATGATGTCTTAGTAGGAATTGATCCTATTATTGATGCCCAAAATTTTCACTCTCTGCCTATAGGACTCTGAGACTTCTTAGAGGACCTGGATATTACCACACTCTCACATGCTCGTAATATCTTACCAGGTTTGCACCATTATTGGTATAAAGCTGAGGATTTGTGCATTGATGGGGAATGGAAGACTGCATGGGATACTTTTACGAGGGGTCTGGATCTTGGAAGGATTCGAATCAATACCCAGACCGATTCTCTAGTATGGGCACACAACAAATTTGATGGTTATGTATCTGCAAACTTGGTATATGACAGCGTTGTTCAATCTTCATCTCCCCCTGTTGGTAACAGATTACTAGCCCTCATCTAGTCTGGCACCTTGCCCAGAAAAATTAGCTATTTTATTTGGCTGGCTTTGAAGAACAAGATACTAACGTGGGACAATCTTCAAAAGATAGGTTGGATCGGGCCTGGCATATGTGCACTCTGCTGTGAGGATGAAGATAGTGTTCAACATTTATTTTGTTCTTGCTCCATATGGAAGAATGTTCTTGGTCATCTGAGTGATCAGTACCATTTCACACTCTCCTTTCAGTCTGATAATCTCTGTTCATTTTTGGATAATTGGACTGTCATATTTTCTAAATATTCAGCCTACTGCTATCGTCCCTTTCATGCTATGTGGGCTATCTGGAAAGAAAGGAACATATATATTTGAAGGGAAAAATTTGTATGTCTTAAGCATAATCCATCATATTACATATTCCTCTCAAATGTATCGTCCTCCTGTAACAAAGGAAATAAAGCCAAGAGCCTTTGGCCCGGGACCTGTTCTTGTCTATCCATGTGGGTTTTTTGTTGGGGCTTTTGCAAGCAATATTGGAGGAGTTGGTTTCTGCTTGTACTTGAAAGAGTCACATTCCTTCGAGTTTGCATTGGGGGTGGGTTGTTGCACCAATACAAAAGCTGAATTGGTCGGGATTTGGGCTCTTTTACATACTGCCCAGGTGATGGGGATTCCCACACTAAATGTATTTGGTGACTCTTATGTCATTGTAAATTGGGTCAAGGGTATTGCTGCCCTTTCCCCACCCGATCTCAGCCACTGGTGTAGGGATAATAGAAATATTTTCACCTGCTTTCTAGAACTGTCTTTCAACCATATCTACCGTGAACACAATCAGCTCACAGACAAACTATCTAAATCTGCTCTTTCTTTGGCTCCTAGATTTGATAATTACTCGAAAAGTTTGGAAGGCCTCTTGGCCTCTCATGACACTTTCAAGCTCTTTTGAGCTCGGTGCTAGAGCATGTTCTCCTTTTTTACTTGCACCTATTTTTGATAGATTAGGAGCGGGAACCTTTAGACTACAGCTTTGTGCTCTTTATGTACACGGTAAATATGGTTTAGAGGGACATATTTCACCATTTCTCTCTGATAGAACTATGTAGTTGATGGATTTGTACTTTGACCTCCCCTCTGCAACTCAGTTGAGTTGCGACATGTTCTTGGAGTTTAGCAGAATGTAACTCTCTCCACTACTTGAATGATTGTAACCCTTGTTTTGGGATGGCACATCAGATGCCCTTTGATTCTATAATGAATATCAAGGACATGCTTTTTTCTTTCTGAAAAAAAAAGTTAAAATTCAAGTATTGTCAAGACTAGTTATAATTATTTTCTCAAAGTTATACCCTATCATCAAGCAAAGCGAAGACATTTTTGGGCCATCAACATAGATACCACATGGAAAGACCTAATCATCACCATACCTCACCTCACATCAAAGGTGTGCATCACTTATACCAATAATATTTATAAAGTTTTATGGTTATAAATTTTCCCAACTCACAAACTTGTTTTTTTCCCGATATTTTTAACTGGAAAAAAGATCACAGTCCATATTTGTTTATTTCTAAAAAAAAATTGAGCCTTGTTCATTGGCATAAATGTCGTACATAAAAAGTTTCATGTATGGGAAGAAATCATCACTACATCTAACATTGCTCAGTGAGTAGATAGAAACAAGTATGAACCCCATTACAGGTCATCGAAAAATGTGCACTGAAAAATCATATAAAAAAAACTACTCAATAAGAGCATAAAAGACAGAAAAAACTGGTAGCTTAAGTCATCTCGAAATAAGATAATCCTTCTTTCCCATAAAACGCTCATGTAAGAACAAGTCATTGTGCAAAGGCCTACAAACACACAAAAATTTTCTATTTCACGAGCTTCCTAAACCATCAGACTCAAAGAAGAAGGAAGAGGGTGGCAAGGGAAGGATCCCTAGCCTCCATAGACTAGTTCTAGTCTCGACTCTCAAACCCTAAGCGAAATGGAGAGCAAAACTACAAAAATGTTTTCAATAGTTTTAAGGAGTTTTCAATGTGGGGACTTCATGAGGATTGATCAAAAAATTAGTTGCCCTTGGGAAAAATCTATTTCTCCTCTTGTAATCTATATCCTTAGCATAACATGTATGGCACTCCATTTGATGTTTCCTTTATCTTCCATCATTGAAATCTCAGAAAATTAAATTTAGGATTATAAAAAGATTCTCTAGTGGAAAATTAATATTAATATTATAATATTAGCAAAGTAGCTTGTATTTTGAGAGAATTTGTTTTTCAAGAGATTGTTTGTTTAAAAATGTAGTTTAAATGTTATATGATATGTCATAATTGAAATTTAGTTATATAATTATTGGTTAAATTGTAGTTTTTCATTATTAAAATTGCATTTTTGAATGCATAAATAGATTCAGTCCCTCAAATACTCCTATTACATCCAAATTGTGAATTCCCAACAACTTATATTTGCAATTACAACCATTCTTCTCAATTTTTGGCAATATTTCAAACAAAATTGGTCGAAAAAACATGACAAGAAGAAAAAAGAAATAAATAAATAAATAAAATCATAACATGTTTATATTATCACCTTAAAAATAAGAAGAACACAGTTGCCATCAATTGCGTTAAATAATTGTAAAGTATTTACATGCATGTAGAGTTGGCACTATATTATCAATTGAAGGTTGTGTAAAGTCCAATGTGTTAAGATGTTTAACTTCTATCTAATTTATGTGCAACAAAATTATTAATGTATACAGAGTAAGAATCCCACACAAAAAAACATTTTTATTATTATTTTAATTGTTTAAAGCTTCATTTTCTTAGTAAGGCCATAGACCCATCCCCGTACCCATCCCTATTGTGCAAAATCTCCTTATGACAGCCATATCCCACTTTGAAGCCAAAGATCCACTATAAAAACTTATGTAAAGGTTCATAAGTGTATCCATAAGTAGTAAAATCTTCATTTAGGGCTCTATGCCCTCATTTTTCTCCCTCGAATATACTCAATTCCTCAAAACTTGTCCTTTGTACGCAAAGCCTCCATGCCTAGATATGTTTTAGAGGCCCAAGATCCCTTATAAAATACTATGTTGTGGTTGAAGTCCTTCAATGTCCATGCCCCAATAACTATTGGATATTCATTTATAGTGAAAGGCCGTTATCATTCCTCCCTTGGCCATGCTCAAGGACCTAAGATTTAACCCCAGTGTGAAAAAAATTCTAATGTTTCCATAGCCCACTCAAAGGCTGGAAAAGATCCCCTAAAGGGAATTTGTGGAAATTTGAGGTCTTTTGCATGGCTTATGAGCACTAAACTATTAATTTAGGACATAAGGCTCTTGTTTTCCTGCCTTAACCATGATCAAGATCCTAACATCCATCATTAATTTGCAAAATATGCTAATAATACAAGTATCCCACTCACTATCAAATATTCCTTATATAAAATATGTATGATGATTCAAAATCTCATACATGTCCCTTAAACCCTAATAAATTCATCTAAAACTTAAATATTGTATTTTCCCCTCCTGATAAATTCATCTAAAACTTAAATATAATATTTTCCTCCCCTGATAATTTTCATAAACAAATCCCAATACACCTAACCTCCTAACGAAATCCTTATTCCACTAAATATGAAAAGTATATTAAAGCCTCGTATATAACCTATTATTCCAACTGCATATAAACATTCTCTATCCCCCACCATTGTTCCTAAAAAAATGAGCTTTTAAGAATTGAAATCCATAAATCTTTATTTTCACAACTGAAAATTCTATACCTTATATAAAGTATATGTCCAAATAGACAAAATCCAAAATAGATATGAATTGTCTGGTTTTGACAATATAGTACCATAAAAAAAATAACATTTACAACATGATAGTCTCAAAGAGATAAAGTGGCATCGTAATAAGCAACCTCACATAATCAATAAGTCCCAATATTGTTACTCCAAAGGATTTAGTGTGATCATGGAGTAAGTAAATAAGGTATCTAGTCTATGATAAATGCCGATACTATTGAACATAAAAGCATCCGAGAATGGTCAACAAGTAAAATTGAACTCCATTCCTCCTCCTATCCGTGCTGTGATCAATCTTGGAAAACTTGTGAGAGAGTATATTAGTGAATTTTTTTTTAAACAAGTTGGAAATGTCTACACAGTAAACAAAATCTGATAACCCTGCATCTCGAATAACTGTGTTGTATATAAACACAGGCTAAAAAAAACTTGTTCTCAAATAGTGATACCATCTGGGTTTCTAGACATGGGTCTATCCATCTTAAGAAGCCTAAGAATATGTAATGCCCTTTGATAATAAGATTACACAGACTACCAGAAATATTATCCCATCTCCATGATATGCATATAAGATCCTCCCATCCGAAGCATATACATTCCAAAATGTTCCCATGCCATTAGTACATCAAGATCCAATCTTGTTCCATTATGAATCTATTATGAATACATTGGATGAGGAATCTGCATATTGATTAAATTCTATGTATATGTGTGAAAAGGAAATCCTCGGTATAAGGCATATTATATCCCAAATTTTGTTCACCCATAGAGTTAAATGAATCGCTTGGATGGGATGTTTATTATTGATCCATTCAATGACAACTTTTGAATCCCCTACCATGCAATGCAATTGTATCTTAATCATTCCCCGTATCTTCCCCGTGTATGTGTAATGGATCAATAAATGTTCACTTGTCTGAATTTGAGTCCTATAGAGACTTAGTACATCCTTGGGCCATTAAAACCCCTCTTAATCAAATTCTCCCATGTGATAATTTCTTTGTTCAAATATAACAAAAAAAACACCTTTGATTTCAATGGAACCTTAGTCTTCCAAATCTTGTTGTGCCACCATTTAAAAATTTATGTATGCTCGGCCCATAATGTGGAATATGCATCCTTTGCGTTGATGTTTCTGGTCTTATCATTCCAACACCAAACTAACATGTCCTCCTATTCCAATAATCTAACCCCATTTCTCTTGAGTGCAATAATGTACCCCTCCCATTCAACCTTCACGTATGCAGCTAGATGTAATTGATCATATTTATACCATGGTGACATATTCTAGTGTGTGCTTTGCCTATCATACACTTTATTCAAAGATTAAATCTCATGGGAGTGGAGTTCTTCTATAAGCTCATTTGATAATGTGTATGAATGAATACCCCCAATTATCGGATCTTGTCCCAGTTTAATGTTAGTACCATCACCAGGTACCCAAGCCAACCATTGGCCAAGTAGATCAAATGAATTTGTTAGGCATGCCCATATGTTAGATTCCCTTTTGGTGATTTTATTATCAGTTTTGATCCATTGAAGCACAATAATCTTCTTGAAGTATTTTTCCATGATAACTTTATGCCATAAACTGTCTTAAAAAAGTGCCCTCCATAAACTTTTAGCTTCCAAGGATTTTGCAAACATATATATGTTTATAATACCCCGTCCACCCAATTCTTTTGGTCTATAAATATTTTCCCATCGGGTAAGATGGTATTTGTTTTGATGATTGGAACTACACCATAAGAAATTGAAAATTCTACTTTTTATCACATGTGAAATATTGCTTTTTGGACTTTATATAAAGAGATCCAGTACAGTGATAGATTCATTAGTACAAAATATATCAATACCAATCAGGAACCCATCGATAACCACCTCATGCACCCATCGATAACCACCTCATGCACCAATGGTTGATTCTGGCATCAAATCTTTTCAATAGTCGGTACCATTCAACAATCTTGTAATTGTTCAAATTAATCCTAAATCCCAAGTATTTGGTTCCCCCATCCATGCATAAAAATTTACATGGGAGAATGGCTCTATATGGGGATACCAAATATCAAAACATCATCTACAAAAAGTACATGTGTTAGTATGATGAGAATTGAGATCTTGATACCCATAATATCATTGCGTTCTCTGCTAACTTTAATCAGCCTACTCAATCTTTCTATTATGACGAGGAATAATAATGGAGATAATGGATATCCCTGACTTACCCCTCTAGTACCTCTAAAGGAATTGCTAGGGGATCCATTGATCAATACAACATAATTGACTGATTCTACACATGCCATGATCCAGTTCGTAGATGCCAAATCTAATCCAATCTGTAAAAGTCTCAGTTTGAGAAAGCCCAAGTCCACCCTATCATATGCTTTTACTAGATCCAGTTTTAAGGCCATTGCATTTAGACCTTTTTTCTTAAGGATATGGAAATCCTCCTATGCAACACCAATGACATCATGTATCTATTGATTCTACAAAAAACCAAATTGTTCTCTAGATATACATCTAGATAACATCGGTTTGATTCCTCTATCAATAACTTTGGATATCACTTTGTATACCAAATTGCACATGGATATATGTTTGAAATCACTAAAAGTTCTAGGATTAGAAATTTTAGGAATAGGAGCAAATGTATGTAGACTTTACACCATCATATACCTTAATTGGTAGTCGTGATTCCTCCAGAGCATTAAGAATATCATGTCCCACTATGTCAAAAAAAATCCAAAAATAGTTCCAATGTCCAACCATCTGGTCTTGGGTTCTTGGACTTTGCAAAACCTTTCAAGACAGATTCAACCTCTTCAATTGTAACTTGGGCCCGTGCAATCGAGCTCTCTAGGTTACCAAAGAATCTTGGAAACTTTTGGACAATATGCATCTGATCCATTATGGATGTGTTCCCCGAATTTAAGAACAATGTGTGAAAATTGCAAACTGCCTCTGTCTTTATTTCCCCAATGTCATGCACAATCATACCATAAACTTTCTCTATTTCGCATATGGTGTTCTGGGCCCTTCTATCATTTCAATATTGATAAAAAAAAATTGGTATTTTGGTCCCCAATGTTAACTAAATGACACGACTTTAAGTTGCCATTTTTCCTCCAATTCTTCTCTTTAGCTTCCAATAATTCCATCTTCACATGATGAGGGAGAGCTCCACTTCTCAAATTCTCATGAATCTGGCTAATTTTTTTTATCTCAGCCTCATGAATCTCTTGTTGCAACTTAATCTTATATTCGAGAGATGCGTTATTGAATGTAATTTTTGTTATTTTAAATGATTATAACATTTGTGCACTTCCTTGTCATGTTATTCACATAATCCTTCAGAGTATAACCTGCATGCTTTATAACGCGTGCATGTTCTATTTGAATTTAACAAAAATGGCAGAAAGAACCACCACATTTCCAATTAAAATAATCGATAAAGAATGCATAGTCGGTGAGAATTGCTGGGAAAATTTTTGTCATTATGTTTTGAAATATTTTTTTAAGCCCAAGTTATCATTGTGGATCCTCATGAAGATGGAAACGTACGTAATTGAGAACAAAATTCTACAAGGAAAAAGTGGACAAAAATAAATGTTATAATGGATGTCACGATTATCAAGTATTTAATGGAGTTAATTTTTATTTTGATATTAATTTATTATTTAACAATTAATATAGTTGATAGATGATAAGTTAAATGTTATTTGATAGATAGATTCTTGGGTTCTCTTTGATGATCAGTCTGCTTTATCTCCTGTTGCTCAATTTAGCGAGAATCTAAAACGAATTAAAGCAATTTCTATTAAGTGGTCTCTGAACAAAAATGCCCCGAATATTAAAGATTTGGTTGAGATTGGATTTGAGTTGAAAAAGTTTTATGACAGGAATATTTTTGGTTTTATATCAGAGGATGATAAAAATTTACTGATTGAGATTGAATCACGTAAGAGCTCTATTCTTCTTTTCTGGGAAAAGGAAGCTCGCCAGAAAAGTAGGGTGTTATGGTTGAGATGTGGTGATGACAATACTCATTTTTTTCACAAATTTGCTGCTCATAGGAAATGTCGCAATTCTATTTGGAAACTCTATGATGATTCTGGAAACCTTGTGGAAGGTTCTGAGGCTATACCTGAGGCTGGGATTCAGCACTTTGAAATCCTGTTTAAAGAAGAAGATGACCTTCATCTTCAAGAGATTGTTCATAGTGATGGTCATTTTCAAACATCTGTTTCTGAGGATGAAAATGCTAAGCTGATGCAGGTTATTACTCTTAAATATATCAAGCACATTTTATCCGTTAGCAAAAATGATAAGAGTCCTGGACCAGATGGTATTCCTGTTGAGGTGTATAGATGTCTGTTTGATGTTTTGGGTGAGGATCTTTTAAGGGTCATTGAATTGTCCCGGATAAGTGGCAAAATCCCAGGTGTCTTTAAATCTACTTTTCTTGCCCTAATTCCTAAGAATGATCGTCCCTTATCTTTTGAGGACTTTAGGCCTATTTCTTTGTGTAATTTTGTTTACAAAATTATTGGTAAGATTATCTCGATCAGAATCAGAAAGGTTTTGGGTAGATGTATCTCAGGTGAACAGTTTGGGTTCTTGCAGGGAAGGCAGATTCACGATGTTGTTGGTGTCATTCAGGAAGGTATGCACTCCATTCATGTTAAATCCTTAAAAGCTGTCATGATTAAGATCGATCTATCTAAAGCTTATGATCGAGTCAGCTGGATCTATCTTCGGGTTATTCTAGCAAAAATGGGATTTGTAGGAAATTTTATTGTGTGGGTTATGAGTAGTCTATCTTATGTTTCTTTCTCTTTGCTCATCAATGGTGTTGCTACCAATTTTTTTAAATCTGGTAGGGGACTCAAACAGGGGTGTCCCTTGGCATCACTTCTGTTTCTTATTGTGGTTGAAGGCCTTGGAAGGGCTATTCTCTATGCTAAACTCAGTGAGACTTATCAAGGTTTATCTTTTGGAAATGATACAGTTTTAACTCATGTACTCTTTGTGGATGATATAGTCATGGTTAATGATGGTTTTGAACAATACCTCTCTACTCATTATGAGATTTTAATGCATTTCTGTAAGGATCCTGGAAGCTAATAAATGCTAATAAACCATCTTTATATTTATCATGTATGGAAGATTATGAAGTTATTACATTACATAATATATTCAGTTTTCCTGTTGACAGAATTGAAAATGGTATGAAGTACCTTGGGTTTCATCTTAAACCATGCAGATATCTTATTAGGGATTGGGATTGGCTAATTATTAAAGTTGAACAAAGGATTCAGAATTGGAGCTTCCGTTGGTTGTCCAAAGGAGGAAAACCGATCTTGATTAAAGCTGTATTAGAGGCCATTCCAGTCTATTGGATGCATTTCTGGGTACCCATGGGAGTCATAGACAAAATCAGAAAGCTTTGTTTTAATTTTCTTTGGGCTGGTAAACAGAACTCTAATGGTTTACCCTGGATTTCATGGAAGTTACTTGCTATGCCTAAATCTATGGGTGGATGGGCACTTAAAGTCCCTGTTTTATTTGCCAAGGCAATTGCAGCAAAAAATGTCTGGAATATCATTCATGGTTCGGGTTTATGGGTTAATATTGCAATACAAAAATATATTTCTCCAATGAATCTACTGGATTGGATTAGATCCACTGATAAAAAGAAAAAGAACATTTCTATCTGTTGGAAAGCTGTTCTCTGGGCATTTGATCTCATTGGAAACTTTCTGGTCTGGAAGATTGGTGCTGGCAATGCTGTTCATATTGGTTTAGATCCGTGGTTTGGATGTAAATGGAGACATGATCTTCCTTGTCCTATGATAGAAAAATTACATTTGGCTGGCTATCATTTCATGTCTGACATTGGAATTCATTGTATATCTGGTCTGATGACTCAAAAATGGTTATATGCAGATACTATTGGTTTTATTGATCCTCATGAGATTTATGCTTGGAATGGATATATAGCCATCTTAAAGTCTAGCCATGTTAGACTATTTGATGCCGTTGATTGTCTTATCTGGACTTTATCTAAAACAAGTAAGTACTCTCCTAAAGAGGGTTATACTGAGCTTATGAATAGAGAAGTGGACTCGATCTGGTGGTGGAAGGTCTTATGGAAGATGAAGTGTCCCCTAAAAACAAAAATCTTTAGTTGGTTTCTTCTTCTGGTAAAGCATTGACTTGGGATGTTCTATGTATGAGGGGTAGAGAAGGTCCTGGAAGGTGCTTCTTATGCAAACAGAGCTGTGAATCCAATTTTCATATTGGTGTGGACTGCCCTTTTACTCAATCTGTTTGGTCAATTATTGAGGATCATTTGAAACTTAATAATTTATGGAATGGTGAATCCCTGTCTGTTTGTTTTAAAAATTGGTGTTTTATTACAGATGTGGTATTAATCAAACCATTACCAATCATAGTACTCTGGTTCATATGAAAAGCTAGAAATAGGTATTGTTTTGAGGATCTTGTCACAACCCTTGCGCAGGTATCTAGCTATAGCTTGGGTATGATGAAGAATTTACCACAATCCTTATCTGTGGCCTCTATTAGATCAATTTTTGTGGAAGAAATTGATAAAACTTTCGCTTGGGGATACTTTGATGGATCTGCTGCTGGGGACCCAATGATATGTGGGGCTGGAGGCATATTGTTTATATCTGATATTTATTATGTTTCTTTCAAAGCAGGTTTAGGCTTGGGTACTAATAATTATGCAGAATTATGTGCTCTTAAGCTTCTTCTTAGGCTGACTCGGATGCATAATTTGGATAAAATTCAAGTTTATGGGGATTCCCAGTTAGTTATTAACTGGGCATCTGGTAAGTATCATTTACTAAATTCTGAATTAGCCATGATTCTTCAAGATGTTCACTGTTTAGCTGACAGCCTTGATGATGTGTCATTTAAACACATTTATAGGGAACAAAACTTTAAAGCAGATGCTTTGGCTAAAGCAGGTGGTAGCATTCTTGAAGGATCTTGGAGTATCAGTGAACAGAGAGGCGAAGATAATGTGGAAACTTTTCAGGTTTTCTAGGTTATGAGTTTCAGGTTCTATGGTACTGCGAGCTGATTTGCAGTTTCAGTGTGACTATTTTTTTATTCTTGATGAGGGCTATTTCTGATAGTTCCTTGTGAATACTATGCTGGTTTGAAATTATGGTGATTTAAATGCTTGGGCATTTATGGTTTACTTTGATATGCTCAGTTTCTTGTTTTTATTGGGTCCACCCTTGATACATGATGCTTTGGCTGACAATATTATGCTTCATCTTGCTCCTCTGGTGATTTACAAGCAAACATATCGAGAGCATGACATGTGGGATGATGGCCTCTTAATAGGCACTAAAATGGATATGAATATGAATTTTCCTTGAAATACTGGATTATCACTGGATGGCATGGAAACATGGCCAATTTATTTTTGCTGCTGTTTTTCTTTGCGCAGCATATGATCTCAGTTAATACTTTAGTCAGTTATGAGACTACTTCAGCCAGCTAGTTTTGCTCTGGTCATTTTTGCTTGTGATCACTTTCGATTCACAGTTTATCTGACCCGATTTGATCAGGAATGATGAAATAAGTCTGCTATGATCAGACTTATTTTTTATTTGCTGGATGGTTTTAATACAGGTTTGATAATTTGTCTTTTATTTTGCTGAAATGTAATGATATTTTACTTTCCATGAGGCTGTTCTGTAATGACTAGTTGGGTCATATTTTGGTCATAAATATACTTTGTGCTCTTTCTTGAGGCAATATCTGTTTGTAATATCAACTTTTTAGTTGGTTTTTCTAGGTATAATGGACATTTAGGGCCATTTGCTGAATGTGAATAAAATATTTACGAATTTTTTCTTTGGAAAAAAAGTTAAATGTTATTTGTGATGGTTATTTATTACATATATTATAACTTTTTATTTTGACTTTGGAATGGTGTCTATAAAATAAATCTTGACATTACACTTGTTTTATTTTCCTACAATTTAGTAAGAGGACCTTTTCTTGTCCACCCTAAATTGTAATAGCATAAACAAATATTGATGCAAAACCTAAGCCTATTGATATAATTCTACTATCAACTTAAAAAATATTGTTTTAAAAATAAATAATTAAAATTTTAGTAAACACAACAAAAGCCACTAGGTGGCAATATCACCAAAGTTGCTAATATTTATTGTTAATAGAAATGTGACATTTTTGCCACAAAATTGTAACAGAAATGAAAAAAAAATTGCCACAAAATTTATTATCTAGCCAACCCCAAGTTTCCCACCATATATAAAATGATGAAACTTAAAATTTTATCATGATTTAATATTTTTTTTTGTTTCTTTCAAATCAATTTGTTAAGCCATTAACTATCTATTAAGCTTAATTAACTATTAGTTGATAAAAAAACCACAAATATTAACTATCAACTAACTAACCAATTAAACCTAATACACTAATATCAATAATTAGAGAGTACAAAGTATTATTATGCCATGGCTCATACACTTCACATTATAGAATTACATGTAAAATAGTTATGTAATTGAATTAATACTAACTAATGATATAAAGTGTAAACATGTAATTGAAATTATATTATGATGTGTTATGATAATTATACCATGACATGACAAACTACTTAGACAAAATAAATCATAAATATTATTTATTTATCTTTAGCATAGTTTATAAAAACAATGTAACATAGTTTTCCACGCCATTGGTTTTAAAAAACTAGTAATTGCTTTTATATTTTATGTAACTAGTAATTGCTTTTATATTTTATGTTTTACATAAAGAAATTCCACAATGTTTTTTTTTTAAACTCAGAAAAAACCCAATTTAATAGACTATATTTTAACAAACTATATAATTTAAATTTCAATAAATTATAACAAAATATATAATCTATATTTTCAATAAATTATAACAAAAATTTCATAATATTTCTTTTAACATTTGAAAAGATATTTTTATAATATATTTTGACAAATATATAATATATATTTTTAATAAATTTGTTTCCATGGCAGTTGCTTTATGCTGTTTCCTTTTGAAGCTTTTCTACACGAATTGAATTGCTTTATGCTGTTACCTTTTAAAGCTTTTCTACTCTTTGGATTTGAATTGGTACTCGAGAGAACCAGCGATCACAATCTTCTTTTAAAACGACCATTCGCAGCATGCTTTGCTGTCGGTATCTTTCGCATCTGCAACTTCTCCATTGTATTATTGTGTTTTTATGGCATTTTTTATTCTGCAATTTTCTCTCCTCTTACTATGGCAATGGAAATTTTGATTGTCCGTATTTTCTTCCGTTTCGTGCTTTCGTTTGATTTCCCATACGTACTGTCTGCTCTGCCATATGAGAGGATAGGAGATGTAAATGCTGTTTTCAATTCAATTTCCTTCAATTTCTACGGTATGAAAACATCAGTTAATAATTAGAATGGATTCTCTTTTCTTTCCTTTTTTTTAATAGATATTGATGGTCTAAATTATTGAAATGTGCAGGTGGGTTTACATTGATCAGTGCACATAATTGTTGGGCATACTGCAGCAATGTCCAAATCTTATGTGCAAGTGGGTTTACATCGATGGTTTTCTTCGGTTTCTTGCTTTCTAGATGTATCGGATAAATGTGTATGTGATGTGGAGTTTTATTGTTTCGTTTGATGCATTCAATCGACAGCAGCAGCAGATAGAAACCAATGCATTCAATCAGCAGCAGCAGCAATGGTTTTATTGTTTCGTTTGATGCATTCAGTCATCAGCAGCACCAGCAGCAATGGTTTTATTGTTTCGTTTGATGCATTCAATCATCAGCAGCACCAGCAGCAATGTCTGCTCTGCTCTGCCATATGAGAGGAGATTTGATTTCTCTTCTCTGCCCTACGAGAGGAGAGGAGATGTAAATGCTGTTTTCAATTCAATTCACTTAAGATTGCCTTCATTTTTTTTATTTTTAACAATCAGAGGGGCCTATTAATCCAGCGTTTGACAAAACAGACTCATAGCCATATTTTCAGAAGCTTTACAATCAAAAGAACAACACCACCACCATGGCCATATTAACTAAAGATTCGATTTCTACATGATGTATACATTCAAAGAAACTACAAATCCTCAAACATTACAGAATAATGGAGTTTGATGCAAAACCGTTCTTCAACAAATGAATCAATAAAATGAGCTTGAAGGGCAGCGGCCAGGGCGTGGAACTGGGCACCTCAATCTTCTCTTTGAGACGAGAAATCATCTTGTCTCTTTTGGGCCTGGCGTTGCCCTTGAAGCGTTTTCCCTTCTTCGTCTTCTTATCTCCGCGGCCACATACGACAAGAGTTTCGTGGTTCATCGACCACCCCATGAGCAATCCACCGGAGGTCAGTGAGGAGCAGTTGGAGGGCGCCGGGCCAATCACTGAGCTCAAGTTTCGCACATTATGGTATGAAGCATTCCCTCGATGGGATAATCTTTGCCTGAACGCCATGGCTATCTTCTTCCAAACCCTAAACCTTATTTCTGAAGATCGGAGAACCATCAGCGTGTGTTTTTTGCATTTCCTCCGATTGCCTTCATTTGATGGTCTAAATTCTTGAAATGCGCAGGTGGGTTTACATTGATCAGTTACAATCATTGCACATTGTTGTTGGGCATACAATGATTTTCTTTCGTTTCATGCTGTCTAGATGGATCGGAGCACTGTCTGATATAAAATGGATATGAGAGGAGTTTTGATTGCTGTTTTCAATTCAATTGCCTTCAATTTCTACGGTAGGAAAAAAATAGTTAGAATCGAAATGTGCAGGTTGGTTTACATTGATCAGTTACAATCATTTGGTTTACATTGATCAGTTACAATCATTGCACATACAGGCAGGCTGCAGCAATGTCTAAAGCAATATACACGTTTTGGAGGTTAGTTCAGCTGGAGGATCATCAACCATTATCAGAACCTGGAATGGAGGTTAGTTCAGCTGGACGATCATCAATCATTGTCAGAACTTTCGAGGGAAACATGCCAAGCACTGTACTGGATTTATTTGCAAAATTCACGCCAAGGGTATGTGTATCTAGGCACACCAACAGTTAATATTACTTTAAAGCCTACATAGTGCTATTTCCATAATTTTTTCTAGGATTTTAATGAATGTCTATTTCCATACTTTTTACAAGGATTTTACTGAAAGGCCATTTCCATACTTTTTACTAGGATTTTATTGAATGGCATATATTTTTAGACATGTTTATTTCTTATCCCATGTATATATTAATATTGTGCTTTGCAACCTCTATAGGTATTCTTGATATTTTCCATTTGATATGTCCTTTCCACATTAAATGGTACCCTAGGTTTCAATTGTGTTTTCAACACAGTTTCCTGTTTTCTTAGCATTTTGTCCTAATTTCATTTCCTGATTCTTTGTTAACCCGCCTAAGGACTCATGAATTTAGGGGAAATATGGACTTAATCTTGTATGTAGGAAGCAGGGCAGAGTACCAGATTTCCTAGGATCTTTGTCAAGGTCTATGGTAATTAAAATGAGAGTGCTCTTGGGCTTGATCTCTGTGTTAATAATTTAAGGTTGACATAGAAAATAGTCCAACCCAATCCTTTTAAGTGAAAAAGCGCACCCGTGCATCCATAATACTTATAAGTTGTGTTGCATGGGTACTCGTACCAGGTACTTGGGTACGGCAATGGTACATACCCAGACATACCCTCACGTACCATGAACACTGTTGCCGTACCGGGTACTTCATAAAAAAAAATTGGGTACGTTTGGTGAAAATGGTACGGCATACCTCGATTTGGGTACGGCTATGGTACGGCTGGTATATAAAACTAACAATGGGGATTAACAATATTGATGTGGGTCCTTTATATACAAATTGACTTAATGCTTCTGGTGATTAATAGTACATTTTCTATTGTGAAAATGACTATGTTCCTTTAGATTTTTAGAGATGGAATTTTACAATAAATCAGAAGTTTTGCCATAGAGCATATTAAATTACTTTGAATAACAAAATATGATAGCTATTTTAAGTTTTTTTAAGATTCTTTTAGAAATGAAGTAGCTACAAATGTTTCAACATAGAGAGGACTCACGTAGCATTCTTTTAGTGCAATTGTTTATACCTTATCTTCATATGCAATTGAAAAATTGAAAAAAAAATTCCTATCTTTTACAAAGCTAGCATGTCATATATCATTATTACCATTTATGGCTTAATAATATCTAAGCTGCTAATTGTTGGTTGTAAAATGGTCATGTGATATTGTTTTACCTCCTAATCATACTACAAAATTATTGTAGTCATATAGTTGTTGATGACATGGCTTGAGGAAGCCAATTTTACTATTTTGTTCATTGTTCAGTTTCACTGTTTTGATATTTCTATTTCATGTATGAAAATGCCATTAGGCAAATTTTGAATGTAGTTTGACAATGTTGAATGGACTCAAGGAGTCATGGACATACATTTGTCATTAATATATTATAACTTATTTTAATTTATGTTTGAATGTTTCAAATTTTCAATGTGAATTGTGAATTTTCATTGTTCAATGAATCAATGACGAAATCTGAAAGTGAATATGCAATGTGCATGTATGGATCATTGGATCATGATGTATCATGTGAGTCATGTGGCTGTGACATGTTTCAGTTTTATTTTTAATATATATTATATATATATTATTAATAATTATATATATAGTACCCCCGGCGTACCAAAGTACCTTGTTTCAAAAAGTGTCGCACCCGTACCCACGTTTCCTGGAAACATAGCTTATAAGTGTAATCTCATCCATGGCCGCTTCCACGCAGTGTTGTGCACTGTTCAATACCTTCAATTCAAAACATCTCTAACGCATGGCTAAAAGCTTTAGAGTTGATGTCTTCTAGTACCTTTTTTAGACCTTTGATTTTCTCTCTAGATGACATGTTTCTAGTTTTTGGCAACTTTAAGTGATATCCAACATTAATTAACATGGTCCAATTGAGAATCATGATATAATGCCAGTTTTGCTTTCAAAGAAATCCAATGTTAACATTTATAATTTCCATGATTTTAATTCTGTCTAGTAAATTGATTGCAATGTGCAAATTGAGGTTCCCTTCTACTATCTTATCTTTATGTCCTTATGTATTCTCCACATACTTTGCTATGCGCTATACAAAATCTCCAAACATGAATGAGCACAAAAAAATTGAAATATTTTTGGATCTTTGTGGCTCTCATAGGAAGAAGCTTCCATGTTCAAATATGAGGAAGTATTTTCTCTATGCCCATATCGAGACCTATTAGCCTGCTATTTTTCTAGGATGGGGTAGGTTGTACATTATATGCAAATTGCTCAATGCCAATTGTTGGGTGAACTCTATCCACACTTTGGCAGAGTATTAAATGCTGAGTGGGGTGTTATACACGTGGTTAGACCTGAAGGCTGAAACCCTAGCATTTAGATGTTAGTGTCTTCATTTTTGTTTGAAGTGTTTTGAAAGCCTTGCAATCTTGAAATTTGAATTTGAATGCCACTGTGTGCAGTTTTATAGCTTGAAATTTGAACTAATGAGTAAAAAGAAAAACTTGATCTACGTTCTGCTTTGGTCAAAGAAAACTTAAATGTTTATCAATAATCTATCTTCTCACACTTTATATCTTTTCATAAAGACATTTGAACTGAATTGCATACATTTATAGATATTAATATAAAATGGCAGGCAAACCAATTTTGGCAAAATCATGTAAACTTGCTTTTGGGAGAAGTTGCAAGATGATTCTGTTATTGATGCGGGAAATTTTAATGCGATGTGATTGTTGAAAGTGCAGGTGTATGCCGGGAATTGACAGTGTTGGAACTCCTAGTTATTTTGTCAAATATTGAACATTCATCAATGCTATGCTACAGGTATAAATCCGTGTCTTTTTGTTGTCATTTAAGCTTGATGGGTATAGTGAGAAATGATATGATTTTGTTATTATCACTACTTTTATTAATTTTATTTTTTTGGTGAAGCATAGAGACAACCAAAACATTACACTAAATTATGAAAAATGCAAAAAATAATAAATGTAGAGAATGTGATCTTTTCTGTTTTAACACATTTGAAATTTTATGGAATAATAATGGAATTTTATATACAAGAATGTCAGAGTGTGGTTTTTTCTGTTTTAAAACATTTGTTCAATAAGAGATGTTTGTTTCAGTAAAAACTCAGTTTCATGAATTATATAAAGGATACCAGAGATAAATGTTGCTCACATTAATGGTCAATTGGAGAATGTGATATTTTTTGTTAACGAGTATAGGTGCATATGTTAATGAATTTTTCTTAAAAAAATAGGGCTTAGTATATTTGTCTATTAACACATTACTTTTACATTAACACTTTTGGTATGCTTTTTTAATATTTTCAATACTTAAAATATTTGAATATTTTTTAATTATTTATAAAATATGTCAAAAGAATATATACCAAAGCCTTTTATATTTTTTATTTACATGTAAAGTATGAAAAAAGAAATGTATTTTTAATTTTTTTTTTTAAAGTATGCCAAAAAAAATTGTATATTTTTTTATTGGCCTGTAAAGTATGTCAAAAGTTTTAATTAGTTTTGGGTATTAGTTATTTGAAAGAACACAATATTGGTGTGTAAAGTATGACAAAAGTTTTAGTTAGTTTTATGTATTAGTTATTTTAAAGAACACAATAATTTGAGTTTATAATAGTACAAATATAAAATGAAAATACAACTTAATGGGTCTTACGTCATTAATGTGTACACTAAATCTTTCCAAATTTTTATTGCATATATTGGTAAAATATTTATATATTATTAGTTTTATTAATAATGTGCATATATATATATATATATTAAAAGAAAATGTATACGTTTGATGATTATTTAATATTTTGAAGTTTTATGTTAATTTATTTTTTTAACTTGTGTTATCACTCAAAATATACCCAAGGTTGTGGAAGGTAATCTTAAGGTAACAACAAAAACCACTTTAGAAAGAAACCGACTTTTCTTTCTAGAGAGGGATCTCTCAGGCATAAATTTAACAACGCCAGCTATTAGAATCAATACTTTAAGTTATGCAGATGGTTGAAACAACACATAACCATTGGGCAATGGAGTCAAATAGATAAAGATAATGCAAAGCTTCATACACGAAATCCCAACAAAGGCAAGATAATCATCCAGGCACAGTCATTCATTGATTTTCAGGAGATAAGAGAGAAACATGAACAGTCCATCAATATAGAGCATCACAAGATGAATTCCATATCAACTTTAGAAGAAATATTTGTGAAATATTTGAAACAATAGCCAAAGCATAACATGTATGAATTCTATGAGATTAACATTAGATTTGATAAATTGTATTCTTGTGGGAAGCACAGCACGAGAGTAGGTGAAGCCGAACCTTAAGTTGAGCACGCCTAGGGTTTTCAATTATGCAGGCCTGCAGGCCCTACGCCCATGGATCCCCCTGATCCTGTGTCCATTAAGGACCATTTCCATGATATCATGGCCTCTCTCCCCCCCTCTTCATCGGCAGCGCCCCCCTCTTCTCGCTTTGTCAAGTGTGCCGACGTCCCTGAAGTAAAGCTTAGCTCTGTCGCCTCGAAGCGTAAAGCAGTTATCCTCTCTGAGAAAGGTTTCATTGGCTTGTTCACTAGGCTCTGGCCATCCCCACGCTCAGTGGAGGTCTGGCTTAATAAAAATTGGAGAACCCTGATCCAGGGGGAAGTTCAGCAGATTTTCTGTGGAAAAGGCTACTTTGCTTTCATTTTTGAAAAGAAGGAGGATCGCGACCTTATATTCAGGAATGGCCCCTATTTCATGGGTCCAAGAGGCATGTATTTGAATAAATGGGATATGTCATTCAACCCAGAAAATGATGTCCCAAAGGCGGTTCCAGTCTGGGTAAAGCTTCCCCACCTCCCCCTTCATTGCTAGAACGATGAGGATTTTCGAGCAATAGGGAATATGTTGGGGAAATATGTGGACAAATCTGAACCAAAATCCCCAATGTTCTCATGTGCCCGAATCTGAGTTGAGGTTGATCTTGAAAAGGGCTTGCCGGAATCCATCATTCTCTCTATAGATGGATGGAATCATCTACAAACTGTGGATTATGAACAAATGCCGTTCAAATGCAAATACTACCATGAGTATGGACATTTTGCTAAATCATATCCAAAGAAACCAGAGAAACCCATCTCGGATAGCTCGCAAGATGAGGAATGGAATGTTGCAAGCAGGAGGAAGACAACAAAGTCCCTCAAGCAGCCGCACATCCCGCCAAAGAGTGCCCCTGAAAATCGGTTTGAGGTCCTACAAGCTGAGACACAGAAATCGAAACCCAAGAGGAAAATCCTGAAGATGCTCATCATCAGGAAGATGAAACACCTATAGTGGTTCCATCACAAAAGGAGAAGGAAGTTTAGGAAGAGGTTATGGTGCAACCTCAGGAAAGGAAGGAAGTTGTAGAAAACTCTGAAGGATCAGTCACAATATCTAGGGAAAAATCATGTTCAGAAGAAGCAACAGATACTTCTATAGAAGAACAAGAACCTCTCTCCAGAAAAGGAAGAAATTCCAACAAAGTCATAAGGGAGCAGGAAGCAGCAAGGGAAAAGGAAACAGGAAAGTAGTCTAATTTAGACTTTCTAGTCAAATATTCGCAAGCAAGCAAGTATTTACTCAGTTCCAAAGAGGAAAAAAAGGAGAAGGAAAAGGCCCTTAGACAACTCAAGAAATAATGAAAGTGGTCTCCTAGAATTGCAGAGGGTTAGGAGGTTCACAGAAGTTAGACGTTATCAAGAGATTTAAATCAATGGAATCTGCCTCAATTCTTCTCATCCAGGAGACAAAAAAATTAGCTGAAGACAACCTTGCAACCTTAAAAAAAATTTGGCCAAAAGGCACTGGTGGGATTCTAAAAAATTTGGCATGCTCTCTGCCATCGAAAATAAAAAATGGCTTCTCATAAAGCTAGAAAATAAAGAAAGCAAATAAAAGCTCTGGATCGAGAATGTCTATGGCCCAACCATGCACGCTCAGAAAGACAACTTTTGGACCTTTCTCGAAGAAAAATGTGAAGGAAAATTGCTCCTCCCTTGCTTCATTGCTGGGGATTTCAATGTAACTATCTCTGCGGACGAACGCAGAGGTGGAACTAAGGTTAGGGACCCTTTTGGGGAAATATTGGAAGTTCTTATATCGCAGTGGGGTCTTACAGACATCAAACCAAAAAATGACATCTTCACATGGAGCAACAAACAAATAGGACCTGGCCATATCATTGCCAGACTAGATTGCTTCCTCGTCAGTACTCATCTCCTCAAATCTTACCCTGAAACCAAACTGTTGTGCACAGCTATTTTGGATCATAAATCTATTTGTCTCTTTTTCCCACCTCTGGAAAACTTGGGGCCCCTCCCTTTCGGATTCAATCGTCTTTGGCTCGAGGCTGAAGGAGTTGAAGACATCATCTCTAGTGCATGGCATTGTTTCATCCCTAGCTCTCCAGCATACTCTTGGGAGCAGAAACTAAGAAGGGTAAAAGTAGCCCTCAAATCCTAGGCAAAAGAGCACTATCAGGAGCCCTCGCAGCAGAAAGGTGAAATCATAAATAACATGGAAGCCCTTCAAGCAGAAATGGAAGAAAGTGAGATCACCAAGGAGCATCTTGTCAAAGAGATAGAATTGGAAACAAGCCTATAGAAAATTCTAAGGCAAGAGGAGGAGGGATGGAGGCTCCGGTCACGCATCCTATGGCTTAAAGGGGGTGATCAGAACACTAAATTCTTCCAAAATCAATGTAGGGACAGGTAGTGATGGAACACTCTGAGAGAACTAAAAAATGAGGACGACACAGTCATCACAGGTCAAGCAACAATCAGTTTGGAGGTAAGGACTTTCTTTGAGAATTTGTATAATGATGAGGAGCAAGTCTCCCAAAAATGTATGGAAGAAATGGTCTTAGATATTCCAACCCTTATCAGTCTAGAGGAAAGAATCAAGCTTGAATCCCCCATTTCGGAAGAAGTCAAGAAAGCTATATGGTCTCTTCATCCGGATAAAGCCCCAGGCCTGGATGGATTCCCAATCTGCTTCTACAGAACCTTTTGGTCCCTTATAAAAAAAGATCTAATGCATCTAATCTCCTGGATGGAAAAATGAAATATGGAAGGAGCCACCAAATCCACCTTCCTGGCATTGATCCCTAAAGAGCCAAACCCCACCTCCATCAAAAAAATTCGACCCATCTCTCTCTGCAACGCCTCCTACAAAATATTTTCTAAAGTTTTATCCATGAGACTCAAGCCAATCATTCACTCACGGATCTCCCCAAATCAAGGAGGATTCATCTTGGGCAGGCAAATTAGCGACAACATCCTAATGGTTCAAGAGGCGATTCACTGCAGTTCTAAAAGGGGTGAACCTGGAATGGCCATCAAAATGGATCTGGCCAATGCCTTTGATAGACTGAGACACCTCCTTTATCCTTTTGGTCCTGAAGAATTTTAGCTTTCCACATATCTTCATCAATTAAGTCCAAGCTTGCATAAACTCTCCGTTGATAGCTCCTCTAATCAATGGCAGACCCTCTGCGTTCTTCAAAGCCTCCCGAGGTATAATACAAGGATGTCTGCTCCCCCCTTTCCTCTATATTCTAGTTGCTGACTGCCTCAGCAGAAGATTGCTTAGACTTCAATCAGAAGGATCTCTCCCGGGTCTTTCCTTCAGGAATGGAGTTCTCCCCATCAACCATGCTCTGTTCGCTGATGACACAATTTTGCTAGGGATAGTGTCCAATAAAATAGCTAGAAACTTCCTTAGCCCCCTTGATATTTTTCACCGCTCCTCTAGAAGTTTAGCAAATTTGAATAAATGTCAGTTATATGGGTGGAATTGCAATACTGCAACTCTTCGTAGCATATCTCAAATCCAACAAATAAAATCCAATCATAAATGGACTCACTTCACATAATTGGGAATCCCCATAGTCAAAAAGTCCTTGGTCTCTTCCATGTGGGCCTCGATTATCCAAAAAATCAAAACCAATATACAAACCCTAGGATCGAAATGGCTAAACCTTGCAGGGAAGAAAGTCCTCATTCAGTCCATCCTCTCCTCCTACCCAATTTATGCTAGCTCAATGGTCCTCACTCCCAAAAGTGTTATCAACAACATTTGTAAGGAAATTAGAAAATTTTTATGGCAAGGAGGAAAGGTTCAGACAAAAAAAATTCACTAAGTAAAGTGGGACACGGTCAAAAGAGAAAAAAAAACAAGGTGGGCTAGGCATCAGGGACTCTGAGCAAATGAATAAATCCTTGGGAGCTAAGTTGATATGGAGATTGGACACAGGAAGGAAATATTGGTGGAAGGAAGTAATCAGGAAAAAATATATCAGAAGGCCTAGATCAAAAATGTTGGACAGTGCTTGGACGGGAAAAGGGACCACTCTCTGGCAGCTATGCAAAGCTTCTTTCAACACAATTCAGGCAGACTACTATTGGATCCCAGGGAATGGGAAAAAAATCAACACCTGGAATTGTAGCATTCTTGGACATCTTGTCCGCTCCTCGCTTCAAGGCCTGGCTCCTCTTGCTGATTGGGGTAGCGAGCAGGGGTTCCTCACTCTTTTTGATCTCTCACAGTGGGACACGATGGGATATTGGATTGGATGGAAGGAGCTACTTCCTCCATCTCATCTGGTTGATGTTGCTGCCACTTTTCTCTCATCTCTTCACGACCTGTCCCCAACATAAGTTGCAGCAAGGGATTGCATCGGATGGGGCTACACAGGACAATAAACTGTCAAATAAGGATATAAAAGACTATCCTTGGAGTCGGCTGCATCAGATCGACTCTAGAAGAAGGTATGGCACCCAGACAACATTCCTAAGGTAAATAGCTTCACGTGGATCCTGATGCATAATAAGCTTTTAACAGCTGAAAATCTCAGGAAAAGAGGCATAGTTGGTCCTTCTTGATGTGCTCTATGCAACATGGATGAAGAAACCACTAGTCACATTTTTCTTTAGTGCAAAATCTCTCTAAAATTCTGGCAGTGTGTTCTTCCCTCGGGCCTCCTAAACCCTCCAGATTCTGTAGCTCAACTTCTTAAGGACTGGCCCAAGCTCTTTCCTGGCTCCCTCTTTAAAAATCCCATCCCGAGTCATCTTTGGGCCTCTATCCCCAAGAACCTTTGCTGGTAATTGTGGCTCGCTAGGAATAAGTCCATTTTCAAAGATCAAAAGGTTGTTCCAACCCGTATAGCCTCTAAAGCGATAGGAATGATAGAAGAGAAGTTTGCTTCGAACAACATCAGCTTCCCTAACAAGGAATGCATCCTTGAGCCTTATTCATCATGGTGCAAAAATTACTTAAAAGAAGTGAGTTCCCTTCAGTTCAAAATCTCTAAAAACAGTGCAGCCCAACCCTGCAGAGCCCTTCCTTGGGAGATGAGATTAACCAGCAGTGAATTCAAATATTGGCTCAGGGAGAGAAACTCTTATACCTTTTTCTTTGATGGTACCTCGAAAGGAAATCCAAGGGTGGAAGGTGCGGGAGGGATCCTCTTGGATCCTAGAGGACATGTTGAACAAACCTTCGCTTGGGGCCTTGGACATAGGACCAACAACGAGGCTGAGTGGTTGGCACTCCTATAGGGACTACAATCCTTATTCAGTAAAGACCTTCATAAGATAATGAACTTCAAACACTCTCAGCATGTTATTTTCAAGCTGATTAATGGTTACACCTCCGGATCAATTAATTGTCATCATCTGTATGACAAAGAAAAGACACTCATGTCTAAATCCTATGAGCTATTCCACATTCTTCGCCATAATAACTCTACAACGGATGCCTTGGCAAACATGGGGGCCTCCCTACCTCAAGGTCATTTCAGTATTAATGGAAAAGCCCCTTACACCAAATTCATTCCCTAATGGTTTGGTGGGCTTACTCTTTCCTCTCTTAAGGCAAGTGGTCTTCCCTCTCTCCACTCCTGGAAGTGTCTCTTATTACCCCTAAAGGCTTTCTAGAATAACTCCCCCTCCATTCACCTTATCCCTCCACCCCTTTTCCTTCCTTCTCCCCCTCCCCTTATCCCTCCATCTTCACCTTATTTCTTTCCCTAGCTATTTTCTTACCCCTCTCCCTTATCCCTCCCCTTACCCTTATTCACATCGCCTCCTGCCATCCTCCCACAGCTGGTTCCCACCTCGTGCTCCTTCCCGAAGGGTCTTCTCATTCAATGCGTTGTCCTACCAACACATTTACCCCCGCCACATGGATCTTTCACAGCCTGCATCCTCTCTTGGACAACGTAGGATTTATGGCTCACCTCCCCTGGGTTAATTGCCCCTCCTCCTCGCATGCTCCAAGTATTTTCGATCAACTCACTATGTCTTCTCCTCGAAGCTATCTGCAAGCTCATTTCTCTCCATCTCTCGGCTCTGTCCATCATGTGATTCCTCCGGAGCGCATTCTCTTGGATTTCATTGCAGGCGTAGATGAAGGGTGGCTGTAGGAAATTCCATGGGAAGCTCTCCCTCTCACCAGGAATTTTGTGAAGGAAAGGCTTTCCCTCACAGCCTTCTCCTTTTGCTCTTGCAGCACCCTTACAGGCTCTTCGTTGTGGTTTACAAGCGTTGATTCTGGCTCCAGTCTCCCGTCCGAAGCTCAGTCTGTCACTGTTGAGAAAAACACAATTTTGGGTTGTCACTGTTCAGGGTGGAAGGAAGGTGTAGTGGGCACTTTAGCCTGTCGAATCAAGGAGGGTGCCTCCCTCCAGCAGGAGCTTAAAGTGCTAAAGTATATCCTTAGTGGCCTCTTTGCCGAGAATCAGGCTTGTGTGTTAGCAGGTTCAGTCCGTGCTCTGCATAGTAACTTCGCCCGTATCGATATCTCCCCAGGAAATGGCAGGATGTCTCAGGCAAATGAAAATGCTGGAATTATGGACGTAAAGAAGAATCTCAGGCATCTTTATGAGATGATGGTGATAGGCATAATGGATAATAAGGAAATAGCACAGGAGGTCAAGAGCATGGGGGAAGTGGTAAGTTATACCTCTCTGCAAATCAACAATCATGATGCATGGATCGATGACAATGAGAGAAACCTCAGGGAGATAATGGGTAAGGTTGATAGAATTTAGGAAGATCTCCAGTGCCTGATCAATATGAACTAGGGTATCAAGGTGAATGAAACCTCTGCAACTGCAACACACCCCATGGAGGAGGAATCAATGGTTCAACCCATGAAGCCCAGAGGAAATCCTTAATCGGTTCTCTTTTAAATTTGTTAATATGTTTTACTGTATTTTGCTTTGTAGTCAGTTTATAAGGGTATACACTACCCCAGGCACTAGTTGTTTTGCAAATTCCCCATGTGAATTTTTCTGGACATCTCTTTGGATCAGTTTTGTATGCAACATTTTTGAACTGCAAGAACTCTCTATTCCTGCTTTATTCTCTGTAATGAATGGCTGTGCATAGGCTGTTTTATAAAAAACCTTCTTAGTTTCTGTTGAAAAAAACATGTATGAATTCTGAAACTATTAAATACTATGTTTAGATACGAAAGAAAACAGAATGGAAGATAAACACTTAGAATACAATCGCATAGAAAGAAGGCACAAACTGTAACATAAACGAAACAGGAATCTTTGAAGATCAACCAGCATTCGGCTCTATTATTTATTCAAAAATCATAAGTTCTCACAAAACATCAGTCCAAACATATGGGTTCCAACCCCCAATACATCAAGTAAATTCAAATATATACAAAGATAGATTCTTCCCAAGAAGATCAATAACCAAATAATCCGTTAATTAAAGTTTTTGTAACCATATCCCTAATAACTAGGAATAAACTACATGCTTTGATTCAAACAACAAATTGTTTGATTATAACAAACTTAGTGATTGCAAGGTATCTCGAACAAATAGCTTCACGAACTGCAACACCTGTCTTCACGAATTAAGTATGTACTTGGTCTTCCCGAATTTTTCCACGATCTTTCATTGTTCGACATTTGGGGTGTCTTATTCTTTCATCTCTCTAATGGACACCTCTAAATCCAGATAAGCTTCATAAGACACGACAGACAATTTTTTCTTAATAAGTAAAAACTTCTCCAATATCTCAAAGTCTTCTGTCAATTTTTCTACAATGATCTTTCCTGTCAACCCTTTCTAGATTTGAAACAGAAACAAGGCTTTGCGCTACTTTCTTCTCCAAAGAAATACTTATGCATCTGTATAGACTTCTTCGGGAACAAGACCATTTTCTTTGAATCCTCTAAAACTATTTCTTCCGAAATAATTTGATCACCTTGAGAGTGTGTTTTGATCTTTTTATGAGAAATATTTTCATCCACATCCATGCCATTAGTCTCAGAAAGAATCCTCTTATTCAAAATGATAGGATTATCAAGTGTTTGAGCGATTGTAGTCAACTCATTGCTCCTATCCTCATCAATTTCTGAATTTTCTTCAAAATAGACCAAATTGGCTATTTTATCTAAACCTTCAATGGTTTGATGATCAAATGGTTTGTTTTTATTTGAATGCTTCCCCTGATAAATAATGTGATGTGGATCATAATTTATTCTTTGCTCCTTCTGAAAATCCATAACTTCTAACAACTTCTCTATGACCAATAGGGTGCTTTTATTTTTGAAAATAAACGGACCAACTCTGAGAGGAAATTTAATGTTGGAAGACTTTTTGAATGCCCCAAAATGTTCTTCTTTGGCACATAACCTCTGCCTCATAAACTCAAGTGCATATATTCTTGGAGTCATAAAAACAGGTAACCTGTACAATTCCCCAGTGAACCAATACACCCTCAAAACAGTAAAATATTTATACAGGAACCAGTCTCCTATTTTGTCCTTTGAGAAATATTGTAGCATAAGTTTCATTTCTTCTAACACCCTTGGTAAGACATCATCAAACAACAATTTATAAATCTCAGCCATAATTGTATTTACAAATTCAAACATGTTAATTTGTTTTGGAAGACCCGGAGAGAAAATGGTGGACAAGAACTGCAATTCCGACACATTAGAACACAACATCATGTTCAGTAAGTATGAGGGATATCTAAAGAACCTGACTTTAGGGAATTCAACCAACTAGACATGGATAACCTCGGCCAGATACTCATCCAAATTAAAACAATGTGTTAAATGGGACTCGGGGTCAATTGAACTTATACTCAGTAATAAACCTAAGACGACTTCACTGATATGAATATCATTATGCAAACCTATAATTTGATTGGCCATAGACATGACCAACTGTACCTCTTTTTTGAAAATGTTAACATTGTATGACAGAAAAAGTCCTTCTAATGACTGGCCATCTTTCAGAATATTGGATAGAAATTGGCATCTAACTTCAGTTCTACAATTTTTATACATTTCGATTAAGACATGCTCATTCAAAGACTCATAGCTATCAGGGAAATTATCAGGTAGACTCAGTATCCTGCGAACAGTTTTCGCATCAACCTTACAAAGTATTTTTGACGTGGTATGGCTCATAATAACTCTTTTGGAGGAAGAATAACTGTTTGCGAACCACTCGACAAATTCGAGAAACGGTACGGTTTGTTCAATAGAAAAATAATATGAAAAAGAACTGCAAATATTCAGAATATCATTCCCTTGCAAATTATACTGCCACAAATACTCCTTCAAAACCGATATACTACCAACTGACAGAAAAGGGTCACATACATTCCTTTCCCTATCAACAACAACCTCCTCTCTCTCATCCAATACTCTGCATAATACTCCTAAACCCTGTTCTTTCTCCATGATGAACAATGGTGACAATTCTTCGAACAAAGCTTTAGTGTTTCAAGGCTTACCTGTAACTGTGGATACGTAGAAGTTGACTTTGGAAAGATGGCGCATTGTCTACTTCTCTTTCTCCCGCAATGTGCAATTGAAATGACCTTTTACTTGGGTCAACTTCACTTTTATACACGAGCTTTTCTGGAGCCTTTATCAAGTGGTTTTTCCTTTACTACTTTCATTTGCGGAACTCATCCTAAGACACCACGTGGCGGGCGGTTTAAATTTCGCTACCACTCTTCCTTCTTAATCATCTCACAGCTTTACACTCCATAATGAATAATGACCATTGATTAGATTTCACTTTTTGTTTAAATTGTTGGATCAAAATTGGTTCTATGTATTCCACTATCCTTTCTCATTTTTCCAAGCGTACATCTTTACTCAGTGGACTGTCTCAAAACCGTATATTTTATTCACTTTATTCCATAGCCATTGATCTTTCTACCTTGTTAACCACCTTCGCCTTTCCATCACAACTTATCTCTTGTGCAACTTTTCCTAGCAGATCCATTTTAAACCATAGATTTTCACACTCATAAATTTACACCCTTAGAATGTGTAACGAATTAACCAAAATGTGCCTTTTATTAATTGGAATCAAGACTATCAAATTTTGACAAATTTATGTATATTTTTATCATTTCTCAATCATACTTCTTCCTCAAATGTTCAACATAGAGGTGTTAACAACTTGTATTCCTTGCAATAAAGTATTAATATTTCATTAGTACATCAAAATTATTTTATTTGTAGGCTTAAAATTGTAAATGATGGAGCATCAAAATCAATTTCCTAGTGCATTATTAGCTAATAAAACACATTAATACTACTTCTCAAATTTAAAAATATAAAAAATATTAATATTACTATTTTTGGATGTTGTTAAAATTTGATGTTCTTTTTTTTTGTCATATTATGTTGTGTATGTGAAGAAGAAGAAGAGGGGGGGAGGTGTAGGAGGGGGAATATTAGTAGCAATAGGAGGAGTAGAAGGAAGAATAGGAGGAGGAAGAGTAGAAGTATGAGTATAAGTAATAGGAGGAAAGAGGAGCTTGGTGAGACATGCAAAGAGGTAGGCAGAGGAATAGGAGGTGAGGTAAGCGAGGAGGTAGGTGGAGGATGAATATTGGGGGGAGGGGAGGGGGTAAGTAGGGTGAAGAGGATGGGGAGGAGTAGAAGGAGGAGGAAGAGGGAAAGTAGAGGGGTTGGGGGGAAGAGGGGGAGAAGGGAGGATGAGGGTAAAGGAGGGTGGAGAAATAGGATGGAGGAGAGAGAGGGGAAATGAGGAGGATGAAGGTTGGGAGGGAGGATAAAGGAGTGAGGAGATGATGGGTGTAGGAGAGAGGTCGGGGAGGGGTAGAAGAAGGGAGAACGAGGTGGAGGGGGGGAGGAGGAGAAGGGAGTGGGGGTAGGAGGGGGGAAAAGGAGTAGAGGCATGGGGAAGGAGGAGGAGGATGATGAGAAGGGTGGAGAAGTAGGAGAAGAGTGGGAGGAGAGAGGGAGGAGAGTGTGTGGAGGAGGAGGGGGGGAAGAGGATGATGAAGAGAGGAGGAGAGGGAGGGGTGTAGGAGGAGGGAAGAGAGGAGGGGGTGATGTAGGAATGGGTATGGCAGAGGAGGAGGAGAAGGGAGGGTGGGTAGGATAAGGGAAAAGGAGTATAGGGAGGGGGGAATTAGGATTATTCAACAAGGTGGAGGGGGAGGAGGGAGAACGAGGAGGAGGAGGTGGAGGAGAAGGGAGGAAGTGGGGGAGGGGGGTGACGATAAAGGAGGGTGGAGGAATAGGAGGGAGGAGAGAGAGGGAAAAGGAGGAGGATGAATGTTAGAAGGGAGGATAAAGGAGTGAGGAGATAATGGGTGGAGGAGGAGGAAGAGGGGGAAGAGGAGGAGAGAGGTAGGAGAAGGGAGAATGAGTAGGAGGATTCTTCAACGAGGTGGAAGGGGAGGAGGGAGAACGAGGAGGAGGAGTTGGAGGAGAAGGGAGGAAATGGGGGGGGTGAGGATAAAGGAGGGTGGAGGAATAGGAGGGAGGAGAGATAGGGAAAAGGAGGAGGATGAAGGTTAGAATGGAGGATAAAGGAGTGAGGATATGGTGGGTGGAGGAGGAGGAAGAGGAGGAGGATGAAGGTTAGCAAGGAGGATAAAGGAGTGAGGATATGATGGGTGGAGGAGGTGGAAGAGGGGGAAGAGGAGGAGAGAGGTAGGAGAAGGTGGGAGGAGAAGGGAGAACGAGGAGGAGGAGGTGGATGGGGGGAGGAGGAGGTTAAAGTAGAGTGGTATGGGGGAGGAGAAGGGAGTGGGGGTAAGAGGATGGAAAAGGAGTAGAGGCAGGGGGAAGGAGGAGGAGGAGAAGGGATGGTGGAGGAGGAAGGATGAGTCGATGGGCAGAGGAGGATGAGGGGGAGGAGGTTGGAGGAGGAGTCAGTGGATGGAGGAGGAGGATGAGAAGAGTGGAGGAGTAGGAGAAGGGAAAAGTGCGAGGAGAGAGGGAGGAGAGTGTGGGGAGGAGAGGGAGGGGGAAGGAGGATGATGAAGAGAGGAGGAGAGGGAGGGGTGCAGGAGGAGGGAAGAGAGGAGGGGGTGATGTAGGAAGGGGTATGAGGAGGAGGTCAAAGGAGAGTGGTATGGGGGAGGAGGAGGAGGAGGAGAAGGGAGGGGGGGTAGGATGAGGGATAAAGGAGTAGAGGGAGGGGGGAATTAAGATGAGTAGAAGGGTGGAGAAGGGTGGAGGAGGAAAAAGGAGTAGAGGGAGTGGGGTAATTAGGATGAGTAGAAGGATGGAGAAGGGCGGAGGAGGGAAAAGGAGGAAGATGAGGGAGGATCTAGGGGGGAATGAAAAAGGAGGGAGGTCAAGGAGGATGAGGTGGAGGAGGAGGAGGAGGGGAAGGGAGGAAGTAGTAGGATGAGGGTAAAGGAGGGTGGAGGAATAGGAGGGAGGAGAGGGAGGGAAAAGGAAGAGGATGATGGTTGGTTGGGAGGATAAAGGAGGGAGTAGGAGGGAGGAGACGGTGGGTGGAGGAGGATGAGGGAAGAGAGGAGGGGGTGATGTAGGAAGGGGGAGGAGGAGGAGGTGAAAGGAGAGTGGTATGGGGGAGGAGGAGAAGGGAGGGGGGTTAGGATGAGGGAAAATGAGTAAAGGGAGGGGAGAAGTAGGAGGAGGAGAAGGGTGGAGAAGGGAAAATGAGGAAGAGGAGAAGAGTGGAGGAGTAGGAGGAGAAGGGACAAGGAGGAGGAGAGAGGGAGGAGAGTGTGGGGAGGAGAGGGAAGGGGGAGGAGGAGGAGGATGAATGTTAGGGTGTAGGAGAAGGGAGGAGGAGGAGGAGGAGGTAGGATAAGGGAGAGGATATAGGATTAGGGTGAAGAGGACGAGGAGGTTTGGGAGCCTATTGGTGAACCTAGGGGGGTTTTTAGGTCCAATGTAATCCTTCCACATGTAGACTTCCTCCAAAGGATAATGATTTTCTCCTATTGTATTATAATGTTTATCCACACATTTTTATATGTTGGAATGTAAAAGAAACTTCAGTTATTGGCATCATTCGTTTGTGTCATTTTTTCTCTTTTCACTGATTTTTCTCATGCTTTGTGAAATTCTTGCATTGTGAGGATTCTCTTAGATTGTATATCTTGTTGTGAATAAGAATTTTACACTTATCCACTAAACCACCATGAGGGGTCGATGCCGCCCCACACCCCCCCATTGTGACGAGTGCACAATAAATTTGGGGCACAAACACGATTGAACAATAAGATCTTTGAATCAGGAAGATTAGGCTCCACAACCAACAATCAAGTGGGGTCAAAATACCAGTATGCATAATAATGATTAGATTTGAATTGTCATGTTGAATTTGCTAGTTTGAATACGTATATATAAAAACATTTACTTAAAGTAACCAAGCCAAGAAAATCAATGAACTTGAAAACCCATCCAAATCCATGAATCATGAAGACCAAGGCATTCGATGAATACATTGTAGTTTTTATGTCATAGTATTAGTCTAGAAAAAATTAAGGCATCAACAACTTGGAATAATACACTAGTAGAAGAATTGGAGCACATATATGTTTTGGAACAATGAAATTAAGAAGCCTTAAATAATTGAGAGACATCTTATGAGATATATTCAAGCCTTAGGATAATTTACACTTATCTATAGCCTCTTTGGTTTAATTAAAATCCCTTGCATGGGGTGTACCAATTCATAATGATCATGAAGTTCCTTAAGAAGCATGTTGAACCTTTGAATGGTCTAGCCCTTGGAACAAATTGAACTTGAAGATGAGAAGTGTGTAATATTGAGTATAATCCCTTCTTGTTAAAGCATTGAATGGATTTTGAGGAGTATTGGAGAAGTATTTATTTAGTATTACCTAGTGTTGACAAGAACCCCTTCTACAAGATGCATATGGAAGAATTCCATTCAAAAGTGATTTTTTGAAGTTGAAGAATCCTTGAACATACCTAATGAGACTAAAATACCCACTGATGTGTATGTAATATCTTGTGAAGCCTTACAAAATCTAAGCATCCCTTGAATAATTTTTAGAAAGGACCTTAAATTAGACCTTACATATGAATAGTCAAGTTTAAGTCGACCTTGGAAGAATGTTATTGAGTATGTACAAGAATTACCAGGTCATCCTCTATGAAAAGTCAAATTATAGTTATATTATTCAATAAAAAATGGAGAGTTTGTCCCCTAAAAATTAGCACATGAATGGTATAAATAAAATCTTGAACCTCATCATTTTCATGTGATTTGTGAAGTTGGAATTTGTGTGGATATGAAGTGAAGTGGGGTTCAAGGGTCATTCCCTAACAAGATATTAGGGTTGAAGTCAAGGAGTGAAGAGAAGACTGGGGGTCCCTTAGCAATGGAGTATACTTGGACTATTGACTAGATCACTTTAGAGATCTGAGGCAAGGTGAAGGTCAGTTTTAGTCATATCATAGGGAGAAATTTGGATTTGTGTGGAGCCCACTTTCCAAGTACATTCAAGGTATGCAACTTGGTATTGAGTTTAGAATTGCAAAGAGTTCAGTCTAGAAGTGTTAATAAAAATATATAGACTGGGTGCTAAAAATGATCAAAGATAAAGCATACAAAGAGCTATATAATTAGCAGTTGACACATAGTTACACTTAAGTGCTAATATTAGAGGCACCTACATAGTAATAGTTTGGTTATTTTATTGTGGAGTCTATGAAAGCCTCTATGAAATATATGTTGTTGTAGACCTATTAAAAGTGTTGGAGTAGACTTATAGTTGTTTCATATAAGATCTGGAGTAGATTACATTGAAGTAGATTTGAAAAGATAGAAGAAGTACTTCCTTGAACCAGAAATCAATAAGCTTGAATCCTTCTACAGTTGAAGCTGGATTAAGGAGGGATTTGCAGCTCCCTATCAATTGAAGTTGAT
>LPNX010140524.1:0-125539 GCA_001517045.1 Pseudotsuga menziesii | reverse complement strand
TATATATATATATATATATATATACATATATATGTTTATATAGGTTTTTGATGTTCATGTTTCTTTCTAATTATGTTGCATTAAGAATTTATGTCTAAAAAGTAAGATTAACATAACTAAAATTGATTGAGTTCTATTTTGAAGAAGAAATTAATTAAAAGTAAAGGACATTGATTCTCCCCCCTCTCAGTGTCCCTGTTGTTTCATTCATTCGATTCTCTACTACAGTGAAAATATATTTGGCAATATTTCTATATACCTCACGTATGACAAGGATCTTTACTCCATTATCTATGGTTTTCAACTGAAGCAATAGATTATGGATAAAAATAAATGTCTATCCACCCTAACCACATGCATCTATGATTTATGAATATGTAGAACAAGTTGAAAAATCACTACCATCATTTGTCCACACACCTTTAAAAAGTTCCACCTAAACAAGAAAAGCACCAATATAAATTCCCACTGCCTTAGGGGATTTGGTTACATCATTAACAACAATCCTCGATTACTTAAAACATGGAATTTTATAGTGGTCCCATATCTATGACAACAATCCTAACATCATTTTTATATACCTAACAATGGTCACATTGTAACAAGTTTGAATTTCATTTACAAGATATAATTCTATGTCATCTAGGACATGTTTGAGTTCCTTTAGGTCACTATGGGAAGATGGCTTTAGAGGCACACTGCACTCAAGGAACATACAATTTCAACATGGAAAATATAATGATAGTGTTGCTGAGGTACTTATACTACCCACTACTAGATTTAAAAGTCCCATTCCATGCTTGTTCGACATTTTTTTGAGTTGAACTAGTGTAGCTTGCAACATTGGTCAAATGTCCATAGTTTAACGTCTCTTAAATTACATCAAAAATTGTCAAACAAATTTCAAATACAACAGATGTTTTTTTATATTTTATTCCACCAAAAAACTTGGATATATAATTGATTCAATGTTTATTAAATGTTCAAAAAACGATGTTCCATGCTGTTGGTTAAATGTTTGAAAAGTTCTGTTTCAAATTTGGAACTAACATTGGTTAACGCCTGAAAATATACGTTTCAAACATGGAAATAGCATCAGTCAAACATCCAAAAAGATACATTTTAAATGTGGAACTAATGTCATTTAAGCGTACCATGAGTTACATTGCATACATGGAACCAATGTCGAACAAGCGTTTGATAACGTGCATTGAAAGTGTGGAACAAATGTCGATCAAATGTTTGATAGACCACACCTATTAATGGATTGAACAAAAAAATAGTGGATGTAAAATCCAAGCATTGTAGAATGAACGTTGATTAACCTATAAATAATCAACATTAGAGTTATGTTGTTGTTTTTCAACCTATGTTTCAACACATAATACATTTTATAAATAAAACAACATTAACATAACATGAAAATACATAAATATATATGAACATAAATAAGATGGTATACATTACCATCAACATCAATGACATATGAAAAAAACATAATATATATGAACAATAATATCAAAATCACAATATATGTCAAATATAGAACTCAATCAAATATAAAAGTCAGATATATACATGTTGTCAATAATTGCTATGAGTTAGTGGTTCCACCAATGGATCCAAATGAATCAATACCTCAGTTAGATAAAAATGTAGAAACAAACATCTGAAACACTGCTCTATGAGGATCTATACCACCTAATGCAACTATCATATCTTTCAAACCAACTAATGGTGTAAGATATGGTGGTGGGTTTATTGGGTGAGAAGGAGATGGTGATCGGTCTACATGATTTGGAGGAGATGGAATTTGATCGACCTGTGGAGGATATGGTGGTGGGTTATCTCGGTGAGAAGGAGAGTTTGGTGGGTTATCTCAGTGAGAAGGAGGGGTTGGGTTGTATCGGTGAGAAGGAGAGGTTGTTTGATCAATATGTGGAGTATGATATGGTAGTGAGGAGGAGAGGGTGGTCCATGAACCTATGGAGTAGGATATCAAGGTGGGTCACCTTGATGAGGATGAGAGGATATTCCATGAACCTATGGAGTAGGAGACCATGGTGGGTCACCTCAATGAGGAGGAGAGGGTGGTTGGTTGAATATTGTATGAGGTTATGGTGGTATATTAACTCCACTAGGATGAGGATGATATGGAGAAGGAGGTGGTGGTTGTGGGTCAGATTCACCGGGAGGAGGAGGAGGTGGAGTTCCATCACCCTCGTCATTGAAATATGAAGAGCCATGAGAAGGCCTCCACCTCTATAGTAAGCTAATGAAACTAACAATATGACACATCAATGAAATCATATCACATGATAGGGTCCTTCATAATGGTTAGAGGTATGGGTCTCGTAGAATCCAATTGACTCGAATAGGGTGCACTCACTGCCAAGCCAACATTACAGATAATTAATCTTCCACCTCCTAAGAGAATATACTATCTACCATGTATCACATGTTGGGTATATGTAATTGAGTAACCTATTCAACCTTATCCATATCCTCACCTTGTTAGGGAGGTTCCACTTCGATAGAAGTTTCAATATCTGCAAAATAACACATAACAATAATTGGATAATTTTAAAAAAAGGTTATATTAAATTACATATGCATTAAATTAGATAATAAAATACGACTATATTAATAAAAAAAAATAATGCTAATATTACCTTTTTCATATGGTGGATCATCCTGGGTAAATAGGATGTTACTCCATCCTCACCAATCCATCCACATGTATGGGTACAACATGAGATCCATGTTGTGATTGTATGAACTAGAAATCAACTTTAGTGTCTCTACATTGATCCCACATGGGAATTATTCCTAGTCTCTCTTGGGAAATATATTCCCCCAAACGTGCATATGCACCTCAGTCATCAAACTAATAGGGTGGTGATCAGATGATGGTCGAGTCATCAAAAACCTCTAAGAAAAAATAAACAAAAACAAACAAAATCAAATGGGATTTTTATCCTCCATCAAACATCGCACATCAAGGATCCAAAGAAAAAAAGGACTATCGCAAAAAATGGTAGAACACCTAATGCATCATGGACTCTACACTAAAGAATCAACATAATATAATAACAAGAGACTAAAGTGTTTCTTATCAGTAACATAGTTGGACATTGTCATGGAAAAAAGTGAGAGGCACTTAACCTCCTCTACACCAAAAGAGGCTATGCACAACTAGCCATCAACTACCTAGAAGTCATCGAGGGTAGTGGAGGTGTCGCTAACATATATCTAAACATATTCTAGTTGACTAGGTTCTACAATGTTGGGCGTGAAATAATGGAATGTGGAAAATCATCCCCTCTCCTAGATATCCCAATAATGAAATAAGTGTCCTCCTTTGTGGTATAGAACCACAAATCAAGACCCATCCTGAATGCTTGTCGATGTTAATCCCAATGAAAAATCAACAAACTTAGTAATCATGAGCGACCCCTTAGTGATATCATTATAATAATTTATGAGGCCAACAATATATGATAATACATGAATTTGTGGTGTAATAGGGCGAGGGAGAAAATACCCCTCCCTCTCCCTAGACTCCCACTCTCATATAACATTATATAAGTTGAGGTGCCGCTACTAGTCTTGTTGATGCTCTCATTAGTCATGTCTCTGATTCACGTATAAGATTACTTAGAAACATAGAAATAGACACATATATACATACACAAAACATAAAATATTTATTAAATTATATTTGTATTCAAAAAAACAAGAAAATATTATTTTTTCTCAAAACAAATCACTAACATTATCGATGCGCCTAAAAACAATAATGCATCATTAGTGATGCTTTGATGACCTAACCAAACCACTCATAGTGTTTTTAAAATATATGTGCATTGAATGCAGTGCTATAGCATAAGAGTATTGTTTTTAGTTCTCTAACATTGAGATGTTTTCCTTGTTTCTATACTGCTGGCATGCCATATATATACCTACCAATCGTAGTGGTGCGTCAGGATAGATAGAACATTGACATGCTAGAAATTTAAATTTTTTATTTCATCAGTGCACTAAATATACATAGATGAATTGATAACGGTGCACTAATATATATATACAAAGCATCAACCATTTTGAAAAAAAATGTGTTCACTACGCGGTGCTCTTTATATATGCCAATGCACCGAAAATGGTGTGCCAATATATTTAAAAAGAATTTCTTAGTTAAAAAATTGTTTTATGGTTTTAGTGGAAGAGCATTTAGTTCATCAAAACGCACCATAGACCTAAAGTTTATGGGGGTTGTTGTAATATCTGAAATACTGACATTCTCTAATGTTTTATGATAATGCTGACTCGCACACTCAATCTCATACAAATTTGCAAAATAACTATGCATGCAAACTCGCCATGCAAAAATGCCCTAAAATATAGTTAATTAGGGTTAGGGTTTTGCAAAGAGAAATTAACACTTACCACTAATATTCTGGCTGATAATGACTCTAGAGATAGTTGCATGCATAAGGATCTTGATGGGTGGTCTCTCTGGTGTTACCGCCTCGTAGTACCGTAAAAACCCTCTAGACTAAAGGTGATGTTTTTGTAGGAGGAGAGGTCCGTTGGGGCTGAAAATTTTTGAGCTTATCTGTATGCTAATGCTAGAGAGATGGCCTGGCATATGTGGAGGTTTGGCTGCCTCTAAGTGCCCTAGTGAATTGATTAGTAGTTCTGTTTCTCACACCCCAACTGATCTATTTGGCTGATAGTTGCTCCAGGTGAGCAAACTAATGGCTGATAATCACTGCATACCGTAGGATAGGTCTGTTGAGAAACAGAAAGTTGACATCTGGAGGAAAGACTGGGTTTTGTGGTCCCAACAAATCCTTCTGTGTTTTCCTTGCTACTTCCATCTGAAAAACACGGATCTGCTAATAACCCTTTGGAATGTGCTGGATCTATGAATACTGTAGTATATCATGGATGCAATGGATAAACCTGGATGATCTATACCAATAAGAGACTAGGACAGATATATCACTATCGAACCCTCACTAGCTGAAGACACCTTCTCCAACCCCAACTGCCACGGCTGCACACTGTGCTGTTGCTCGAAACTGCAAAATCAATCAACAATAACAATAGATATCTATTTGGTTCAATAACCCTTATTAAATAGAATAGCATGTACCTTTAGGGTTTGCATGTCACTTTTAGGGTTTACACTTCACTTTTGCATGCATGCAATTCTAATTTCACATTGACTTTAACACTAAAATAAGGCCTGCATGCTCCACATGCTTTATGATATGAACTCTTATGGCCTTCTTACTACACTGATGACTTAATAATATTGAATTGATGTACCTTTCTTATCCTAGTGCTATTAGTCCTCAATTATTCCCTTTTTATAAAAACGGAACATTACAGTCCTCCCTCGCTAAATATTGCTTGTCCTCAAGCAATGCCAATGCAAATCAATCAACTGAACCAACTGAATCCAGGGATGATCCCAGGGTCCCAAATTATCCTAGGAGATCTGTAGCACCTTCTGCTCAAAGCACTGCATTGCATGGTACCATCACTAGAGACCTCGTAAAAGCATCCTATAACAATCACTAAACTACTTGTCACTGTAATCGTAGGATCCCAAATAAATATAAGAATTGTAGAGGTCAAAATGCATCCACTGCTACCCTGTATGTTTCTTCTACTTCCCCATTAAGTAATCCAATTGCTCTTCAATACTAGAAATCCTGACTATTGACTTGGCACATACAACTCGAAGAACTGTAATCTCAACATCTTGTTGTACTATGGTGTCTCGGAGTACCTTGGTCCTCTCTTTCATCGCTAGAATGCTTTATTTAACACATTCAATCTTATTTCGATGACAATCATCTGGAAGCTCTATCTCATGTATGTATAAAATCTCCCTAACCTCCATGTGTGACTGCTCACTCTCTTGACTACTGTACTAATTTCCTTGCACCTCATGTATTTTTCTTGTCATAGCTTTATGGACTCCTACTGTAGGTCATGAAGAGTGTACCAATTCCAACTCATCACACGGTTTGTCCACAATCTGACTAACGAATGTGCTTGTGTCGCTAGAGTCACAGGATGACTCTAATGCTATATCCTCATGCACATCCTCATCATGTATTGTTATCCTCTGAAACTCTAAAATAAATTCATTTGCACTACCTGTCTACTTGAGCTGTTCTAGATCTCTAAAGTGTACCTTAGGGTCCTTCCTATCAAACTGCTCAATGAGCCTCTACGTAAAATATGGGTACGATGCGATGGTATTTTAACCCAGTGTCACTAACTCGTGGTACCACCACCCATGGGATTCTCCATATAAATGCAAAGTAGCTAATTTAATGGCATTTTTCTCAATCATGGGGTTGAGCTGGAAGTATGTATCCAACTTCTGCACCCAATTCTGGGCTGGGCCACCCCAGGTACCCTCAAAGGTAGGGATAGTCAGTTTCCCTATGGTACACTGTAACTCATAGTTCTGGGTGAATGGACTATTGTAAGCTTTGGGTTTGTTCTTACTTTTAAAGTGGAGGAAGTCAATGAAGGTCATGGCTGAATGGAAGTCATCTTGGGAAGGATTTTTGTATATATGGGGATGACTTTTCATGTTGGTATGTAATTTATCCCCACTACTATTGGGGGATACCCTATCACTATTGGGAAACAAGGGATTGTGTGGGGTGGGCCCATTTTTCTCTGTCATTTTCCTAAAGGTACTCATCATTTATTTTTTCCCAGTAGTGAGTTATTTTATGGCTGATATGAGAATATTGAAAGTTGTTTTATTACCATCTACCATTGTTTCTTTTCCCTTTCCAAACTCATACTCTCTGTCCCCCAACTCTATGTCCTCTAACTCCTCTTCTCCTCTATCACTGTTTCTAAACCTCTATCTATGGTAAGTAATGTTGTATGGGTCTTCTGAATTCATTTACAATTTTGCATGCCCATAGCTGACAAGGAACATGCTATGATACCACTATAATATCCCAAATACTGATATTCTCTAATGTTCTATGATAGTGCTGACTCGCACACTCAATCTCATACAAATTGAAAAATAATTGTGCATGCAAACTCGCCATGCAAAAATGCCCTAAAATATAGTTGAATTAGGGTTAGGGTTTTGCAGAGAGAAATTAACACTTACCACTAATATTCTAGCTGATAATGACTCTAGAGATAGTTTCATGCATAAGGATGTGGATGGGTGGTCTAATAATGCTCTTTTCCTCCGGTGTTACCGCTCCGTAGTACCGTAAAAACCCTCCATACTGAAGGTGATGTTTTTGTAGGAGGAGAGGTCCGTTTGGGATAAAAATTTATGAGATTTCCCATCTACTGATGTTGGAAATATGGCCTAACATATGTGGAGGTTTGGTTACCTCTAAGTTCCCTAGCGAATTGATTAGCAATTCTGCTTCTCACACCCCCGACTCATCTGTTTGGATGATAGCTACTCCAAGTGAGAAAACTGATGGCTGATAATCACTGCATACCATAGGATAGGCTTGCTAAGAAAGAGGAAGCTGACATGCAGAGGAAATAATAGGTTTTGTGGTCCCAGTGAATCCTTCTATGTTTTCCTTGCTACTTCTGTCTACAAAACGTGGATCTACTAATAACCCTTCGGAATGTGCTGGATCTCCGAATACTGTAGTATATGATGGATGCAATGGATAAACCTGGATGATCTATCCCAATAAGATACTAGGGCAGATATATCACTGCCAAACCCTCACTAGATGAAGACACCATCTCCAACCCCAACTGTTGTGGCTGCACACTGTGCTACTACTTGAAACTCCAAAATCAATCAATAATAACAATAGATATCTCTTTGGTCCAATAACCCTTCTTAAATAGAATAACATGTACTTTTAGGGTTTTCATGTCACTTTTAGGGTTTATGCTTCACTTTTGCATGCATGCAATTCTAATTTCATGTTGACTTTAACACTAAAATAAGGCTTTCATGCTCCACATGCTTTATGATATGAACTCTTATGGCCTTCTTACTACACTGATGACTTAATAATACTGAATTGATGTACCTTTATTCTCCTAGTGCTATTAGTCCTCAGTTATTCACTTTTTATAAAAACTAACATTACAGTTGTATTATGATCTTGACATATAAAGGTGCACCATTTTCGGTGAGTCCGTATATTTATAGAGCACTACATTTTTTTAATGTTTATGGCTTCATGATAGTGCATTGAGTTTTGCACCATGGACAATTACTTTTTTTTTACCAAGCGATGCTTTGTAAATATATTATGAATTACAGTGGTAGTGCATTTATATATGAGAGAGCACCATAGTTTTCAAAATATTGTTTATCATTTCTAAGTGATGCCTTTCATTTACTAAAATTCACTTTAGACCTTAATTTTTTGTTTATCAATCGATGCTCTATATATACACTGACACGCCATTAGTGATGTGTAAGTATATATATATATTTTGACAAAAATGGTTAAAGGATTTAATTAGAGACCAACAAAGCATCTACCGGGTTCTTTTAGACATTTTAAAAAATCATAGGATCTCTATTCTAACTTCAGCGATATAAGAAAACAATAAAAATCAAAGCATGCGCCTGGAAGATTAAGAGTAGGACACTTGGACGAAGCATTAGATGCTGCAGCAAGCCTAAGGGAGATCTGTTGCAAATTGATAGGAGGTAGTTTGAACATGGTTTTCAACATTCCTCACTTGGGATTTTGATCTTTGGTCCATTCACCCAACAACTTATCTACTTTGACTTCGAACCTGCTGAGGCGTTTCCCAAAATCTCCATGAACATTAGCAACGTATTTAAACTAAGCATCTGTATCATTTGATAGTTCCTCCCGTAGCTTGGAGATATTTTGACTGAGAGACTCCCATTTCATTACATCTCTATTTTCCAAACTGAGAAATATCCTTTCTTTCTCACGAACTAATATTTTAACTCTGTCAAGCTCCCTTTATAAGCCAGCCATTTGATCCTCCATAGAAGGCCTAGGATTGGAACTAGATGCTGATATGGAATAATCCTGTCTTTCTCTTCCCCTTATAAGCTAACTGTTGGACTGAAAGAGGGTGGTGTGCAGTGCTGAGAGACATGGCCTAAGTTATAGCCTTTTCTTCTAGGAAGATCATGAAAATCCTGACAATGGGACCAAGGGAGTGGGTAGCTCCGTGCTCTGGTATTCCTTGTCTGAAGAGCTGCAATTGCCAGAATATGACTTCTCTTGCCAAAAGATCCTGATAAGGATACACTTCCCTACTAACAATGATTGATTGACATAAAGGAGGTTCTTTGACCCATTGACTAGCCGACTTCTTGGCAGAGAATCGACCCTGTCAAGGGATGAGAGAGAGTGCTTTGAGCTCATCAACAGATAACATTCCTTTTCTTAGAAGTGTACCTTCATTAGCTTCTAAGTATACCAAGTAATTTAGTACCCGGAGGATATGGAAGATCTCGATCTTACTGAATTTGTGCAACATAAGTTTGGATTTCTTGAGGATTTGTTCTAAGTTAACCTAGCTTGGATTCCTTTGCGAATTCAAATCCTAGATAATTATTCTGGAGTCTTTGAATACCATTAAGTTCTGGATGTTCTTGGCTATAGCTAGCCTTATCCCTTGCTAGAGAGCTAGACCCTTCACTCTGTTGTTCAGGATAGAACCAAGGCCCCAAGTGAATGACATCCCCATAATGCCATTAGGACCCAGGAGGATTCCTCCCCTGCCTTCCATGCTTGGGTTCCCCTTTGACACACCATTGAAGAACAAGCAATGTTCTTCTAGATTCGACCTCCACTTTATAAATTCTTGTTCTTCCAGCCAAATTTCCCAACAAGCTCTCAATACTGGGTTGGGGTTTTTCTCATGATGATGATTTGGGAAAAATTCCTTAAGCCAATGGTATTCCTTTGGATCCAAAGGTTCTGAATTCATGATAGTGGTCCTAGATTCCAAGGTCTCACCCAAGAATTCCTTCACCTTATTTGCATCCTGGGTTGAGTTACATATTTTCTTATGGAACAACCTATTATTCCTTTCAAGCCAAATTTTCCACAGGGTAAATTTGGGGAGCCGCATCCGACAAATTTTTAGCAGGTCCTTTTGTCTCAGTAAAAACAAGGATTGATATCTCAGCTATGTAGAACAACAGACATGTTCATGGGCAAAGAGAAATGAGCCAACTCTAAATTTAGTACATTATCCCATACCTTTTTTGTGAAAGGGCAAGCAAGCAACAAGTGATATGTATTTTCTTCCTCTTTCAAGAACAACGGGCATCTGGAGGGGTCTTCCCAGCCTATTCTTCTTAATTTTTCACTTGTCAAGATACCCTTATGAGCCAGCGTCCACATGAACATGTTGATTTTTGGGACAGAAACAAAAGACCAGATTGTCTTCCAAGGTGTTGGATTCGGAGGGACATGCAGGGTTTCCTGTAAAGCCTTATAGCATGCAGTAACTGAATAATTTCCTATGGCAGTGCCCCATCCTCTTTTTTCTTTGACTAAGGCTTTGATGGGAGCTTTCCCTTGAAGACCCTTAAGTAGATTTATGGCTTCTCCCTCTGCCCTTTTTGGGTAAATACCCAAATCCCAGCCAATCTAGCTTTGATCCTCATCAACATCCCAACAAGAGATGTCCCAGAGCATGAGAAGATTGCTGGATTGGACTCAACATTTTATGTTGTCCAGGTCTTCCTGATAATCAAGCAATGGGTCTCCTAGAATTGAATCCTCCCAAATCCTTATGCGTTTTCCATTTCCTGGAATCCATGTGAGCTTAGACTTGAAATGGTTAAGATATCTGAGACAGAGTGAGAAAATCGGCAAGCCTATTGAGACTATTATAGGTTGGTCCAAGCATGTTATCCAATTTTTGTGGAAGTATTTTTTCCAGAGAACTTGCTTACTCCAGGAGGATTTTCCAGAGATTAAATTCCATAGAATTTTGGACCCCATGGCTAAATTTTGGGTAGCCACATCTCGAATGTGAAGGCCTCCTTTGAGAATGGTATTTTTAAATTTATCCCAGCTAACTAAATGTAACTTCCTCTCGTTCTTCCTTTCGCCTTCCCATAGAAATATTCTCAGCAGGCCATCGATTTTGAGAGTAATGGGTTTTGGGGCAAGATGGATCGAATTCTGATAGATAGGAAGACTGGTAAGGACCAACTTCAAAAGGACCACTTTCCCTGCAAGGTTTAACCAAGTAGCTCCCCATGCTTGGATATAGAGTTTCAATTTTTCCAGAAGGGGAATCCAATGAGACACTCTAGGGACATCTTTGAAGATTGGAATTCCCAAATATTTGAACGATTCCCAAATCATGGTGCCTTCCATTTCTAAAGCTCTAGTGTTTTCAAGCATCTCTCTAGGACAGAAGTTCCAACTAAAGATCTTCCTTTTTTGGAAATTTATTTTGGTTCCTGAAACTTCTTTGTATCTGTCAAGTTCCTGCTTAAAATTCCTTGCAGAGATGACACTATCTCCTCCTAGAAGCAAAGTGTCATCTGCGAACTGCACGTGATTGATGTCTTTGACGTTTGAAACCATTCTGAGGCCCGATAGGGAATGTATCTGCTGGCAGTGATCTAGTTGGAAGCTTAGAAATGATGCTTGGGTGGTATAAAGAAGGGGAGACAATGGGAATCCTTGACTTAGGCCCCTCGAGGCTTGGAATTAGTTTGCTGAGCATCCATTCACCAACGGAGCTATCCAACGGAGCTAGCCAGTGAACTCTTTGGAAAACCCTAGTTTCTCCATAACCATGAAAAGAAAATAATGTATAACTCTATGAAACACATTTGAAAGATCCAATTTAATGACCATACATTTTTCTTTTCATTGACAACTCGAATGGATGGATTCCTGATCCAGCACTATGTTGTCAAGAATTTGACGCCCTTTGATGAATCCGCCTTGGTTTTCTGGAATAATGCTTGACAAGATTTGCTTTACCCTGTTGGAAATGATTTTAGTAACCAGTTTGTAACCAGTGTTGCATAGAGAGATTGGGCGGAATCGAATGAAACTTCTTGCCCCTTTTTCTTTAGGAATTAACACTAAGAAAGCTGAATTTGTGCCTCCCCTGAGTTTGGAGCAGGTTTGGCATTTCTTGACCATACTCAAGAGATCTACCTTGATGGTTGGCCAGCATACCTTGTAAAAGTGGGCCGTGAATCTGTCGGGCCAAGGGGCCTTATTATCTTCCATGTGATCCAAGGAATTTTTGATCTCTTACATGTTTATCGGGGTTGTTATCCTCAGGTTATCCTCATAATGCACAAGCTGAGGAACCAGGGATAAATGGTATAAATTTGGATCAATGGGTACCTCATCAAGATCCGAGCACAGATCTTTAAAAAATGAATGGGCCGCTTTCTTTATTTACTTCTTTAAAGTGCTTGCGGGCTTCCACTTGCTTTTGAAAGTAGCTTGTGTTCTTATTTCCTGCAAGGAGCCAAAGGCTTCTAGACTTCTGCCACCAGAATTATTCCTCTTCTTTGCAGGCCCGATGCAGCGCTTTCTGGAGATCAGCTTCTTGGTTCCACAACTCATGGGTCACGTTGACATCCTCCAGGGCCAACTAAAGGAGCTCGAGGGCCTCCTAGGATTCCTTTATTTTAGCGGAAGGAGATGTGATTGATTTAGCCCAGCATTTCAAGGCTCTTTTAAAGCCTCTCACCTTTTCTTCCCACACATAGAAAGGATAATTTTGGACTTGCTTTCTCGAGGTAGTGGAAATGACCTCCTGGAACCCTTCTTGATTGATCTAGATTGGGATGAACTGAAAGGGGATGGGAACAAGGTTTATTTCTAAGGAGAGATCCAAAAGAATGGGCTTATGATCTAAGGTATAGTTCGGCAGGATTTTGGAAGTGGCCATTAAACGAAAGGTCGGGAAGGTGGATCAGACAAGGAACCTATCTAGATGGGTAGCAATGTGCCCATGGCCTAAACTTTCATTTGTCCAAGTGAACTTTCCACAAGCTAGTTTTATGTCTTCTAGGTCCCATTCCAGGATGAGATCCTCAACCCATTCTCTAGCTAGATCTCTGACTGGGGAGCCTCCTTTTTTCTCCTCTACAGAGAGGGTGATGTTGAGATCCCCTGTAATAATAACATTCTTTGGGTTGTGCATTCCAAGGAAGGACCTTAAGGATTCCCAACAGATTCTTTTTTGGACAGCAGAACATGAACATATAAATTAAAAATACTTACATGACGACTAGATTCTTTATGGAGGAATTTGGTGAAGATCCAGTGGGTATTGCTTTCCTCTTCAATCAGATTGAATTTTGAGCTGTCCCAAAAGGTGCCAATTCCTCCCGAGGCACCTCTCAAGCTCAAAGTATTTCCATGACCCTTTTTCCAAAACGTTTTGCTTTCCCGGAGGAGATCATAGTCCTCCAGTTTCATCTCCTAGATAAGAAGGATCTTGGGCATCAACATTATAATTATATATTTCAGGGCTTCTTCTTTCAACTTTCTTCCTAACCCTCTATAGTTCCAAGAGATGTATTTCATTATTTACTTGCTTGGGAAGATGTGGCTCCCTTTGGATCCATTCCTTTCTTTCTCGTGTTTTAGTTTTTTAACATTCCCTTGAGAGTTTTTTGGAACCCTTGCAGGACATCTAGATATGTTTGTTCTTCTCTTTTTTTTTAGGCTTCCTTCCCCTGGTGGCTTTTTCAGGGTGGCTTGGGAGCTACTTGTTTATGTTTCTCCAGCGTTTGAGTCCCCTTCTGATTCTGACCCAAGGTCGATATGATCCTCCTCTGTTTTGTTCTCCTTTATGGCATCCTTTGGGGATGTCGGATCAAAGGTTGGTTCTCCTTTTCCCATCTCCTTTGGATCCTTTTCCTGAACTTTTGTGACCATGGAAATTTTGAGTGAGGTTGAGGCTTATTTTGGTGCTTCTTTGGCTTCTGGAATGGATTGGGGGTTTTCAGCAGGGCCTGTGTTATTCTTCTCTTTCGATTTTGGAGTTGCTTTGCCTCTTTTAACCTTTTTCCATCCATCTCCTTCCTATTTGTCCGTCGGTTGTGCCTTTGGATAGTTTCATTGAAAGTGACTGTGCTCATGACAGTTACTGCATTTGAACGACAGTTCGTAATATAGCTTTTGGTAGTGATGCCATGCACCCACCGTAATCTTGATGGATTCAGGAATCTTAGATTCCAGATCCACTTCCACACAGATCCTTACATAGGAGTATTGATCTTTGTTGTCCACTTTCTCAATGAATCGACCAAGTCCATTCCCTATCTTCTGTAGGGATTGCAAGTTCCAATAGTGAATAGGAATATTGGGTAGCCAGACCCAGACCATAACCTCTTTAGGAATGTCAACTGAAGGATCAAAGTTGGGTGTCCATATATTAATGTACAACCCCTGAGTGACCATGAAATAGGGAATTCTCCTAAAGATAAGATCACGATCTTCTTTCGAGATAAACTAAAAAATGAAGAAGCCTCTTCCTACTGCATAACAAGTCACGTTGTTTTGGAGTTGAGGTCTCCAATTTCGTTGGATCCAGTCATTGATGGTTCTTACTGAGGGCCAAAGCCCCATGAATTTCCCTACCAGGAATCTTTCTACCAGAGACAAGGTGATCTTGATGGTTTGTTCCTCCGGTAATTCAATTTCAAGGATTGTTTACAGTTTTTTAATGAATTTCGAGACAACAGGATTCACTGGCTTCTTACCTTGCATATCCATAAGCTTCCCAAAAGCATCCACAGCTGAAACTGACGGGGGGAGTCAGCTCCCCATACCGAGATGTACCCATGGCGACCAACCTCACTCTCCTCGCTCGCGCTCACCTCACGACGAACCCTAGCGTCTCGCTCCCATATTTACTAATGTACCCTCTTATCGATGTGCAAGTATATTTACATAGCACCATTTGTTCTTATTTTTTATTTTTTTTTTCAATGCCGACGTGTTTCATTTCCTCAAATGCACCATGTCTCTAAATTTTTTTATATATAAACAATTCTCTTTCAATATCAGTGGAGTGTCCTTATATTTATAGTGCACCACATGTTTCAAAACAAAATTATTGTTTTAATTTTGGTGCATTACATTTTCTAAAGCAATGTGTATGGTGCATAAAAGTTTAAATTTGACACCCATTATTGGTGCACTTTGTGTTTACACAGTGCACCAGTAACATGGTGTGAGCCAAGATTAAGACATGCATATCACATATTTTTTTATTATATTTAAAAAAAAAAGACAAATTAAGTAAAATTTTAGTTTTTGCTCTGTTAAAAAATTAGAAGGTAATGAGTAAAGTTTAGTTTTTACTTTGATTTAGTGGCTTGCCAATCTGTCTTGTATAGTGGCGCATTGGTTCACTTCTCGTTATAGAGAGNATATATATATAACACTAGGGTCCCCATATTGGAAAAATTAAAAAGTAGTTTTTTTTCCAATCAAGGGTGATATTTTCTTGACATAAGCGGGTCATGTTATGTTCAATGCAATGGTGCATTAATATCCTTTCCACGCATAAGAAAAGTTTGCAGTGAAAAATAAAATGAACATATTTTTACAAAATTCATCAATTTATTTTGAAATTGGTGCTTTGTTTCATTAGGCGCACCAAGTCGCCATTGATGTTAGCACACCGATGTGGCTATGTATATTAGGAGAACTATTTTTTTATAAATAAGTAGAATTTATGTCTTTATTTTTTTTAAATGTTGAGTTTGACTCTTTAACACATCAATGCATATGTGTCCTTAACACACACCATTGAGTTTTTTCGTGAAGTGAATGTTATATAGTTTTTGAAATGGCACTAAGCAATTTTTAGTTAAGTGTGCTTCCTAATCAGACATGATGGCTTGTCGGTTCTTTTATTAATTTGATGCACTATGCGTTTGATTGTTAAGTGCACTGATGCAACTTGTTAGAAAAAAGGACCGTAGAGCAATAACAGATATACAGTTAAATCAATAAACAAGATGCAAAAACACATTAAAACATTACAGAGAGACACAGATATAATGTGGTTCACCCAAACGATGGGCTACGTCCACAAAGAAATTTGCGAGTCCTTTTATTACAGTCCAAAAAGATGAAGGGATACACCTTATAGCAAAACCGCTGCACTTCCTCTTCACGCTCTCACAGTCTCTCATCCAGTAGAATACAATACCATATCCAGTCGATTTACAATGCTCTCTTTTATAGGGGAAATACCATGGGAAAAATTATAGGGTTAACCCAATACCATGGGTCTGCAATACTATTGGCCAACACACATCCCAATTTTTTTTTTTGTCTTTGCGAGATGAATGGCACTTTGGCTGTCACTGTGCAACCTACTATTCTCATGTTTCTTACCCAATTCTTCCATGAACCTCTGCAACCAAATCATCTCCTCACTAGCCTCTGTAGCAGCAACATACTCTGCTTCCATTGTTGAAAGTGCAACAACCTGTTGCAGTTTTTAAATCCAACTTACTGTTGTTCCACCTACAGTGAACACATACCCTGTGGTGCTCCTCCTGCTGTCTTTATCACCAGCCATATCTGCATCAACATATCCCTGTAGAACAGTGTCTGAACCTCCAAAACATAATGCATGAGAAGTGGTACTTCTCAAATACTTGAGAATCCACTGTACTACTTTCCAATGCTCTTTACCTGGATTATTCATATACCTACTCACAACTCCCACTGCATGTGAAATATTTGGTCTTGTGCACACCATGGCATACATCAAGCTCCCAACTACTGATGAATAGGGAATCTTGGACATGTAATCTATCTCTTCCTGTGTCTTTGGACACATATGCTTTCTTAGTTTGAAATGGCTTGCCAAAGGTGTGCTGACTAGTTTTGCATTCTGCATTCTAAACCTCTGCAACACCTTTTCTATGTACTCACCTTGAGACAATGTCAATTTGCAATTTTTTCTGTCTCTTGTTATTCTCATACCAAGGATTTGCTTTGCAGCACCCAAATCCTTCATCGCAAATGATTTAACTAGTTTTATTTTGAGCACATTTATATCCTGCATGTTAGACCCTGCAACAAGCATGTCATCCACATACAATAACAAGATAATATATCTTCCATTATCTAGCCTCCTGAAATAAACACAGTGGTCAGAATGACATCTATCATAACCTTGTTCTGTCATAAACTTATCAAATTTTAAATACCATTGCCTTGGAGCTTGCTTCAGGACATACAAGCTCTTCTTCAAACTGCAAACCAAATTCTCCTTCCCTTTGACCTCATACCCTTGTGGCTACTGCATATAAATCTCTTCCTCCAAATCCCCATGGAGAAAGGCCATTTTTACATCTAATTGTTCAAGATGCAAATATTCTACCGCCACTAGACTTAAAATAGTTCTAATTGAAGTCATTTTAACAACAGGAGAAAATATTTCATCAAAGTCTATACCTTTATTTTGTGCAAACCCCTTTATAGCAAGTCTAGCGTTGTACCGCTTCTTTCCTCCATCTTCTTCCTTCAACCTGTAAACCCATTTATTCTACAATACCCCTTTTTTTTTGCAGGCAACTTAACCAAATCCCAAGTCTGGTTTCTTACCAATGAGTCCATCTCCTCATCCATGCCTTGCTCCCACTTCTTTCTAGTTTCTACCTACATTTCTTCTTCAAAACATTTTGGTTCACCAGAATCAGTCATCAATAAATAATACAGTGAAGGAGAGAATCGTTCAGGGGGTCTACTTAACCTAGTATACTTTCTTATAGTTGCAGGAGTTTCAGGTACCTACTGCTGTTCTTGATTTTCTGGTGCTTTTGGAACTTCATTTTCTTTGATTTCATCAAGCACTGTGTACTCTGTGTTTTCCTTTTCTTCTTTCTTTCCCTGCAACTGATATTTGTACATGACCTTTTCATTGAATACTACATCTCTACTCCTAATGATTTTGCGATTTTTAACATCCCATAAGCGATAACCAAAATCATCAACCCCGTATCCAATAAAGGTACATTTCTTGGATTTAGCCTCAAGCTTTGTTCTATCATCTTTATTAATATGGACAAATGCTTCACAACCAAAAGTTCTCAGAAATGAGTATTTTACCTGTTTACCTGTCCATGCCTCGTCTGGAATTCCACCATCCAAAGCGCTTGAAGGCCCTATGTTTATTAAATAAACACCAGTGTTTACAGCATCAGCCCAAAACTGTAAGGGAAACCCTGCATGCAATCTCATACACCTTGCATGCTCCATGATCATTCTGTTCATCCTTTCTGACACACCATTTTCTTTGGGTGTTCCAGGGATTGTCTTCTCTCTGCGAATCCCATTGTGTGAACAATAACTGTCAAACTCCTTGCTACAGTACTCGCCTCCATTATCAGATCTGAGACATTTCAACCATTTTCCTGTCTCATTCTCAGCCAAATCTTTCCACTTCTTAAAAGTATCAAACACATCAGATTTATGTCTAATGCAATAAATCCAAGTTTTTCTAGTTGCATCATCAATAAAAGTAACATAATAACGAGAGCCACCAAGAGATTGTACCTGAGCTAGTCCCCATACATCTGTATGGACAAGCTCTAAATTTTCACTCTTCTTTTGTTTCCCAACCCTGAGAAATCTAACTCTCTTCTGTTTTCCATAAACACTGTTCTCACAAAATTCCAAACTTACCTGCTTCAGATCTGGAAGCAGTTTCCTTGAGTGGAGAATCTGCATCCCCGTCTCACTCATGTGGCCAAGCCTATGATGCCACAACGCTGCACCTGTTTCTATGGAAGCTACAGAAATAAAATAATTAGTATTATGAGGACATAAATATAATGTACCTATCCTATCTCCTTTTGCAATTACCATTGATCTTTTAGTGACCTTCCACCACGTTTTTCCAAACATAGACAAACAGCCGCCATCTCCCAATTGCCCTGTTGAGATCATATTTCTTTTCATAGCAGGAATGTGCCTTACATCCTTTAGCAACCAGTCATTTCCATTATTTAGCTTAATCCGTACCTTACCCTTTCCAACAATTTTACATGGTTCATCATCCCCCAATAACACATGCCCAAAATCACCTTGAACATAATCATAAAAGAATTTCCTATGGGGTGTAGCATGGCATGAAGCCCCTAAATCTACTACCCAGTAATCACTAGTATTATCTAATGCAAGAATCAAAGCATCTTGTAACACATCACCTGCTACATTAGCTTCCTGGGTAGTCTCTTGCTGCCTCTCACCTTTCTTCTTTGGTGCTCTGCAGTCTTTCTTTAGGTGTCCTTTCTTACCACAGTTCTAGCACTCTATTTTTCCAAATCTGGACTTGGATCTTCCCTTTTTAGACTTACCGCGATTTCCTGGACTCCTTCCTCTCTCGTTTTGTCTCCCTCGGCTCTCCATGGTCAACGCATTACCTGATGTCTCACCTGTGATTTTTCTTCGCATTTCCTCACTAAGAATAACACTAACAACATCATCAAACTTACGAGTGTTTGAACTAGGGATAGAGTTACTTACATCCATGACCAAGCTATTCCAGCTTTCTGGCAATGAGCACAAGATTAGAAGAGCCCTAACCTTATCATCAAAGTTCACTTTTACAGAACTTAACTGACTGGTAAGTGTATTAAACTCATTTAAATGGTCAGCAATAGATCCACCTTCTGACATCTTCATATTAAATAAACGCTTCATTAAAAATACCTTGTTAGAAGTTGAGGGTTTTTCGTAGAGCTTACTCAATGCGCTCATCACACCCTCTATTGTTTTTTCTTTCGAAATATTGAAGGTCACCAATGAAGCCAGGCACAACCGTATTGTTCCTAGTGCCTTTCTGTCAAGAACATCCCATTCTTCATCCTTCATAGCCATCGGCTGTTTTTCTTTTCCACCCAACAACAGGTACAGATCCTTCTGGTACAGATAGTCCTCCATTTGCATCTTCCATAACTGATAGTTTTGGCCATTAAATTTCTCAACCCTAAAATTTCCTTCTTCCGCCATTGCTCCCACTTGAACCAGGAACCCTTCTTTCCTGTGAGTTTACCAACCAAATAGACCTCTGATATCAATTGTTAGAAAATAGGACCGCAGAACAATAACAGATATACAGTTAAATCAATAAAAAAGATGCAAAAACACATTAAAACATTACAGAGAGACACAGATATAATGTGGTTCACCCAAACGATGGACTACGTCCACAAAGAAATTTTCCAGTCCTTTTATTACAATACAGAAAGATGAAGGGATACACCCTGCAGTAAAACTGTTGCACTTCCTCTTCATGCTCTCATAGTCTCTCATCCAGTACAATACAATACCATATCCAGTCGATTCACAATGCTCTCTTTTATAGGGGAAATACCATGGGAAAAATTCTAGGGTTAACCCAATACCATGGGTCCGCAATACTGTTGGCCAACACACATCCCAAAAAAAAAATTCGGGGGCTCCGCCCCCGAACCCCCATGACTCAAGGGAATTGCTCCCAAACCCCCTTTTTCGGGGCGCTTCCTTGAACCCCAAGGTAGGGGGAATGAGTGTACAGTACTCCTGGGTTACAATCACAACTGAATAATATCTCTGGATCTGGAAGATTAGGCTCCACAACCAACACAACTAGTATGTTTATGCGCATTGAAACAAACCTTCATTAAAACCTTTTCCCACCCACCATCACTAGCATTCTCCACTATAAATGGATAAATAGGATGTTTTTTGTGAAGGGTCCACAAAACCCTCTACTAGAAGATTTTTTTCTTGTAGTGTATCAATTGTGTTAAATCTCATAGTTAGAGTGATGGACTCCTATTTAAATAATGTCATCTAAGATTAAGGAGCTTCATCAAATGGCGCCTAAATAAATAAATGAGGTTAATAGATTATCAATAATACATTATATCAAAATATAGGAAGGCTATGATAGATAAAATATATTGTGCATACACAAACAAATATTTACAACAAACCATTACTTATTAATGCAAAATATGAAATGTTCCTATAGTTAGAGAGAGTTTTCTCCCCCTCAATTTTCTTCTCCTTAGAGTAAATGGATAAATATATTGTTACACACACACATTGTAAAAACACTTGGAATGTGAATACACACTCCAACAAAACATTTATAATACAACCAAAATGTAGTTTCTTTTTTATTTGGTTATTATTATTTTTTTACTAAGACGACACATAAATGTTATCCATATACATATGTGACAACATATAGTCATGTAAGACTATATATTGCCTCTTAGTACAATATAAATAGTATATTCAATACATGAAATTGATACAATAACTATATAAATAATCAAAAATTCTTTTTATCAATCATTAATGATTCATTTCATTTTTTTAAGGTTCTCTATATTCACAAGGATATAAATTTTATCAAATATTATAACTACTACTCAATCATTAGAGGAAATTTGGGGTCTAAAATGGGCCTTATAAGAAAACGTGCCAAAATAAGTTTTTGTGAGTTGGAATTCAAGAACCAATAGAATTTCAATAAAATAAGTCAACCATAATGGTTGAATTGACATATTTGTCATTAAAAAAAACTACTTTTTTTGTTCGTATTTTCGACATATCCCATTGTGTTTTTACTCAAATTCCGATCAGGAGAGCTCGTTTGATGTGGAATTTGATTCCGCATCCAACGAGTACCCACACTGCATACTTTTGATGGACCCCGCTACCCCAAAAACAAGAAATACCTGAAAAAATGTGATGATGACATCATCATCACGTTTTTCTAGATATTTCTTGTTTTTGGGGTAGAGGGGTCTGTCAAAAGTATGCAGTGTGGGTACTCTTTGGATGCGGAATCAAATTCCACATCAAACGAGCTCTCCCGATCGAAATTTGAGTAAAAACACAGGGAGATATGTCGAAAATATGAACACAAAAAGTATCAGTTGCACGAAGTATCACTCAGGAAGTGTGCACGAAAGTATTTGATTTGTTGACATATGAAGGACTACCTAATTGGTAGTTTTAATCAGCAAATTTGAAGACAAAGTATCCGAACCAAAACGCTTGTTGGCACTAGAAGAGGCACTGAAGGCTATTTTGGAAATATGGTGGGATACAGGTGATGATGATGTGTTACAATGTTTCAGGAGAACCTGATGATGGAGATGATCCCAGAGATGTCGATATTCTAGAGTCATAAGGAAGTCACGACATCCAAGCACCAGAAATTTCATGTGACAAATTAAAGCAATCGTTGAAGATAAAGAAGGTCAATAATGGGACAATAGAAGACCCAAATGTTTCTAGTACTATATATTAGTGCGATGATTCAACGATGGAGGAAGTCATCGATCTATTACATGAGTTTCAGGATGTATTCCTAAACAAATTTTTCAATATGAAAGGCATTTCAAGGGAGTTGGGAGAAATGAAGATTCCTCTGAAACCTGATGTGAAACCAATAAAGTAGTGACCATATAGGTTAAATACGAGATACAAAGAGTGTGTCAAAGGAAAATTAGAGTATATGTTGGATGCAGGAATTATTGATCCTATCAAGGAATCATAATGGATCAATATGATGGTTGCGCAGGACAAAAATAATGGTGAAATATGGATCTGCGTTGATTTGAGGAAATTGAATGATGTTAGTCTTCATGATCCATTTTTGATGCCATTTACTGACAGTGTTGGAAGGATTTGGAGGACAGGAAATCTATTCATTTACAGATGGAATTGTAGGCTATCATCCAATAAGAATTGTGAAGGAGGATAGACACAAAACCACTTTCATGACAGAATGGGGGTGTTTTCACTACATAGTGATGTTTTTCGGTCTCAAGAATACACCACTTATTTTTTCAAGGTTAGTTATCGCTGCATTCAAATACTTCATTCATAAATTCATAGCAGTATATATGGATGATGCAGGAATTGTCGATCATGTCAAGGAATCATAATGGATCAATTTGATGGTTTTGCAGGACAAAAATATGGGTGAAATATGGATCTATGTTGATCTGAGGAAATTGAATGATGTAATTATTCATGATCCATTTCCAACTCCATTTACTAATGAAGTACTGGAAGGAGTTGGAGGACAGGAAATCTATTCATTTACAGATGGATTTTTAGGCTATCATCCGATAAGAATTGTGAAGGAGGATAGACACAAAACCACTTTCATGACAAAATGGGGGTGTTTTTAGTACATAGTGATGTTGTTTGGTCTCAAGAATACGCCACCAATTTTTTCAAGGTTAGTTGTTGCTGCATTCAAAGACTTCATTCATAAATTCATAGTAGTATATATGGATGATTGGACCATCTATGGGTTGGTAAAATACCATACTATGAACCTTCGATTGATATTGGAAAGGTGTCAACAACATTAGATTTCACTGAATTTGAATAAATGTATATTTTACACACCATTTGGAATCCTATTGGTTCACATTGTATGCAAGGAAGGAATGTTGGTTGATCCCGCCAAGGTTACGATAATTTTCGACCTATCGACACCAACAACAGTAAAACAATTGAGGGCGAAATTGGGCCACACATGGTATTACTAGAATTTTATAAGGGGGTATTCAACAATAACCGCATCAATGGAGAAATTACTGAAGAAATATGTGAAGGACCAAGCAACATTGAGGACAACTTACTTGATGCAAAATTGTTGAGAGTCGGAAAATACCTTGAGGAGTTAATGACTAGTTAGAAGAGAAAACTAGTTGTTAGAGTCATTGACTTCCAACTGATCATAGGGAAACTATACAAGATGGGGCCAGATGAAAATATGTGTAGAAGTGTTCTTCTGCATGATCAAGAAAGAGTGTTGGCAGAAGTGCACTCTGGGATTGCGGGAGGAAATTATGGAGGACGTACAACCGCCCAAAAAATACTTAGATATGGATTATGGTGGCCGATGGTACATGGAGACACCGTATATTATGATAAAAGTTGTGATGTATGTCAAATAATGGGAAAACCATCACAGAGAGATGAGATTTCGTTAGTACCTCAGGTAACACTACAACCCTTCGACAAGTGGGTAATTGATTTCATAGGGCATATCAATCCACTAGGAAAAAGAAAAGGTGCAAGATATATCATCACTATGACTGATAATCAAATGAGATGGGTTGAGGCAGCACCAATAAAGGATTGCACAGCCGCAACAACAACAAGGTTCCCTTTTGATAACGTAGTTACCCACTTTGGATGTCCAAATATATTAATGAGTGATCAAGGATCTCATTTCATCAAACATACAATCAAAGAAATGACTGAGGAATTCTAGATACAATACAAGAAAAGCACTCCATATCACCCATAAGAGAATGGAGTATTCGAAGTGTTTAACAAGGAATTGGAAAATGCACTTACTAAGGTATGCGATAAATATTATGACGATTGAGATATAAAAACAACTGCAATACTATGGGCCTACCGAATGACATGTAAAATAATGACAAGCTAGACACCATTCAAGTTGGTTTATGGACAAGAAGTAGTGATGCTGATGGAATATATTGTCCTTAGGATGCTGATGCTGATGGAAGAGCGACGAAGGAGCAATTGCAAAAATAGTGGCGTAGTTAGTATGCCTCGAAGAGGATCGATTCATCGCAGGTTTTCATCAGCAAGTATAGAATGATCAACAAAAGGAATGGCATGATTGCCATGGAAAGGAGAAACAATTCCAACATAGAGACATGGTTCTCCTCTATAGCAACAAGTTTCTGAAGCACCCATGTAATGATTCAAATGCATTGGCTTGATCCTTACATCATACATTTCATTACTGATAGAGGTGCGGTACAATTACAACAATTAGATGAATAAATTTGACCAAAACTAGTGAATGAGAGTGGTCTAAATCCCTATTCAGATAGCCCAGCATGGCACCAATACTAACAACCACGAATGAAAAAAATGGGAAATTCTAAAGGAAAGCACTCCGATAAAAGGAGAAGTGACGAGAAAATCTTGACCATGAAAATATTTGGAACTTGGAGATATCATAAGAGGCATGTAAGGGTTAAATCAAGAAATAAGTGAAGAAATCACACCAGGTGGAGTGACAATGCAAGTTGGAAAGACCCGCATTTAATGACCAAGGTGTGTGTTGGATGTACAGAATCGATGGAGGATCTGGTCAATTGATGAGGACTTGGTAATGATGTTTCAAATATCTCACATGGAAGGATTAGATGCTTTAAAATCAGGATGATGGGCATGGTTCGACCCATTGCACACGTCAAGAGGAAGAATCAGAGAAAAGATAAGAAGAGTTAGAATGAGGATAACTGTAAGAGAGAAGAGAAGTGTTGCAGAGACCATCGCGTAGATTATTTCAAGCACAAGTATGCAGGAAACACCAATGGGGAGGGTTGATATAGTAGAAGAACAATTGGATATTGGGTATGCACCAGTGTGACCAGTTAGGAAGAATTATAGTGCCACCCATTTGATTAGTTCAGATAGAATAACCAATACAACCCGAAGCTCGATAAGGGGGGCACAACAGAGGGAGAATTCGGTCCATCGATGATGACAGAATAGGAAAAAGGGAAAGGGGAAAAATACTAGGACCAAAGATAGAATACATTTCAGGGTACATAACACTGGGAAAGGAAGGGGCACTGATAGTATGACTTGGAAAAAATTCCAAGTATTCCATCAAGATGCCCACAACACCGAAGGGCGTCCAGGTGACGATCATGTTAGATTTTTATCATTTAAGCAATATGATCTAGGATCTTATTTGAGAGAATAACATGCAAAACAAAATTCACAAGAGACAAGAGACACAAAGAGTTTTCCTCAGGGAAACCATAAAGGAGAAAACCCTGCAACTTCCTTAGAGATAGAATGAGCAACAATAGCAAAAGTAAAACCCAAAGACACAAAAATGATCTCCGACAGTTGTTCTCTCTCTCACTTGTGCGAGATCCTCTTCTCTCACTCATGCGCTACAATTGAGCAAGCATGTGTTTCAAATAGAGAGACTCACTCTCTATTTATACTAGTTTTCCACTTGACAATTACTTACTAGGGCTAAAATCACTAGGAGAGTCTAATAACCCTAGTACCCCTCAACTGTGGGGACTATTTCCCCAAATTACAAAGGAGGGTTAACCTCTATTACTTTACATGACTTTATTATATTAATGATTCTCTCGATAGGAACATCGGGGTACAATGAAATACAATATAAATTATACAAGTGAATACATTTCAAAGTTACAAATACATCAACACTCCCTCTTAACTAGGAAGGTATTCTCTTGAAACAGTTCATCAGCTACAATTATTCATCATTGGATCATTCATCAAAGTTGGATCATCATCAAAGTTGGTTCAGAATCATCACTGGATCATCATCACTTCTCTCACTATATCAAGCAAATGGTGTTATCTCTCAATTCTACCCGTCATAGGAAGTTCTACAGTGCCAAACCTTTTTCATGCTAAATGTAGGCCTACCCTCCATGTAGGGATTCATCAACAAAGCCAACCCTTTATCATGATGGATGCACCGACTTGCCCTTGCAAGGACTTCCCCTATAGAGCCAGCCATTTTTCATGCTAGATGCAACACTTTGCCTCTGCAAGGATTTCCACTACAGAGCTAGCCCTTTTTCATGCTGGATGCAGTACCTTTCCTCTACAAGTATTTCCACTACAGAGCCAACCCTTTTTCATGCTGTATGTAGTACCTTTCCTCTGCAAGGATTTACACTATAGAGCCAACCCTTTTTCATGTTGGATGTAGTACCTTGCATCTGTAAGGATTTGCAATACAGATCCAACCCTTTTTCAAGATAGATGTAGTACCTTTCCTCTACAAGGATTTCCCCCTTTAGATCATCTCAGAGCACAAACCAAATACACATAACACAACATTCACATTCACTGGCATGGTAGGACACACCTACTGCCATCCAGGAAAGGCTTAAGAACTTATATCCACCAGCATGGTAGGAAACAACTACTACCATTCGGGAAGGGATCATGTATATCACTTCCCCTTGGAGGGAACCTCGATCTGAAGAACACCAATATTCTCTCTGAAGTACTCAAACTTCACTCTGTCCAATGACTTGTTTAACACATTAACTATCTGATCATCTGTCACAACATACTAGAGCTTCACTTCTCCTCTCTGCACCATATCCTTGATATAGTGATACTTGATCTTGATATGCTTCGACTTGTCATGGAACACTAGGTTCTCTAAAAACTTCACACAACTCTGGTTGTCGCAATATATACAAGTAGCATCTAACTTGAGATCAAACAAATCAGACAGTAGCTTCCTTAGCCATGTTGTGTCACAACTAGCTGAACAAGCTGTGACATATTCTGCTTTGGCTGTACTCAGTGCCACACAGGAATTCTTCTTGCTAAACCAAGAGATCACACCTAATCCCATACTGAAGCAACACCCCGAGGTGCTCTTTCTATCAATGGCACTGTCTTCCCAATACAAATCCACATAACCTTCTAGGTTAATATTCTGATTCACCTCATACTTTAGCCCATAATCAACTATACCCTTCAGGTACCTTAGAATATGATTTGGAGTAATCAAGTCAACATGTATTGGATCTGTCAGGAACTGGCTCAATCTGTTCACAAAAGGGAAAATATCTAGTCTCATCTTCATCAGGTACATCAATGACCCAATCATCTGATGATACATCGTGGCATCAACCAACTCTGATGAAGCATCATTCAATAGCTTTAGGTTCAATGCCATAGGTGTGGTCATGGCCTTGTAGTCCATCATCCCGAACCTCTTCAGGATCTCTATTGCATACTTCCCTTGTCCTAGGGATATTCCATATTCACTCTGCCACACCTCCATGCCTAGAAAATAGTGCATCATACCCAAGTATTTCATCTCAAACTCGGCAGCAAGCTTCTTCTTCGTGTCAGCAATCAACCCATCCTCACCTATCACAAACAGGTCAGCTAAATACAATAGGAGTATCACAAGGTTCACTTCCTCAACCTTATAGTATAGGTTGGAATCCTATTTACTCTTTGTAAAGCCTAATCCAGTTAGGAAGCTGTGAATCCTACCATACCATGTCCTAGGTTCCTATTTCAAACCGTACAGGGCCTTCTTCAATTTGCACACATGAGTCTCCCTGTCATGTGTCTCAAAATCGAGTGGCTACTCCACATACACTTCCTCTTCTACTACACCATTCAAGAAAGCAATCTTGACATCCATCTAGTGTATCTTCCATTTCATTACTGCAACCATAGAAAGTACTGATATGATAGAAATGTATCTGGCTACAAGTGCAGAAGTATCCTCATAATCTATCCCTTCTTTATGGGAGAAGCCACGTGCCACAAATATTGCTTTATATTTATCTATGCTGCCATCTACAACATGCTTGATCTTGTAGATCTACTTGGAAGTCACAACAGACTTCCCTTCTGGTCTTGGGACCACATCCCAGACATCATTATTCATGATCGACTTGTACTCCTTGATCATAGCATCCTTCCATTCTTTATTTTCTATTTCTTATTCATAGTTGGAAGGTTATTTATCAATGATGTCACACAATAGGGCTACATAATTGGAGTAGGACCTAGTTCTCTTCCTTTCTCTGTGCATTTCTTCTATAGGGCCATATCTTTCTGCACCTTGGATAGCTTCTCGTACCCATACAGGTTTCCTTTTGTAAGGATTCTTCTCCTGGGGTGGATCTATAGGTTCCTGGGGTTCTTATTTTTCTCGATCTTCTTCTGGATTTGCTTCGTTCATAGTTGTATCTTGGATATTGGGTACTTCTGTTTCTTCAAGTTCTATAATAGGTATTTTTCTAGATTTATTGTAAGCCAAGTCTTCGTCAAATTGAAAATCTGTGCTGATGTCAATCTTATTGAATCTTGGGAAGTATATTCTATAAGCCTTTGAGATTTCCCTATATCCCACAAATATACCTTTCTTTCCTAAAGGATATAACTTTTTCCTCCTTTTTTCAGAATGTGTATGTACACTAGATAACCAAATATTCTGAGATGATTGACTTCTGGTTTCTTGCCGGAGAAGACTTGTTCAGGTGTCTTGTTCTCAAGTACTCTATGCAAAGTACGGTTCTGTACATACACAGTTGTCCTAGTAGCTTCTTCTCAGAGATGCATAGGAAGATCTTAATCGTGAAGCATAGCCCTTGATGCTTCCATAATCATTATATTCTTCCTTTCTGCAACTCCATTATGTTGTGGATTATATGGAGTGGTCAACTCCCTCTTAATCCCTGACTCTTTGCATAATTAATTGAATTCATCTGCTGTGAATTCTCTACCATTGTCTGATCGAAAGGTCTTGATTTTCTTCTCTGTTTGGTTCTCGATCAAGGATTTGAATTCCTTAAACTTACTAAATACTTCATCCTTTGTTTTCAAGAAATATATCCATTTCTTTCTAGAAAAGTCATTAATGAACGAAACCTAGTAAACATACCCACTTAATGAGATGGATGACATTAGACCGCATACATTGAAGTGGATGATATCCATGATTCATTTTTCCTTGATCTCACTCCTTGGAAATATCTTCTTTGTGTTCTTTCCTTTCACACATCCTTTGCAAACACCTTCATGCTTTTCTTGTATTTATGGAAGACCTTCAACAACTTTGCTTACAAGTGGTAGTGCCATATAGTGCACATGTGCAAGCCTTCTATGCCAAAATTCATTTGTCTCTACTAAGTCATGGACCAAGGATTGTTCTGGTTAGCCCTTTAATTTGTATAAGCCTCCCTCTTTCTCTCTAATCACTACTTCATCATCTATAGTCTTCCTCTTTGGCCACATAAGGACTTGGACATCTATAAATGAAACCCTCATACCTTTTGCATTGAATGCAGATATGGAGAGGATATTATTCTTTAGTCTTGGTACAAATAAAACATCCTTCATCTTCATATATTTTCCAGAGTATAGCTTATAGGAGGATTCACCACTACCTTTTATGGGATACTGGTAGTCATCCCCAAGTTTTAATTTTTGGGTTGATTCATGTTCGGATAGTTTTAAAAAGGATTCTTTAAATCCCATCATATGTTTGGAGGCCCCACTATCTATGAGCCAATAATTTCTTCCATGTGTAACAGTTCCCGTGAGAGAAGAAATCAAAACATATTCTTCATCTCTTGAAGAATCTTCTTCTTTGACTCTCTTTCTTGGAGGTTCATCATCCTCTGTAGTGTGAGCATGGTGTCTTATTTTGTTGTTCTTCTTATTTTGAGAGGAACCTTTGTTTCTGGGAAGGTTTTTGGTGATGTGTCCTTTCTCATCACATGTAAAGCATCTGATACTAGATAGATCTCTTCTAGGGTTATTCTGGTGTGAATGCTTACCTTTGGGATGATGGTAGTCCCTTCTGATTTTCTTGGTGTGTGTTGCGAGAGATTGATCTTCATTTCCCATTTTTTCTTCTCAATCCACTATTCGAGCTTCTTCTTGTGAGAATTCCTCCCACAATATACTGAAGGTGATTAAATTTCTTCTAGCACAAATCCCTTGAATAAAGGAGTCCCATGACCTAGGGAGACCATTCAAGGTGGTCATCACAATTTCTACGTTCTCTACTTCTTCATCCACTGCTTCAATTTTTTCTTTGATTTTCCTGGAGTTCTACACAACCAAAAGCTTCGATCTTGGTCTCTAAACTTCGATTTTGATGAGGAGAGAAATCCTATGCTAGGCTCACTCAAAAATTCCTCTTCTATGAAAATCCCTAATTTCTCATAGTAGTGATAGGTCAAAAACTGAAAATGCTCAGAATCAGATTCTGTTTCGACAGAAAGATGCGCCCTTCAATGGAGAGTTATCCTAGCCACCTTTTGTTGATGACCTGTGGAGAGAGACCCAAAAAATTAAGAAGCCCTAGATTATGTAGCTGCACAATGTATTCTTCTCAAGTTAGCTCTAATACCATGTTAGATTTTTATCATTTAAGCAATATGATCGAGGNTAATCACAAGAGACAAGAGACACAAAGAGTTTTCCTCGGGGAAACCATAAAGGAGAAAACCCCACAACTTCCTCAGAGATAGAATGAGCACCAATAGAAAAAGTAAAACCCAAAGACACAAAAATGATATCCGACTGTTGTTCTCTCTCTCACTTGTGTGAGCTCCTATTCTCTCACTCATGCGCTACAGTTGAGTGAGTGTGTGTTTCAAGTAGAGAGTCTCACTCTCTATTTATGCTAGTTTTCCACTTGACAATTACTTACCAGGGCCGACCTCACTAGGAGGGTTAACCTCTATGACTTTACATGACTTTACATGACTTACAAAGGAGGATTAACCTCTATGACTTTGCATGACTTTATTATATTAATGATTCTCCCGATAGGAACATCGGGGTACAATGAAATACAATATGAGATATACAAGTGAATACATTATGAAGTTACAAATACATCAACAGATCAACATAGTGTCATGAATGCAGAAGTTACAGTACAACGACCATGACATACTAGAATTTATGGAAATCACCAAGGGCACATATGAGGAAAGAGAACACGTCGAAGGAGGTCCGATCACTGGAGGGCTATCATAATGGGTATTAGGACTGTGGCAGTTTGGGTTGTTTCCGATCATTCATATGTTGCATTTTGGACGATTCATAGAAGTTAATGCGTGCATGAAGCAACTATTGGCATGCTTCCATGGAATTTATTTATGGCTGGTCATAAAGATCCCAATCATGGCCGACTTGATATCCTAGATCACCGTCCTACCCAAGGCAAGTTTTAATCCATTGTAGTACTTCCGAGGAAAGGACAATAACAAGAAGTTGGCAGCAAAGCTGAGAAACACATATGGGGTAGTAAGGGATAAAAGGGAATATGTGATTGATACCATCAACGATCAGGCATTCATAATCACAACAAGAGGCACAAGAGGCTAGTAATTCATTCACTTATTCATGGTTACTGTTATCTCTCCAGGAAACTATTCTAGGTTGCAGCTCGAAGATTCCTGGTAACTTTAGTATTTTATTAACGATGGGTAATATGGATCAAGTTGGATGACTTAATCAAATCTCACTCATTAAAAACATGCATAAACACACTCATATAGATAAGGATTTTAACCACCGTTGTTCAGAGAGTTGATAAAAGGTGGATGTATGCAGAATTCTTATCATACTAGCAGACTCATAAGCAAAGCATATATGAATGGCTAATCACAATAAGTAAATGATACTTGCTATTCAACTCATCAATACAAATATAGGATGACAGCTACTTGGCATTAGAAAAATAGAACAAACATGAATAAAATATCCAAGTGCAAGTATAGAAAGGTAGAAAATGAGGTCTGAACATAAATGGAAAAATAAACTTATATTACTAGCATGAAATGAGAAGTCTGAGAGTACTAGTATGAAAAAATCCCAAAGTCAAACATTTTCTTCTACAGTAGTCACAAGCTTTATAGCCTTTACAAAATTTATTTTAGATCCTGAAAAACTGGATCAAATTTACTAAAAATAGACAATCATAAATATTTGCTAGAAGATAGGAAAAGATATTATCTTGATTTTCAATCTCCCTAACTCCAAAAATATTCCTGATCTTTGAACTCTTTAACAACTGTAGTAGAAACTGAAGTAGAATTCGCACTTGCCATTTGGCAGACAAGTCACCCTTTATCAAAGTAGGTAGGATATGTGACCTAATTCACCTCACTGACCCCTTCAAAATTGAAATAGAGCCTAAATACTAATGCCCTTAATTATTTTCCAACATTATAAATCATCCTCGAGCTGTTTGGATCAGCAAAAATCAGTTCTGTGCAAAAATATGCTTCTTTGCACTGTTCTGCACTTTCGGTGGCTAGGAAAGCAAACCTATGAGCCTGTAAGATGAAAAAAGCTCTATTTTTGGTGGCTAATGAACAACTGTGGTGTTCGCCTAAGCCACCGAAAATCCTATTTTTAAAATTTAATCAAAATTGCAATCACACTTTACCCTAATGCTTTAAAGCTTCAGTGTTGACCCTTTCGTGTCTCTACAACTTGTATAGGGTTTGGGATGGCAGCAGCATCACAGGCTCCCTCTGGATCATAAATACTTTGTTAGCACTAGAAACGAGCCTAAGGTTGTGGAAGGGCCTACTCCCAGGTAACAACAAAACCACTTTTGGCTACACCTCCATCCCCTCGCGGTCAGAGAGGGATCTCTCATTCGTCACTGGAGCAGCTCCACATAAGGTTGTCAGTCTTGTGTGTCACCAGAGTCTACTCCACATAGGATTTTCAATTGGCATGATCAGGGGGGCTAGGATCCTGAGTGGGGAAAAGTGGGTCGAGGTAGGTGCATAGTGGGACTATCGGGGTTAAAGGACCATGGGAAAATGGAGTCGAAACCTGCTCAAGAAATTATTGTAGATGGAAAGAATGATGAAAGGTAGCAAACAGACGCAACATAGCTGTTGATTTCCCAATCAGGATATTTTAGCGGGTGTTTTGGAGGACAAGAAGGAACAGTCCATCTCATGGAGCATCGGCAAGATGAATTCCATGAAATTTTAGAAGAACCATTGTTAATTCCTGGAATAGCAGTCGAAGCGCAGCAATTACAAATTCTGAACCACTATACCCTATGATGTAGGCATGAAAGCAATAAACAAAATGGAGGGAAAACCAAGGAAACACAATTTACACGTAAAGAAAGCACTTATTGGGAAAAACAACAACACAGGAATCTCTGCTGTGAATTATAGTCTTCCATTGCAATTTTATTCATACACAGGTATCAAGCTTTTTACAAATGGGAGCCTCATCCCGGGATTGTTTCCCAATCCAATTCTCTAACTCCCTTCTCCCTATATTGGGAGCGTTTATATACAATCCTAATGTTGAGACTACAGAATAAAAAACTGTTAAAAATCGCCATTCGGCGTTAACAGTGCAAAGAGTGGGCTACAACCACGTTTTACAAGTATGCACAAAAAACATCGTGGCGTTGGATGTCATATTCGGCTCGAAAAATAGTTTGAAGTATTCGGACGCCTTGACAGATGATAAGGATGCTGACTCCCCCTTTACCTGGAACATGTGTGTAAAAAGGCCACACGCTGGAAAAGGGGTTAGCCTCCCTCGCTGGTGCAATCACATCTGCCACCTCCTTCCTTGCTGGGTGAAAAGCCTTTGTTATACATAGGCTCTGGAAGAAATGCTACACTGCTCTTGGTCGAGATGGGCCTATGGGGTGATCTATCATTCTTGATCTCCTCACCTCTAGTGAGGTGAGTGCTCCCAAAGGCACCAAGGTGTAGAACCTCTACACCAACCCCATCACCCTCGTCAAGTGTACTTCACATTCAGAATGATGATGGCTTTGAGCCCCTAATGCTCCCATCTGAACTAGTGTTTACACAGGGAACCGTCGATGACTGTCCCACTCCGCGAAGGATTTGGTGGGCATGTAGGTATTAGGGGTTCCTGGAAATACACTTACGGGGAGAAATCATCTAGCTCACGTGTCATTAGAGACACAAATATCACGTCTAGGCCCCGATGGCTAGTATCACCATTGGCATAAAAATGCCACAGTGATCAGTGAGTGTGGAGCCTTCTCACCAACAATCACCACCCTTAGACGGATAAGTTTCTCGAGCCTTTTTCAAGGAACTTCATCCTTGAAGATATATTGAGCTGAAGGTAGTATTTATAGGGCATCGGGATTTATCTTCGCATAGGCTAGTCAACATTCCTGCACATTCTGTCATTGAGTATATTTGGTCTCAACGTGTGCGAAGGCGCGAGTTGAGGGATCTCTTGTTCTCTGGGGATTCTGGTTATTCGGCTTCATAGGTCACGGTGTCTCACTGTCTGCTATAGGAGGTGGCAATGAACTTCCTCTGGTATAGTAGATCCATGCTGCATATTCCCTAAAGTGTACGCTCCTACGCTATGTTGGTCTCAGCCCGTGTGAGCAATAGATTCACCAGCTACTTTACTCATTTTTGTCTGACATTCCATGCAAAGCCACCTCACAGGGATGGATTTTTCTGGAATGAACACGTGCCACACTTGTGAACCAGGAAAACTGTGCCACTGGACGAGACTTCCACCTCAGGCATATCTTGAATGGCATCAGAGGAATCGGCCAATATACGATGAGGCAGATTACACGTGTGAACGCCCCCTCCACTGTCATTTCCGCATAGGATAGGATATCTATACCTCGGGAGTCTTCTCAGCTGTCTGATCGAAGGAAGCTTTGTATCCACCCTCCACGTTCCACTTATCCCACCACCAATATTTCTCTTCGGTACGCCGTGGGCAGTTTGGATCTTGATACGTTCTGAGCCGTGGATCGAGGCTGGCCTTCACGCAACCATCGATCAGAATGGGCCCCACCCTTTTTCGCAACAGAGAACTCAACTATTCACCCTACAAAATGAACCGTAACCACTGATCTATCCTTTCTTTCATCACAACCGTTGATCCTTTTGACCCTAACGCCTTTTCATGATTTGAGATTGTGGTTTTACCCGCACAAGTATGGATCGCGAAATCGACGTAGGCCGTAGATCTTCCCTAGGAAAAATATCAACCATCGAAAGCTTCCAGTCATTGACGGATTTTGTGATCCGGGAAAGGAGCTTGGACTACACATGTTTGTCTGCGTGAAGCAATCTGGAACCGTTGATCTGCCTCTGATCAATTGCAACCCTTGAATATGGATCGTGCCCAATGTTACGATACACTTGCCGCTTTCATTTTTGAAGGATGGTCACATGAGATTCAATGGGTTGCGACTCTTACCAAACCTATGTCAAGCCCTTGAATCAATTGTTAAAATGGAGTGTTAACAACTGGCTCCATGAGGGATGCTATCCTCCCAGCGAGGTAGCAAAGAACCCCCGTAGACCAAGTGCCGAAACCATTAGGTCACCCTCAACTTGTCTTAGGCCTCTCCATTCTGTTTTATGTTACTGCTGCAACGAATACGTGACACTATTGCAAATCATGCTGGTGACTATAAACCTGTGATGGTAACTGAAAAATGGAAACAAACTAAAAATATTAATGAAGGAAATGCTCGATAAAAGTTGAGCTTATTTTCTCCTACCTACTCTATCTAACTCCATACACAAGTCCGATTAAGTGAAATCAGACTTCCAGTGAATCCAATCAAGCAACTTGCCTAATATTCTTGTTCTTGCATGGTGCTCGATGGACAAAAATTAAACAACTAATGGGAGAAAAAAAAGATGGACAAACTGATCTTCAAAGCAGAGATGCAGCCAATCTTTTCCTTCACCTAGACCCTCCATGTATTTGGCCATGGGGTTGTAGAACTCATGGCAACCTCCAGCACATTTTGTAACCTACTCATGAGAAAGCTTCCCAGAGCTTCCTTCTTCTAGGGAGTTGTCAGGATGACACTTGGAAGATTGCAGACGAGGACCTACAAAATCTTTCTTTAATGGGACATCCACCTCTCTGCCCGAAATTTCTGTAACCAAGGCTTGATGCGCTTAGAGATGGAGGTCCTCAGCTTCTCCGGTGGGACTGAGTAGGCATACTTCTTCCTGGTGAGGCGACGTTCCTGAAAGTGGAAATAAAAAAAAGCGTTTATCTGTAAACTGCTGCATCCACCTCCATTCTTGCATAAGTTTCTAGCCTGCACCACCTCCATTTATTTCTGCTTTTTCTTGGAGGCCTTGATTATATGCCTTATCAATTCAAAAGAGGCATAGCATAAGGGCAAGCTATCACCTCCAGTGCCCTCATCGTCTTTTCTCATTTTGACCTCCTGATTTTATATTATGCTTTGACCTTTTCCACCAAAAGGTGTTGTTTCAACAGCTGGCTCATCTTGCAGGTACTCTTCTTCATATTCGTCGTACACAGGCACACCAAGATCCTTCTCAAAATCATCTTTAGTTGACCAGAAGTGTGGCGGGTCTCCATCTTCATAGAATAGTCCTGCATGACTGTTTATTTCAGCCTCAGATTGGCCATCTTTCTGCATATCATGAGAGATCTTTGACGGGCCATAGGATTCCCTCTTTTGCTTGTAGGGCCCAACCAATTTGTATGTATCTGTTATTTCACCACCATTGTCCTGATTTGATGGCATCCTACAAATCTTAAGGTTCTCGTCAACCTCCAAACAATTAGCAAACATTTGCTGCAGGGTGGTTGATATTCTCTCCAAAAGAAGCAAGGACAGGTCAGGAGGAAAGGCGACTGCATAATATAGATCTTAGCAGCGTTCTCAAGAGGTTGAAATTCCTTAGGCATGTTATAGTAACAACTTATGAATCTCTTATTAAAATTGGATACATCCTCGCCTTCATGTCTCCTCAAAGAATAAAACTCTAAGAGTATTTGCTCCAATGGTTGGCTCCTTCCCCAAAACCTCAAGAATGTGCAAGAAAGCTCTTCCCAAGTATAGATGGACTTAGGCTGCAAATGTTTGAGCCATAATTTGGCATCCCCTTGCAAGGACAGAGCGAATGTCCACATGCATACATCATCATGTTATATCTCAAAAAGGTCAAAGAAATGCTCAAAAACTTGAATATTTTTTTCAGCAGTCAAGTCTTCAGACTCTCCATTGAAATTCGGGAGGTACTTGTGATATTTCGTGGGAAGATCATGGAGGATAGGAGGTAATTGCAATGGTTTATACCGGCTTGGAGAAATGGGGGAGATAGGATTAGGTACGATAGCTGAACTATCGCCTGAGGCTTCATGAATTTCACAGGGGTGTTCTTTGACATTGGGTGCCCCTGGACAAAGATCTAGGCCGAAATCAAATATGTAATATGACGCAACGCTTTTGGTTCATAAAGAAGGATAAAATAGGACATATTCATGGCTCTGCTTAGGATGAGCTGGGCCAGAGAAAGTTGTTTTGATGAATCTAAAAATGGATAAGAGAAAACTTACAAGGCAGGATAAGGCATCCTGGAAGAAACGGGACTCGAGTGCCTGGACCTCCCATCGTACATTTCTGAGTTTTATGAGGAGTTCATTCCCAGGAAGGGTATGCTAGCCTTCCTCGGTCATCAGATTTTTCTAGATCACATCACCTTCAAGAGTGGAGTCGCCAAGTGAAATATAATCAACCTTCTTGGTGTATGAACGATTGTTCACCATCAACAGTCAGATCTAAGTCTTTGTCATTCTTCCCAGGGAGGATCTTCAAGTTCATTCCCCAGAAACGGCGCCAATTTGTTCGCACTGAAAACAAGCCTAAGGTTGTGGAAGGGCCCGCTCTCGGGTAACAGCAAAACCGCTTTTGGTCGCATCTCCAGCCCTGTGCGGTCAGAGAGGGATCTCTCATTCCTCACTGGATCAGCTCCACATAAGGTTGTCAGTATTGTGTGTCACTAGAGTCTACTCCACATTAGATTTTAAATCGGCATGATCAGGGGGCTAGGATCCTGAATGGGGCAAAGTGGGTCGAGGTAGGTGCATGGTGGGGCTATCGAGGTTAAAGGACCATGGGAAAATGGAGTCGAAACCTGCACAAGAAATTATTGCAGATGGAAAGAATGATGAAAGGTAGCAAATGAAGGCAAGATAGCTGCTGATTTCCCAATCAGGAGATTTTAGCGGGTGTTTTGGAGGACAAGAAGGAACAATCCATCTCATGGAGCACCGACAAGATGAATTCCATGAAATTTTAGAAGAACCATTGTTAATTCCTGGAACAGCAGTTAAAGCACAAAAAGTATGAATTTTGAACCACTATACCCTATGTTGCAGGAATGAAAGCAATAAACAAAATGGAGTGAAAACCAAGGAAACACAATTTACACGTAAAGAAAGCACTTACTGGGAAAAACAACAACACATGAATCTCTTTTGTGAATGACAGTCTTCCACTGCAATTTTATTCATACACATGTATCAAGCCTTTTACAAATGGGATCCTTAGCCCAGGATTGTTTCCCAATCCAATTCTCTAACTCCCTTCTCCCTCTATCAGGAGCGTTTATATACAATCCTAATGCTGAGACTACAGAATAAAAAACTGTTACAAGTCACCATCCGACATTAACAATGCAAAGAGTGGGCTACCACCACGTTTTACAAGTATGCATGACAAACATCGTGGCACTGGCTGTTGCATTCGGCTCGAAAAATAGTTTGAAGTATTCGGCTGCCTTGACGGATGATAAGGATGCTGACTGCCCCTTTACCTAGAAAATGTGTGTAAAAAGGCCACACACTTGCAAAGGGGTTAGCCTCCCTCACTGGTCCAATCACATTCACCACCTCCTTCCTTGTTGGGTGAAAAACCTTTGTTATACGTAGGCTCTGGAAGAAGTGTCGCACTACTCCTGGTCAAGATGGGCATGTGAGGTGATCTGTCATTCTTGGTCTCCTCAACTCCAGTGAGGTGAGTTCTCCCATAGGCACCAAGGTCTAGAACCTCTACACCAACCCCATCACCCTCATCAAGTGTACTTCACAATTAGAATGATGATGGCTTTGAGCCCCTGATGCTCCCATCCAAACTAGTGTTTACACAGGGAACCGTCGATGATTGTCCCACTCCATGGAGGCTTTGGTGGGCATGCAGGTATCAGGGGTTCCTAGAAATACACTTACGGGGAGCAAGAATCCAGATCACGGATCGTTAGAGATGTGGATATCACGTCTAGGCCCCGATGGCTGGTATCACCATTGGCATAAAAATTCCATGGCGATCAGTGAGTGTGGAGCCTTCTCACCAACCATCAACACCCTTAGACGGACAAGTTTCTCGAACCAAATCTTCATCGTAAAAATCGATCGGGCTTCTGTAGCTACATGGAGGAGAGGAACCTCGGCCTTGGAGATATATTGAGCTGAATGTAGTATTTATAGGGCGTCGAGATTGATCTTCGCATAGGCTGGTCAACATTCCTGCACATTCTATCATCGAGTGTATCTTGTCTCAACGTGTGCGAAGGAACGAGAAGAGCGATCCCTTGTTCTCTAGGGATTCTGGTTATTTAGCTTCATAGGTCACGGCGTCTCACTATCTGCTATAGGAGGTTGCAATGAACTTCCTCTAGTACAGTATATCCATGCTGCATATTCCCTAAAGTGTATGCTCACACGTTGCGTTGGTCTCACCCCGTGTGAGTAATGGATTCATCGGCTTCTTTACTCATTTTCGTCGGCCAACCCAACAAACCCACCTCATAGGGATGGATTTCTATGGAATGAACACGCGCCACACTTGTGAACCAGGAAAAATATGCCACTGGATGAGACTTCCACCTCGGGCATATCTTGAATGGTGTCGGAGGAATCAACCAATCTGCAATGAGGCAGATTACACATGTGAACACCCTCTCCACTGTCATTTTCACACAGGATAGGATATCTATACTTCGGGATTCTTCTCAGCCATCCGATCGAAGGAAGCTTTGTATCCACCGTCCATGTTCCACTTATCCCACCGCCGATCTTTCTCTTCGGTACGCCGTGGGCGGTTTGGATCTTGATACATTCTGAGCCATGGATCGAGGTCGGCCTTCACACAGCCGTTGATCAGAATGGGTCTTGCCCTTTTTCGCAATGGAGAACTCAACTATTCGCTTGTGCTATTTCACCCTGCAAAATGAACCATAGCGGCTGACCTATCCTCGCTTTCATCATAGCCGTTGATCCTTTTGACCCTAACGCCTTTTCGCAATTTGAGATTGCGGTTTTACCCGCACAAGTATGGATCACGAAATTTCCATAGTCCATAGATCTACACCAGGCCACATCTCAACCGTCGAAAGCTTCTGGTCATTAATGGATTTCATGATCTGGGAAAGGAGATTGGACTGCGTATGTTTGTCCATGCGAAGAAATCCAGAACCATTGATCTGCCTCTGATCAATTGCAGCCCTTGAATATGGATCACTCCCAATGTTACGATACACTTGCCGCTTTCATCGTTGAAGGACAGTCACATGAGATTCAAGGGGCTGGGACCCTTATCAAACCTTTGTCAAGCCCTCGAATCAACTGTTAAAATGAAGTTTTAACAGACTCATTGCTACCTCTGCTAGGGTTTCCAGCTTCTAGTGTTCTTGAGACTGAGGGCTTGAATTCCTTGTCTGCAACTTTGACATCTTGATTTTCCTGTAGAGCCTAGTGTTTTATTTCATTAACCTAAGATTACTTTCCTCCAACTTGGTATACTTCCTTTTTTATTTTTTGAAGAGAGTCACACAATTTAGCATTCCTTTTGGTTAATATTCCATTGGTTCTTTTGATTTCTCTCTCTAGAACTTCTAGTTCATACACCTGCCTTAGCAGCTGGTTGATCTTATGGGATCTAGGTTTGCTAGATGAAGCCTCTACCACTTGTTCACCTTGATCCTCCTTTGGTGTAGGTGAGGGAATATCCTCATGCCCTACTACAACCTAATTTGCTAGGTCAGTTCCCTATTCTTCTTCATCCTCAAAATTAGTGTATGGCAGGTTGAGGACATTTTTGTCTTGTGTTGAAGCCTCCTCTTTCTCTATCTTCTCACTGAAATCCAAGTTTATTTTTTCCTTCTTATTCTTAGAAGATGGAGAGGCTTGATCAATTGAAATTGGAGACATGGCTCTCCTCTTCCTTTTACCGCTTCTGGGAGTGGAAGACTTCCTTTTGTCCTCTGGCTGCAACTTTGTCTCAAATTCATTCCAGAATAGGAAGTATGTCTAGGAAATGTTCCTTCTTTGTAGAAACTCAAAAATAATTAGCTTTATCAAGCCATTATGGGATAACCTACCTGCAATCTTGGTTGGCTTGGCTCTAACTTGATGAAGGTCTTGACCAACCCATTGCTTTTTTCAGCAAAACATTGAGGGATGCTGAACTAAAGTATGATCCTATCGAAAAACAAGCTTACTCTCTTATTAAGTCATTGAAAGCTTTTAGAATTTATATTCTACACATAAAGTTCATTTGCTATGTCCTTTCAGCTTCTGTGAAGGATGTCTTACCAAGTGGTAACAAAACTGTTGCCACTGTATCATAGGAAGCAAAAGAAAAAATATAGAAGCTCTTGGTATAGTCTAGACTAATTAGAGTGGGATCTTCCATGATAGCCTGCTTGATGGCTTCAAAAGAGCTTCTTGCATTTTCTGTCCATTTTATTTTAGCTTCCTTCCTCAACATGGAAGTTATGTGTTTCACTAACTCAGAAAAATTTGGAATAAACCTCCTGAAAAAATTTATCTTATCGAGGAATGACTGAATATCCTTTTTTGACCTAGGTATGGATAATTTCTGGATTGCTTCAACCCAAATAGGATCAATCTTCACAGCTTCTACTAAAACTATGTGGCCTAAGAGTTTTCCCTCTCTGAGAGCAAATTGAGACTTTTTTGGGTTCAAAGATATCCCAAACTGTCTACATTTCAGAAAAACCCTTCTTAAGTGCTGCACATGTTCTTCATAACTATTGGATTAGACAGTGAGGTCATCAAGATATATGAGAACAAACTTTTCCTTTAATCCCACAAAGGCTATGTCCATGGCCCTTTGAAAGGTGGTCCTAGCATTCATTAGCCAAAATGGCATCTTGGCATACATGAAGGTACCCCAAGGAGTGGTAAAAGCAGTTTTTTCTTGATCATCAGGGTGTACAAAAACTTGATTATAGCCAAAGAATCGATCTAGAAATGACATGACACTAGCTCCTGAAACTCTTTAGAACATATGCTCCATCTTGGGTAAGGGGTAGTTGTCTTTCTTGGAGCATTTATTTAGGTTTCTAAAATCGACACATAACCTGATTTCACCATTTTTCTTCCTCACTATCACTAAATTTTCAATCCATTTAGAATACCTCAGCGAGATTATGATTTTTGCATCTAGGAGCTTTTTTATTTCTTTATCAATCACAGGAAATAAGAGAGGGTTGATAGGCCTTCACTTCTGTTTGAAAGGGATGGTGTCCTTTTCAAGGGGAATTCTATGTTGGATGATACTTGTATCATATGTTTTCAGATCACTGTATTCCCAAGCAAATATGTCAGCAAATTCTTTCATAAGACTGCAAAATTATGACTTCTAATCAGCAGTCAACTCAGAGGACAAATTTATGAATTTTGGATGACCTTGGATACCTATATTGTGCTCATGGACAGTGGGGTCTTTCTCCCTTTACACATGTTTGAAGGGGACATCATTATGGTCAAAGAGCTATTCAAGTGGTACTAGACCCTAAGGTATATGATTGCTTGGTAATTGAATAATATTGTGCTTACCCATTTTCTCTTTTAATTTAGGCCTCTGGGATTCCTCCACATTTAGGTTTTCTTGGTCAATATGCATATCATAAAATTCATCAATGACCTAGAGAAATTTACTAAGTTCATCATCATTCTCAAAGACTTTCCAAAATTTAACATTATTAGGTAGGGATGGCCTGTACTTGACTTGGATTTCATAGTTCAATTTAGGAGGCATAGGAGGAATGAACATACTGGCAGAGACAACAAGGTAATCAGCTAGATGGTTCATAGCTCTAGATATATAGGAAATGTCAAAAAACATGAAAGAGTCCCTAAGTTTCTAGACCTTATCTCTGTATGCCTTTAGCCTCACATTATTTACTTGAAAATTACTGTTCAGCTGCTGTATGATGAGATCTGCATCTCCAAATATCTTCAGGCACATGATTCCCATCTCCTTAGCAGCCTTTAGTCCCAATAGCAAAGCCTCATACTCTAATATATTGTTAGTAGTCTTTAAATCAAGTTTGTAAGACAAATGAATAGTCTCCTTTGAAGGAGAAATCAAAACTACACCTGCACCTGCTGAGGCTTGAGTACTAGCCCCATCAAAAAACATGCTCCAGATAGAGGTGGTTACTTCCTCAGGTTGCTGATAGGTACCTTTGTGAGCTACATAGGTACTGGATGAGAATCATCTATTTGTAGAATACATTCCCCAAGGTCTATGTCCACTGCATAGATGGGATGATTTATAGAATTCATTGCATTACTGATGATGTAGGTAAACTTATTTTCTCTGTAAAGTCTCTTGGTTTCTACTCCAAGTATGATGAGATTTGCATCTCCAAATATCTTCAGGCACATGATTCCCATCTCCTTAGCATCCTTTACTCCCAATAGAAAAGCCTCATACTCTGCTATATTGTTAGTAGTCTTGAAATCAAGTTTTTCAGACAAATGAATAGTCTCCTTTGAAGGAGAAATCAAAACTACACCTGCTCCTGCTGAGGCTTGAGTATTGGCCCCATAAAAAAAATGCTCCAGATAGAGGTGGTTACTTCCTCAGGTTGCTGATAGGTAGGCTTTGTGAGTTTCATAGGTACTGGCTGAGAATCATCTATTTGTAGAATACATGCCCCAAGGTCTGTGTCCACTGCATATATGGGATGATTTATAGAATTCGTTGCATTACTGATGATGTAGGTAAACTTATTTTCTCTATAAAGTCTCTTGGTTTCTCCTCCAAACACCGGGATTGTAGCATAGGTAACATCCATCTGTAGGGTACCACCTAACCTTTTACTCCATGAATGAGACAAGAAGAGGCCAAACTTGGGTGGGATATTAGCAACTACTATATCCATCACTATGATTTTTGAAGGCAGATGGGCAAGGTTTATGAAAATGTCTTTTATGAGGCCTAGGAATTTGACTTTCCTAGAGTCAAAAGAGAAAAGATCATGGTAATTTTTTCTTATTCTAAGACCAAGCTCATCCATCACTGCTTTTGACATAAGATTGTGGGATGCTCCTGAGTCAAGCAAACAATTGTGAAGGATCTTGTCATGGATTTTCAAGGATATATAGAAGGGTGGAAAAGAATCATCCAGTTCTTCAACCATAGGACCTAGGGTTACTATGGGCTTATCATATTGCAAGTTGACAAAGTCAACATCTATGGGTGTCCTTGGTTGAAGAGATTTCGGTATAGATGACTTAAAGGAATCATTCTTCATAAGCTCTATCAAGGGAAAAGGGATTTTCAGTTTCTTAATTTTTTATTTAATATTGAAAGAATAGGACAATTTGTCAGAAGTTCTTACCTCTTGTGGTGGAGCTTTGAGCTGGATTTGATTATGGAAAGAAAGCTGCAGTGGCCTTTGTTGCTGTTTTGGAGGAGCAACAATCTTTTTTATATGAGCAACAATATTTTGAATAGGAGAAGATGACTGCTTTGCAGGGACATGATTCTCCTTTCTGGGAGCAACAATCCTGGACCTCAAATTATAACCTCCTTGATCATCTTCCTGATATAAGGATTCTTCAGTGATCTGCTCATTCATGAGGGATTCCTCTAATCCAATTGTGTCAAGAAAGAGAGATCGACTTCATCTTCTATGCAATTGATATTTTCTTCTGCTTCTCCTTCTCCTTGAGAAAACTCTTGCTCTTCTTCTAACACAACATTTTGGAAAGGAGCTCTAATTCTTTGTTCCTCAGATGGATTCCTATCCCTTTGGAGGATCTGAGCCTGTGGGTTCTTCCTTCTGTAAGGGAAAATATTAGGGTTTCTGGGAGCAAATTCATTTGGCCCTTTACCTCTTATAGGTAGTTGGCCTCGATCTTTAAGTTTAGACATCTCAGTTGTTAAGTTGTCCAACATCTTGGCCATTTTTTCCATTTTATTCTTTGATGAAGAAGGACCTAAAGGATCTTAAGATTGATTCTTCCTGTCCACTTTTCCCTTAATTTTCTTAGATGCAACGATATTCGACTCAAATTCAAGAGGAACATCTTGCATGAGTGATAAATAAGCAGATATTCTTTCTCTAAGAAGAAGGCAGAACTTGGAATCAAAAGCATTTGCATAAGTGATTTTGGCTGAAGTATCTGTAGGTTTGATCTCAGCATGGATCTTGCTGAACATTTTGTTAAATCTCTTTGTGAAATTTGAAATAGACTCGCCATTCTCTCTCCTCAAATTGCTAAACTCCATGATATAGTAAAGGTGGTCTCTTCTATCTCCCCAATGCTTCAAAAATATCTCATCTAGAGCTTCAATTCCAACCACTGATCTAGCAGGTAACTCTTTGAACCATTTCCTAGCCTGACCATCTAAGCTCTGCACAAAAACCCTAGTTCGCACATCCTCTTGTTCAATGTTTATATTCTCAGCATAACTATAGAATGCCTCTAAATATTCTTCAGCTGTAAAATCTCCCTCCCTAGTAAACTTAGGCATATATTTTAGATAATCACCAGTAGGCATAGCAGAAAGGGGGTTGGGAAAATTTAGAGGAGCATATCTGGCAACGAGGATCATTTCCATCTTAGTCAGAGGGGAAGCCATATTGGATGTGGGTATGGAAGGAGCACAAGAAGATGTTGCTGGTGTGGGTGGTAGATGAGGAGGTATAGGTGGTAGATCTACCCCAATGGAGTTTCCAGGAATTGGATCTACAAAAGCAAAAGTGCTTGAAGGTTCCCCAACTTCCAAATTTTCTGGTTCACTTATAATTTTCTGAGAACTATATGCTTTAGTAGAATAATATTTAAAGGGAGGTCTATTTGATACAATAATGGAAATACCTGTAGAAGTACCTGATGTAGCTCCCCTTGTAGATCTAGAAGTCTATCTTTGTGAACCTCTCCCTCTCCTTATAATCTATTCAGGATCTGAAACAGGTGTTACTGATGGCCTTTGAGGCCTTGCTCTGGTACTTGGTCTTCTCGAAGCCACCTTATTTCAATGGGGTCACCAGATAGATGATTACAACCAAAATAGAATCCAAACTTTGTCTATCATCAAATTTTGACCTATTTCGTCCCCCAGGGAAGCTGAGCTTCAATCTCTTCTCCCTGGAAATGACGCCAATTTGTTATCTCTCCAAGAAACTCGTCTAGGTTGCAGCTCGAAGATGCCTAGTAACTTTAGTATTTTCTTAATAATGGGTAATATGGCTCAATTTGGATGATTTAATCAAAACTCACTCATTCAAAACATGCATAAACATACTCAGATAGATAAGGCTTTTAACCACTGTTGTTCAGAGAGTTGATAAAAGGTGGATGTATGCAGAATTCTTATCATACTAGCAAAATCATAAGCAAAGCATATATGAATGGCTAATCACAATAAGTAAATGATACTTGCTATTCAACTCATCAATACAAATATAGGATGACAGCTATCTGGCATTAGACAAATAGAACAAACATGAATAAAATATCCAAGTGGAAGTACAAAAAGCTAGAAAATGAGGTCTGAACATAAATGGCAAAAGAAGCTTATATTACTGGCATGAAATGAGAAGTCTGAGAGTACAAGTATGAAAAAATATCCAAATTCAAAACTTTTCTTCTACAGTAGTCATAGGCCTTATATACTTTACAAAATTTATTCTAGATCCTGAAAAACTGGATCGAATTTACTAAAAATAGACAGTCATAAATATTTGCTAGAAAATAGGAAAAGATCTCATCTTGATTGTCAATCTCCCTAACTCCAAAAATATTCCTGATCTTCGAACTCTTTAACAGCTATAGTAGAAACTAAAGTAGAATTTGCACTTTCCATTTGGCAGACAAGTCACCCTTTATCAAAGTAGGTAGGATATGTGACCTAATTCACCTTGCTAGCACCTTCAAACTGAAGCAGAACCTAAATATTGATGCCCTTAATTATTTTCCAACATTATAAATCATCCTCGAGGTGTTTGGATTAGAAAAAATTGGTTATGTGCAAAAATATGCTTCTTTGCACTGTTATGCACTTTCGGTGGCTAGGGAAGCAAACCTCTAAGCCTGTAAGCTACCAAAAGCTCTATTTTCAGTGGCTAATGATTAGTTGTGGTGTTTTCCTAAGCCACCGAAAAGCCTGTTTTTAAAATTTAATCAAAATTGCAATCACACTTTACTCTAATGCTTTAAAGATTCAGTGCTGACCCTCTGGTGTCTCTACAACTTGTATAGGGTTTGGGATGGCAGCAACATCATAGGATTCCTCTGGAACACAAAGACTCATTTCTACCTCTGCTAGGGTTTCCATCTTCTAGTGTGCTTGAGACTGAGGGCTTGAGTTCCTTGTCTACAACTTTGACATCCTGATTTTCCTATAGAGCCTATTGTTTTCTTTCATTAACCTGAGATTACTTTCGTCGAGCTTGGTATACTTCCTTTTTATTTACTGAAGAGAGTCACAATTCAACATTCCTTTTGGTTAATCTTCCATTGGTTCTTTTGATTTCTCTCTCCAGAAATTCTAGTTCATACACCTACCTTAGTAGCTGGTTGATCTTATGGGATCTAGGTTTTCTGGATGAAGCCTCTGCCACTTTTTCACCTTGATCCTCCTTTGGTGTAGGTGAGGGAAGATCCTCATGCCCTACTGCAACCTGATTTGCTAGGTCAGTTCCCTATTCTTCTTCATCGTCAGAATCAATGTATGGCAGGTTGAGGAAATTTTTGTCTTGTGCTAAAGCCTCCTCTTTCTCTATCTTCTCACTAAAATCCAGGTTCATTTTGGCCTTCTTAGTCTTAGAATCTGGAGAGGATTAATCAATTGCAATTGGAGAGATGGCTCTTCTCTTCCTCTTACCACTTATAGGAGTGGAGGACTTCTTTGAAGAATACTTCCTTTTTTCCTCTAGATGCAACTCTGTCTCAAATTCGTTCCAGAATAGGAAGTATGTCCAGGAAACGTTCCTTCTTTGCAGTAGCTCAAAAATAATTAGCTTGATCAAGCCATGATGGGATAAACTTCCTGTAATCTTGGTTGGCTTGGCTCTAACTTGATGAGCCATTTTAGTCAGGATTTTGTAGAGGTAAAAAGGTAGATTCAAGGGGCTCCTACGAGTGAAGTGATTCATTAATTTGAAATGGTATATCATTACCCTATTGTACCTGCCCTCACAGGTTATGTAAACCAGAATTGACTTCAACAAATGCTGCCATTTTTCCTCAAGCCAGGATGTAGGGATGGTCTTCTTCCATACAATGTTTTTGTGCTTAGTTTCAGGTAAGACCTGAATTATACATTCTTTGTGACAGTGGTATTAAACCATCTTTCTCCAGTCCTTGGAATCCTTGTCACTTCAGCTATTAGAGCTTCATCTGCATGAAATTCTTCTCTGCCAATTACTGCTTTTGAGTCATCAAATGTGAGAGTAAATAATTCTGCCACCTGCTGATGAGATCCCTGGATTTTTTCACAAAACCTATAGTAGCCTGTGTCCTTGAATAACTGACATACCTTTGGGTGTGATTCTAGGTAGCCAATATCACCCAGTTCTTTTCTTAGGGTAGGTCCTCCTCTCTTCATTTCCTAGACTTTTCTTCTGCACCTACAAATTGAAAATTCGAACCTTGGAGAAGACAATTACAACGTGGGATTTAGGGAAGCTTGGCTTAGTGAGGACACACGTAAGGAATGAGAAATGAATTAAGGAGGGGGGGGTCCTAATTTTTAGGGATTTAATTGGCAATTGCGATTTGAACAAGGTGATGGCATAGTTTGATGAGACCTACAAACTAGTAGGTGCAGGGAATGTAATTATTCGAACTAGAAACACAATTCTCATGGTAATTAAATCACAGACATGGGACAGGTGTAGAGAAGAGAGGATTTTGGCTTAGATAGGTCACCTCAATTTCATAACGACTCCTCTTTCCAACTCATGATTGATTGCAGATCCTATCTTTTCGGTGGTTAATGGCTTGATGCTAGCGATTTTCATCTGAATGGTTGCTAAGTGTGATCGATGTGCCAACCATTTTAAATTCCTTGCGATTTCAGTGGCTAAAATAGCCCCAAATTTTATTTCTAAGCTACCTAAAGCTGGGCTTTTGGGTGGCTAATGAAGAATTGAGATGTTCGCTTAAGCCACCAAAAGCCGAGGTTCGATTTTTTATTAGAAAAGAAGAGTCCAAGGCTTTTTAGACTTTATTAAACACTCAAATCTCTCACAATGAGCCTCAAATTCTTCAAAAATGTTTTTGACCTCCTATCACTACACAAAATAAATTTTCTAATTCTAATTTATTGAGGACTAATTTATTAAGGAGATAACAATTACTAATACTCAGTACATTGATTGGATGGAAGGAACCAACACACTACCAAGGAATGGAGGTTGACACTATCAAAAATTTCCAAGGAGCGAGTTATAAAAACTTATGTGCCCTCATCGATAAAGAAAGAAAAACTACCAACAACATTCAATTCTACCTTTACTTATACACAATATAGGAGGAAGTGGACAAGGTACCACGACTAACAGAGCAAGCCACAAAGAAGTATCAAAGGATTGCATGGTTGGCGATGGGACCCCACACCATACACATTTAGACATGGGCATATCTGGAAAATCAATAGCTTACGACACAATATAATCTAACTAATGAGGAGCTAGATTCCATCATAGAGGAATGGCTTGAGAATGGAAAGTATTGGAAAGTGACGAAGAACCGTTGGACCCAGGAGATGGACCACCGATGGATATCCCAAAGGAAAAATATGAGAACAAGGGCTTAAAGGATGAAGACAATTCACAATATGAAGCATAATCATCAAATCTAACAGAGTCATAGTTAGAGAAACAACAAGAAGAGGCACAGACAAAGCGTCGGTTAGAGCAAGGTGAGGGGAGAATAACTTTAGGACTCTCTGACAATCAGGTGAACAAAGTATTGACATCGATCACTACAGTGACCAATGAGAGTCAGATGAATGTGACACAACATGAAACGAGATATTTCCACATGGTTACACAACTACTACATACACTCACAAATGCAGTTCTCAAGAAAATAATACCGCAAGAAGGATTGATACAAAGGGAATTCAAGGTGCATTTCGGTTAGCGAAAATTGTCACATATTTATGAAAGGAAAATGAATAATTATAGGCTAGAGCGTTACCCAGCACACTGCTAGAACAACTAGCAGAAAGGAGACATGCGATAGAATATATCGCAATAGAGATTTTAGAACTAGAGAAGGAAGCACATACGATTGTGGAGGAGATAACACAGTTTTGGGGTATCTTGGTACAAGATGAATAATTTTACTAGCTAGATGTACAAATTGGCAAGGAAGAATCACAATTGACAACATTGAGGGCATAACTTAAAAATATGCCCCCACTTGCGCAAGTAACCAAGGTTACATAACTAAAAGAGTTGCAGCAGTGCATTAACAAGGAACATCCAAGGAACCAATGGAGAACGACACATTTGGAGTAAATTTAGGGTAAACCAGAACGATTGGAATTCAAGGCCATGGAAGAAATAACGAAGACCAAGGTAGAATTGAATAAAGTACAAAAAGTGAGCAAGGAGCATCGGACATAATGGGAAGTGGAAGAGTGCACAACACTCAAGGAAACGTTTAGAGAAGTTGTCGACCAAGTCAAAACATAGTACAATAACTTCAAGGAAAAGTTGAATGCATCGGTTGCTTCAAGCTGAGGTGGATCAAGGACAAGCCACAAGTTTGTGTTGGGGGGCTGTTGGCATGAGGTTGGAGTGCACAAAGTGTGGTACCGCCACTGACAAAAAGGGCATTGACAAGGATAAAAGTAAACCACATAGGAAAAATAAATAGACAAATAATGATATTTTGGTTGAATTAGTTAGCAATTGGTCAAATGGACCATTTTGTAACAACCTAGTGAACCTATAAGTAGAGTTAGAGTTGTAAATCAAAGAGGCATTGATGAGGAATGATTTTGTTTTTGGAGATCCATTTTGGCATCGGTTGTACAAAGACTCTTCCTTATGAATTGAATTCGATCGACATGTTTGGATCTTCTGGGTTGTAATGTCTTGTTTCTATGGATCATGTCATATTTGAAGAGGTTTCCTATATGAATTATTTCTTAAGCTATTTTCTACATTGGTGGGTTAGATATGTATCGATATATGATGGATCATATAAGTTGATGAATATGAGTTGACGAATGATTATGCTATATCTGGTTTCTCCTTTAAAGTTATGTGAATGATGTGAAGTATCACAGTACTTGTTAATTCAATATATTTTGATGTCTTTGTCGATATAAATACGAGTTAATATGATTATGGATCGTAATGATAAGTAGATTGGGTTAATAGTGTGGTTACATTGTATTTTTCATGATCCTGGATTTCTGGGTGATGTTGCGATTAAGTAGAAGATAATGTGAAGTCCTCTTCACACTGCAGAAACCTGGTTCCTGTAGCCCTTCCTCAGACATCTTGGGTGAGACTGGGCCCGCTCTATAGGAATTGTTGGAAATGGTAAAACCTTTTTGGGCTGATGTTTAGGGAGTCTATGTCAATGGTTGTTGACAGCAGTGCGAAGTGAAACCCTGTCGATATATCTGTGTCAACAATTGAGACCAAAAATTAGGAGGAGAATAGCTTTTTGGTTTCCTTATTTCTCGAGATGATCTCCTAAAAAATAGGGTATGAGGTTCTTGTTATTTTTATTCAACTTCTTCATTGAGTCATATTCTTCATCCTCCAACTCAAACTCTATTTTCTTTGGTTCCTTTTCCACTGTAGTGATTTTTTGCTTGGGAACATTTTTCAGTTCTCTAAAAGGAAAATCTCAACTGTAAACAATATTCCTTTTCCTTTGGAATAAAGATACATTTTTATATTTATTATCCAACTTACCCTTTATTTCCTTTGGAATATGTACATAAGTATCGCTCCCAAAAAATTAAATGTTTAATAGAGGGTTCCTTACCAATCCATATCTCATGCTAAGCTTTGTCAACTAATATCAATGTGGGTGACCAATTTAATTACCAAGTAACTTGTCGTATCCAGTACCTCTATTTGGAATTCTTGTACTATCCTAACTCTAGTGATAATTATCCTTTCATTTTCCATAAGTGTCATATTCATTCTTTCTGCAACTCCATTATGTTGAGGTGTGTATGGCATAGTCTTCTACCTTGCTATTCTGTGTTACTTACATAATTTATTGAATTCATTCCTATAGAACTCCTCACCATTTTATATCCTCAATGCCTTTATTTCTTGTTTGCTCGATGATCTACAAGAGCCTTAAATTATTTAAATTTGTCAAATACTTCATATTTATTTGGAAGTGTTATCTCCCAAAATAATTTTATTTTTCAATAAGTTCACTCAAACAATTTATTTTTTTGAAGCTGATGAAGATTTCAAATCATATTATGAAATACATTGGGGTGACTAACAAAGTTGGGATATATGATATTCTGTTATTTGATCAATTTTAAATTTTTAGCTTTCGGTGGCTTAGGAAATATTTTCAAGAGCTCATTAGCCACCGAAAATCCTAGCTTTGGGAAACTAATAGTTTAAACACAGGACCAAGTTATCCACCGAAAGCATTCTCATCACGTTCTTATTAAAAATTTTGGAAAGGAATTTCGGTGGCTTAGGAGAGCTTTCCAATAGCTCATTAGCCATCGAAAAGATTTGGTTTTGGAAGCTTAACAAGGTTTTTTCGGAGGACATTGACCACCGAAACCGAATGAAATACATTGGGGAAAAAGGTTAGTTTCAGTGGCTTAGGTGAAAGTGTTGGTGGTTCATTAGCCACCGAAAGCCCAGCTTTCGACAGCTAGCAAACAAAACCCTAGATACTCGTAACCACCTAAAGAAAATGAGATACATTGTGGAAGAAAGAACGTTTTGGTGGCTGGGGCGAACGCGTTGGAATTTCATTAGCCACTGAAATCTTATCTTTCGAAAGCTAACAAATAAAATCTCGGATACTCTTAACCACCAAAAAGGAAGAAAAAGGAAAATGGTTACTTGTCGGTCAAAACAAATGCATCAGCACTAAACAGATCATGAGTTGGCACGATAAACCACCGAAAGGATGGGGAAGCTGCAGTAAGGCATAAATTGATGATTAAATAGGTTGTTATTGATATGAACATGAATGATGGGGAGAAAAATCCTAATCTACCCTCCAATATGTCCCACGACTGCAGCTAACTGCCACTGAATTTCCAGTAAATTTTTTTTTTAAATGATTACTGAGCGATCTATCTCATCGATATCACTAGAGGCTATCATTGTCTCACTCGAGCACTTACCAAGTAGTTATCCCCTCATATTCAGTGCCATACCTCTAGTACACTCCACCTTTGATTGCATGCATCCTTACCACTCGAGGCCTTCTCTGAAAGCAGTCTGCTAACATCTTCCATAGAATTTGAATTCGATTTTAGCAGGTACTCAGAAGCATAATTCAGAAATGAAGAAGGAAGGACCTGCTCTTAGGCAAGAATTTGGAGACATCAGCTACCTACAATCCTATCCAGAGGTTTGCCAGTTTTTCAGAGATATAGGCTGCTACAGGTTTTGTGAGAAAGTTTAAGGGTCACACCAGCAAATTGCAGAGGCATTTTCCCTTTCTTTTGATGGATCCAAGGCACTCATAGGAAAGGAGTAGTTCATGGTGGATGAAACCCTAATTGCAAAGGTGACAGAACTCCCAAGAACTAGGGAGAAGTGGTTTAAAACCACCATTACTAAAAATGTGGAGTTCAGATCCTATTTAAAACATGAACATAGAGATGTGGTGTGGAAGAAAAGTGTTCCATCCTCCTGGCTGGAAGAGAGGTGGCAGCAATTACTGAAATCCATTGTGGTGTATATAACCTATGAAGGTATATATAACCAGGTGATGATATACCACTTCAAACTAATGAACCATTTTATAGGAAGGATCCCTCCAAATTTACCTTTCTAATTAATATTAGACGAGACATTTGTATTTCTTTCTCTCTATTTGATGGTTCCATCACAAATGTATTTCATGATCTACAACAAGACAATATTCTGATTCAAAATTGGAGATTCAGGCATTGGGAAAATGGGGTTTTCTCTACTGTAATTATTTCTCCTTTCCTTTTCCCCTCCAATGCTTAGTTTGGTGTAAATCTCTGATGCAGATGCAATTTTTTGGGGGTTTTACTTTTATATGATCTCAGTGTGTGGATATGAATGTTTTTTGATCGCTTGCTAATAGTTTTTTTTATGTATAGAATACATTTCCAATGGTTTTATAAGTAACATCACCAATTTATGGATTTATTGAATCATTAATTTATAGTCTAGGGATATTGTCTACGATGTCGGATTTGTTGTACCATGAAAATGAAGGTATATTCTATAGACCAATCTAACAACGTCACCATATTTTATCCTAAACCATAGTATGCTATGCAAATGAAGGTTTCAAATCTTGGGGGTGCATTTGTTGAATTCACACAGATGACTAAAGTATCAAATATTGCAACTAGATATATGCAACCATATATTGGAACTGGAAATATGCAACAAGGTGCATTCTACAACCCAGGTGGGAGTGATACATTAAAACTATCATAAAGGGAAACTCGACCCAATTTAATTTGTGCTAGTTGCTCAGATATATATGGAAAAAGGCACTGGAATAATTGATACTTACCTTTCCGGTCTGATTGGGAGAAAGAAATGAAAAAATTTCATCAAGCCGGATCTTAATTCTGTGCACATATTTCTTGGTCAATCCCTAGGAAACCTGAGTTACATCCTTAATAATTGATTCCAATGACTGTCATGCATTTTCCAGAGCTTTCGCTGAAATTGGAACAGCCGCAAGTTTATCCACAATTCTTCCTGGGACAAACTCCTCCGTATATCTGCAGCAACTCCCCTTGAATCCTCCAACTATTTTTTCGAAGATATGATCAAAATCTTGTTTATGATGAAAACAAAGATTCTCTTGAAATTGGAATAGCCGCCAGTTTATCCACGATTCTTCCTGGGACAAACTCCTCCGTATATCTGCAGCAACTCCCCTTGAAGCCTCCAACTATTTTTTAGAAGGTGGGATCAAAACCTATTTATGATGCCAAAATTCTTTTTCTCGATGTGAAAAATGTGTTCTCCCCACATTGCTAAAATATGTTGTAATAGAATTATAATAGAAAATAATTAGTTGTATTATATTCACACATTGCTAAACTTTGTGGTGCCAAAACCTTTGCCTTAGAATTATAATAGAAAATAGAAAGTAATTAATTGTATTATATTTGTTTTCAATTTTGATTATTTGATTTATATATATTTGTTTTCAATTTTGATTATTTGATTTATATATATTTATTTTCAATTTTAATTATTTAATATATATATATATATAGTTTATATTAATATTTACTAATGAAAATATAGAATGAAATAACTATCATATTATGTTTTTAGACTTTAATATTAATATAAATTAATTATATTATATAGGTTATATTATAATTATAACTGTTGATGTATATGTAACTTCGGAATGTATTTCACTTGTATTTCTTATATATTGTAACCCGATGTTTATTTCGGGATGTACTTGAGTTATGTCATGCCCCAATGTTCTTATCGGGAAGGTCTATCATGTAAACAAGTCATGTCAAGTCATTGTGGGTAACCCTCCTATTGTCTAAGGGTTAAATTCCTCACAGTTCTGGGGCACTAGGGTTATTAGACTCTCCTAGTAGAGGTAGGCCCTAGTAGGGTTTTAGTCATGTTAGGATTAGTATAAATAGAGAATTGGAGTGTCTATTTATCACACAACTAATACACACTCAAGTGTAGCGCATAGTTGTGGAAGGAGAAGACACTGGGGCTAGACAAGAAGAAGGTTACTGCTGTCGGGAGATCAATTACTATTTTGGGGATTTTCTATTTGTGTGTTGATTCTATCTCTGAGGAAGTTGCGGGGTTTTCACCATTTATGGTTTCCCCAAGGATAAACACTGTTTTCATTGTCTCTTGTGTTTGATTGGTGTGCTTGTTATTCTCTCAGTAAAGATCCAAATATAATGCTAGCTTAATGATGAAATTCTAACATGGTATTAGAGCTAACCTAAGAAGAAGATACTGTGCAGTTGTGAGAGCTAGGGATTCCTAGTTTGTGGATATTCCTCCATATATTTTCATCAAAAGTAAGGTGGAATAACTCTCCTCCTTAGGGCGCATCATTTTGTCCAAGCATAATCCCATTATGAGGTTTTTTAGTTTTGGACCCGACACTACTGCTGGAAATTAGGGCTTCTCATAGAAGAGGAATTTTTCAGTGAACCTAGGCTTGGATTTATCTCCTCCCCAAAATCGAAGTTAGGGTTAAATTTCAAGGCATTTGGGTGGACAAATCTCCGGAAAAGCAAAACCCTAATTTGCTACTGAACCAGCATTACAGGATTTCAGCTCCAAATCTAGATCCAACATTTGGTAAGATCTAAATATTTTGTATTTCCATTTGAGGTTCTCAGTTTAAGATGTCTCATCATACCAATCTTGATGAAAAGCTTGAGGGAGCTGATAACTTCCAAGCTTGGAATTATAGGATCTCCCTGGTCCTGGAAGAGAATGAGTTGGACTCCCATATCAATGAGGAGGTTCCAGTTCCAGAGGGAGATGAGGCTAAGGCCTTGCATAAGAAGAAGTTGTTTATGGCAAAGAGAATCATTGTTGATTCTATCAAGGATCATCTCATACCACAGGTGTCCTCCCTCAAGACACCTAAATCTATGTTTGATGCCCTAACCAAATTGTTTGAAGGGAAGAACATAAACAGGAAGATGACTTTGAGAAACCAATTGAAGAATGTGAAGATCCAGAATGCTGAGACTATTCAGTCTTACTTTACAAGGGTTTCTCAGATCAAGGAGCAGCTAGAAGCAGTAGATGAAGAAGTGGAAAATGCAGAGATTGTGATGACCACCTTGAATGGTCTCCCTAGATCATGGGACTCTTTCATTCAAGGAATCTGTGCCAAAAATAAGTTAGTTAAGTTCATCAGACTATGGGAAGAATGCTCTCAAGAAGAAGCTCAGATAGCAGCTCAAGAAGAGAATATGGGTAGTGAAGATCAAGCTCTCATAGTTCACTCCAAGAAAAACAGGAGGAGCAATTATCACTCCAAAGGTAATATCTCACACTCTAGAAAAGATCTGAATACTATTAGATGTTACACATGTGATGAGAAAGGTCACATATCCAGATTCTTCCCTAACAAAAGAAATCTAAAGAAGAAGGGAAACAAGAGAAGACATCATGCCCATGCAGTAGAGGATGATGAACCTTCCATGAAGAGAATCAGACAAGAGAGTGATGATTCTTCAAGTGAGGATGAATATGTATCGATCTCCACTCTCACGGGAACTGTTTCACATGGAAGCAATGATTGGCTTATAGACAGTGGTGCTTCCAAGCACATGATGGGATTTAAAGAATCATTTGTGAAGCTATCTGAACATGAATCGCCTCACAAGGTGAAACTTGGGGATGACTACCAGTATCCAATAAAAGGTAGTGGTGAATCCTTCTATAAACTAGAATCTGGAAAGTCTTTGAAGATGAAGAATGTATTATTTGTTCTAGGACTAAAGAAGAACCTCCTCTCCATATCTGCATTGGATGCAAAAGGAATGAGGGTTGATTTTGTAGATGGCCAGTTTCTTATGTGGCCAAAGGAAAAGACTTTTGATGATGCAATAGTGATTGGAGAACAAGAAGGAGGTATATACAAGTTGAAGGGCCAACCAGATCAAGATTTGGTTCATGGCACAGTAGAACCAAATGAACTTTGGCATAGAAGGCTTGCATATGTACATTATAGAGCACTACCACTTGCAAGCAAAGCCGTTGAAGGTCTTCCAAAAATTCAAGCAAAACATGAAGGGGTCTGCAAAGGATGTGTGAAAGGAAAGAACACAAAGAAGACATTTCCAAGTAGCGAGACCAAAGCAGAAGGAATCTTGGAAATCATCCACTCCGATGTATGCGGACCAATGTTATCAAGCTCACTAAGTGGGTATGTGTACTATTTTTTTTTATTGATGAATTTTCTAGGAAGACATGGATTTACTTCATGAAGAATAAATATGAAGTGTTTAGCAAGTTCACGAAATTCAAAGCCTTGATCGAGAACCATACTGAAAATAAGATCAAGACTTTTCGATCAGACAATGGCGGAGAATTCACTTCAAATGAGTTCAAGGAACTATGTAAGGACTCGGGGATTAAGAGGGAGTTGTCCACTCCTTACAATCCACAATAGAATGGGATTATAGAAAGGAATAATAGAACCATCATGGAAGCTAAAAGAGCTATGCTTCATGATCAAGATCTTCCTATGTATATTTGGGCAGAAGTAGCCAGAAAAATAGTGTATGTACAGAACCGTACTCCACACAGAGTAATCAAGAACAAAACTCCTGAAGAAGTCTTCTCCGGCAAGAAACCAGAAGTCATCCATTTCACAATATTCGATTGTCCTGTGTACATACACATTCCAAAAGATAAGAGAACGAAATTAGATCCTTCAGGAAATAAGGGTATATTTGTGGGATACTCTGAAAGCTCGAAGGATTACAGAATATACTTCCCAGGGTTCAAAAAGATTGACATCAGCAAGGATGTAACATTTGACGAAGATTCAACCTACATAAAATCCAGAAAGAAACTTGCTGAAGAAACAGAAGATCCCAGAATTCATGATACAATCATGAACAAAGAAACTCAAGAAGAACATCAAGAATTTGAAGAACCAAAAAGACCTGTAGATCCACCATAGGAGAAGAATCCCCACAAGAAGAAACCTGCTTGGGTAAGAGATATTATCCAAGGTGCGGAAATATATGGGGTTCCAGAAGAGAATATCAAAGAAAGAAAGAGGACCAGATCCTGTTCCAGTTATGTAGCTTTACTATGTGACTTTATTAATAAAGAAACTTCCAAATATGAAGAAGCGGCAGAACGGAAAGAATGGAAGGATGCGATGATCAAAGAGTATCAATCGATCATGAAGAATGATGTTTGGGATGTTGTCCCAAGACCAGAAGGGAAGTTAGTTGTAACTTCCAAATGGATCTACAAGATCAAGCATGCTGCAGATGGTAGCATTAAAAAGTATAAGGCAGGATTTGTGGCTCGAGGTTTCTCTCAGAAAGAAGGAATAGGCTATGAAGAAACCTTTGCACCTTTAGCCAGATACACTTCCATCAGATTGGTACTTGCTCTGGCTATAGTGATGAAATGGAAGATACACCAAATGGATGTCAAGACTGCTTTCTTGAATGGTGTAGTAGAAGAGGAAGTGTATGTGGAGCAGCCACTCGGTTTCGAGACACATGACAGGGAGTCTCATGTGTGTAGATTGAAGAAATACCTGTATGGTTTGAAACAGGCACCCAGGACATGGTACAGTAGAATTGACAGCTTTCTATCTAGTTTGGGCTTTACCAAGAGTAAAGCAGATTCCAACCTTTACTACAAGGTGGAAGACAGCAACCTGGTGATACTTCTACTTTATGTAGATGATCTGTTTGTGACAGGTATGGATGGGTTGATTGCTAATATGAAGAGAAAGCTTGTTGTTGAGTTTTAGATGAAGGACTTGGGAATGATGTATTATTTCCTAGGTATGGAGGTGTGGTAGACTACAGATGGAATCTTCCTTAGACAAGGAAAGTATGCAGTAGAGATCCTGAAGAGATTTGGGATGATGGACTGCAAGGAATTAACCACACCTATGGCATCAAACCTGAAGCTATTGAGTGATTCTTCATCAGAGACAGTTGATGTCACGATGTATCGTCAGATGATTAGGTCCTTGATGTACCTGACGAACATGAGACCAGATATTTGCTTTGTTGTGAACACCTTGAGCCAATACTTGACAGATATGAGACATGTTCACTTGACTGCTGCAAAACATATTCTGAGGTACCTGAAGGGTATGGTTGATTATGGGCCCACGTATAAGGCTGATCAAAGGATTAACCTGGAGGGTTATGTTGATTCAGATTGGGTAGACAGTTCCATCGATAGGAAGAGCACTTCAGCATGTTTCTTTAGTATGGGATCACGTGTGAACTCATGGTTTAGTAGGAAGCAATCCTGTGTGGCAATAAGTACTGCTGAAGCAGAGTATGTTGCAGCCTGTTCAGCTAGTTGTGAGGAAGTATGGCTGAGGAAGCTACTGTCTGATTTATTTGATCTCCAGTTAGATGCTACTTATATATACTATGACAACCAGAGTTGTGTAAAGTTGTCAGAGAATCAAGTATTACATGACAAGTCGAAGCATATCGAGATCAAGTATCACTATATTAGGGATATGGTGTAGAGAGGAGCAGTGAATCTCCAGTATGTTGTGACGGACGAACGGATAGCTGATGTGTTGACCAAGCCATTGGCTAGGGTGAAGTTTGAGTACTTCAGGGAGAAGCTTGGTGTTCTCAAGATCGAGGTTCCTCCCAAGAGGAAGTGATGTTTTCATGCTGAGCCCTTCTGACATGGTGAGAGGATTGGTTCCTTGCATGATCAGATGTAGTGCTGTGCCATTCTGACATGGTGAGAGGATTGGTTCCTTCCATTGTCAGGTATATGTAGATGGCACATCCAGCATGAAAAAGGGTTGGCTCTATGAAGACACATCTAGTATGAAAAAGGACTAGCTATGTGTAGATGGCACATCCAGCATGAAAAAGGGCTAGCTCTGTGAAGACTCATCTAGTATGAAAAAGGACTAGCTTTGAGTAGCTACCACATCTGGTATGAAAAAGAAACAGCTCTGTGATGCCTCATCTAGTATGAAAAAGGACTAGCTCTGAGAAGACTCATCTAGTATGAAAAAGGACTAGCTCTGAGTAGCTGCCACATTTGGTATGAAAAAGGACCAGCTCTGTGATGCCTCATCTGGTATGAAAAAGGACCAGCTCTGTGATGCCTCATCTAGTATGAAAAAGGACTAGCTTTGAGAAGACTCATCTAGTATGAAAAAGGACTAGCTCTGAGTAGCTGCCACATCTGGTATGAAAAAGGACTAGCTCTGTGATGCCTCATCTGGTATGAAAAAGGACCAGCTCTATGATGCCTAATCTAGTATGAAAAACGACTAGCTCTGTAGAGGTTCCTATGATGAGAAGAATCAAGAGATAGCACCTATGATGATGCCCAGTGATGATCTAGATCGAGTGATGATGATCCAGATCCAGTGATGATGATCCAACAAAAATGATCCAGATCAAGTGACGATGATCCAGATCCAGTGATGATGATCTAGAAAAAATGATCTAGATCCAGTGATGATCCAGATCCAGTGATGATGCCCAGTGATGATCTAGATCAAGTGATGATCTAGATCCAGTGATGATGTCCAGTGATGATCTAGACCGAGTGATGATCTAGATCCGATGATGAAGATGACTTAAAGATGAATATGAATTGAAGATGAAGATGAATTGAAGATGAAGAAGACTTGAATATGAAAAGGACTTGATTATGATCCAGAAGGTACAGAGAAGAAGACTTGTGTTGAAAATTGTGTCGAAAGAATACCTTCCTAGTTAAGAGGGAGTGTTGATGTATATGTAACTTCGGAATGTATTTCACTTGTATTTCTTATATATTGTAACCCGATGTTTATTCCAATATGTACTTGAGTTATGTCATGCCCTGATGTTCCTATCAGGAAGGTCTATCATGTAAACATGTCATGTCAAGTCATTGTGGGTAACCCTCCTATTGTCTAAGGGTTAAAGTCCCTGCAGTTCCGAGGCACTAGCGTTATTAGACTCTCCTAGCAGAGGTAGGCCCTGGTAGGGTTTTAGTCATGTCATGCTTAGTATAAATAGAGAACTGGAGTCTCTATTTATCACACAACTCATACACACTCAAGTGTAGCGCATAGTTGAGGAAGGAGAAGACACTGGGGCTAGACAAGAAGAAGGTTACTGCTGTCGGGAGATCACTTACTGTTTTGGGACTTTTCTATTTTGGTGTTGATTCTATCTTCGAGGAAGTTGCAGGGTTTTCACCATTTATGGTTTCCCCAAGGATAAAAACTGTGTTCATTGTCTCTTGTATTTGATTACTGTGCTTGTTATTCTCTCAGTAAAGATCCAAATATAATGCTAGCTTAATGATGAAATTCTAACAATAACTATATGACATATTAATATTTATGTTAATATATATTAAAAAAAGAGTTATGAGGTAGATTTTTTGCTAAAAGGTTGGTTTGAAATTTGGAAACTTGTGCATTTTTTATAAGTTCTTTCTAAATTTGGAAACTTGATACAATGCAGAAATTATGGAATTACTATTTCAACACCTTGTATTAATTATTTATAAGAAATAAATAACACATTTTTCCTTTATGGAAACTTGAAGAGATTGCTAACGTTTTCCCACGTGATGTTTGTCAAGTTTCTATGGAGATTGGAGATTCCATAAACAGAACAACTAAAGGTAGCACTTGGGAGACTACAACTTGCAAAGCACCTAAATTATGGGAAATAAAAATAACTAAGTGATTCCCTACATCGATAAACACAAATAGGCATGTCTCAAGAAGAAAAAGTTAAAAATTAGGTTGTTTAGAAAGAACCATGACCTCTATGGGTTGTTTGGACAGAACCATGACCTTTGTGGGTTGTTTGGACAAAACCATGACCTCTATGGGTTGTTTCGAAAGAGCCTATGACCTTTGTGAGTTGGTTGGACTAAGCTGTGACCTTTTTACACACAATTTTTGGGCTGCTAAGTTGTGTTGTGACCTTTGTCGAGTCTTCTATACTGAACTGTGACTATTTATTGGGTTTCCTTAACACTATATGTGGTTTGCTCACTATTCTGAGGTTAATCCTTATAAAAACAGGCCTTGAAATACTGGTTCACTTCTTTGCTAATACTTCCTTCCAGGTGTAAGGAACTATGGAAGAGCTGTTAGGGATATGAGACTGGTTCTCAGTCATCACCCTAGTTTATAATTGAACCTTCGATTGGTTAAAATATTGTTCTTGGTGCTTCCATCGGTTCAATTAATGGATCAACAGCTATGACGTTTAAATTAGGATATGAGCCTGGTGAAGCTACATTGACTGGTGTATCTAGTTCAACGGTCACAAATCGTGATAGCTATATTGAATTTAGAAAAACACCTCAGTATGGGATTGGGGACTCCCACATTATGCACATCATGAATCAAGTGGGTGGTGACGTCAGATGTAAAATTTACCTGGCCACTAATGCACAAAGGAGGTTTAACTTGATAGTGATAAGGAGAGGTAATCACTACATTATATGTATCATATTTTGTGAGGTTGGGCCTATAAGAGGTCTAGGAATTGAAATATTTACCTGAAACTTCGACATGAGGTCGAGCCTCTACCTTTATTGCATATGGATCTAAGACCGGTTCTGGGTCAGCACCTGAATTTAATTCTAATTGAGTCTTTGATTGGTTAAAATATTGTTCTTGGTTCTTCCCTTGGTTCAATTATTAATGGATCAACTGCTAAGATGTTTAAAGGAATAGAGCCTGGTGAAGCTACGTCAACCAGTGCAGCTAGTTCGATGGTACAGATCATGATAGCTATATTGAAGTTAGAAAAGCACCTCAGTATGAGAATTGGGACTCTTACATTGAAGGATCAACAACTAGCTATGATTCTTCTAGGTATCGATATGGTATTGGTCGTTCTACCTAATTCATAATTGTAGGAACCTAATTTTTCTTTGGTGCATACTTAAAGGTTTGCTTCAATGGTGCAACAAGGATAAATATGGTCAAGATCAAATTCATGAAATTTCTTTGTGGGATCTCTCAATATCGAGGTGCATGGAACCAATATTATAGATAGAAGGTAGTCAATTTACAAAATTTACACTTCATTGTCAAAATTACAAATTTTCATGACACAATTAAAATGATTAACTTAAATGACTAGTTCATATTCTTCTAATTAGTCATTTTTTATGCCATGACTAAATTGGTCGTTTATGTTAGTCATTTTTAACTCTTTCACTTATTATCTAGTCATATTTGTTAACTAGTGACTAAATTAGTAGTTTATGGTTGGGTCAATCAAAATTGCTCATATTTAGTAGTAAATCACTTGAAAAAATTGTGGTGACTAGAATTTTTAGTCATGTAGTAGCTAATTCCTCATTTTGTACTAGTGTACTTACACAGGATCCTAACAAAAATGGCACACAAGGTGAAGGCTCATCCCACCAAGATTGCTGGAAGGTTGTCTCACCATGGCCTTATACAACTCCTTATCCAAGAATTGCTGAAGAAGACAAATATGGCATGGACACATTTTTTTTTTGGAACAGTTTTGAAATAGGCCTACAACCAGAAGAGAAGGGAAAGTCTCCTTTGAAGAAATCCACCACCCCAAGAGTGGAAAGAGAAACAGAAGCGCTATCTCACCAACACCAGTAGATCATCCTTCTTTGCCTTCCAAAAACAAATAGGCTAAAAGAAACCTAGACTTCAGTGAAAAGGGCAAGGAAATCCCAGCACAAAGAGAAAAAATTCTGACATTTTGACCAAAAGGAATAAGAAGTTGCACAATTTTGTCCTAGAGATGAGAGGGATGTATGTCCTGCTAAAAAGGAGAAATTTAAGATGCATGAAAGACAACACCAGGATGTACAGGATGATCAATCTTCTAAGGCTGCAGTTAAAGAATTCTAGATCAAACCCTAGCTCTCGTTCTGCACTAGAAACCCTAGTTGAAGCAGCAGTAAGCCTTCAGAATCCAGAAGCAATCCAAGAGGCTACTGAATTTCCAACCATTGGGCAAGTTGAAGAAATACCAGAATATCAACAACAAAACTGAAAAAGATGAGTTGGGAGGTGAATGACAATTTTTGCAAAAAAACTAGGGCTTTCGGTGGCTTAGGCAGACGCAGAGGCAATTCATTAGCCACCGAAAGCAGAGCTTTCGGTGGCTAACAGACCTAAAATTTTGACTCCTTAACCACTGAAAACATAAAGAGGCACAGAAGGCTATTTTGACATAAAGGACTAGTTTTGGAAAATATAACTAGCTCATGGATAAAGTGTAAAGCTGAAAGTTGCTGAAGTGCACCATCAAAGGAGGTCTGTTCCAATTTTTTGGATACATCAACAAGGAGAAGGTCACAAACCCTACCTGTTTGAACCAACAGTGACTTATCTATCAGAATACCAGTTACAACTTTACCCCCAGTACTCACTGCAGTCATCAAAACGTTCAATGAGTGAACAAGAGTTAGCATTAGATAGACTAGTAGTTAAATTAGGGTTTTTAAATTAGGGTTTTTGACCTAATTTTGCAAAAAACATTAATTTATCTATTTTTAGTAAAATAGATCCAATTTTTTAGGATCTGAATATTTTTTTAAAGGCTATAAAGCCTAATACTTATTTTAAAGAAATGGTTCGACTTCGGGGACCTATAGATGATTACTATTATCAAGCTTCTCATATTGCTCATGACCTAATATAAGCTCTTTTGCTATCATATGTTCAGCTTCCATTTCTTGTCTATTCTATGCTTATGCTTGAATGTGTTGTTCAGGTTTATTCATGTTATGTGATGTCTGATAGTTGTCATCCTATCTGCATGTTGATGATTTGAATTACAATTACTTTCCTTGTTATGATTAGCCATTTATATATAATTGTTTTGTGTATGAATTTTCCAGCATGATAAGTTCTCCATCTCTGCACCATATTATCAAACCTATGAATAGTGGTAGTTAGAATCCTTATCCTTGATTTATTTTCATGCATGTCTTGATAATGTGAGTTCTTGTAGGTCACCTGACTTGATCCAGTTATAAAAACCATAAAAACATTTAAGTTACTAGGCATCCTCGAGCTGCAACCTAGAGGAGTTTCCTGGAGTGATAACAGGAAGGAAACAAATCCATGTATTCCTTGAGAAATCATCTATAAATGAAATATAATACATAGATCTACCTAATTATGGAACACACATTGGTCCAAACACATCACTATGTATTAACTCTAAAATTCACTTTGCTCTTGTAGCAACAGATGCAAACCTTACCAATTTTGTTTTCCATATATGAAATTTTCACATAAGTTGAAATATAGTGTGTAATCAAATACCTTGAATCATACCTTTACCTTGTAATGCTAAAAATCCATTATCTCCAATATTCCCCAATCTTCGATGCCATATCAATGTATTTACTGTAGAGACAATAGGGGTTCCATCTTCTTTATATCCTCCCTCATGCACAATAGAATTTTTAAACCCATCGGTGATTATACTTCCAAACAATTTGTACAAAGTTCCATTATGAATTATCCTTATCAAGTTCATTGGTCTTCGAACCATTTTGCATGTTTCTTTTGCAAACATAGTATGTACACCTACATCACCGATATTTATGATGTATATCAAGTTTCTAGATAGATTTGGAATGTGTAAAACCCTAGGGATATCTCTAATCATTTCATCCTTCAGCTGCAACTTAAATCTTCTATGTTCTATGGTTTTGGTTATTGAATCATCTCCTAAGAAATCGTCTCCTGCATTGCACTTTTCATATTCACAAAAACACTCTCTATGAGGAGTCATATGAAATGAAACACCTGAGACAATTAGCCATACATCATGATCCTAATGGTTACCTATAGAGTCCAAGGATCATCATCAAATCCCTTCACATTTTCAACATTTTTAGATGTATAATCCTTCTTAAAGAGCCTAGTTTTACCACATTTCCAGGATTTCCTCATATATTTTCCTAGATATTTAGACTTACCTTATATTTATTCCCCCCCGCAAACCTTATTTGTGTTTCTCTCTTGGGGACGCCCTCTCACAAACAAGGGATCCATACTATGACTATCCATAGTTTTCCGCCTCATTTCCTTTGATAGTAGGGATGCCACTATTTCCTCAAAGTTACTTTAAGGAGACTTGAATAGCACTTCCTTTTGCTAAAATCAAATTATCGAAAGAATCTAGCAAATAACATAATAATATAATGCATTTATCTTCTTCCTCCATTTTAATACCAATGGAGGTGACTGACTTACCAAAATATTGTAGACATTTAGATGATATGTCACTTTTTTATTGTCACCCATATTGAGGTGAGGCATCTTCTTTTGAAGAAACCACTTATTTACTAGGGGAATTGATTGATACAAATTTCTATCTTATTCCATAATTTCAACAAACTATTTTCTCCAGATACATTCAACAATATTGAATCTGATGGCTAATGTTGAATTGTACTCCTCTCCCTTCTTTATAGCTTATCCTAGTATTCTTTTGTTGATGTAGTAGGTTGTGTACCTAGATCCACAACAATCCACTATTCTTGATCAACAAGAAGATATTCCATATATCAAACTTCTGACTGTCTTGATTCTCAAACTAATTGCCAATATTTTTCAACACATGAAACACCGCTGGAAAGATCCCATGGACCTAGGTTTATCAAATACCTAATATCTATCAAACATGTTGAACCCTTAGCAACAACAACATCCCCCTGAAGCCAATAATCAAGCTCTGATACCAAAATCAAGTTTTAAACCTATGAAGTGAAATTATGCATACAAATTCTTAAACAAATTCTTAAACAAAATAGATATTACATAATGGCACACACATAATACAGAAGATTTATCATCGAACCCCTTAACAAGAAAACCCAATAAAATTAGATATGTTCCTCTATATTTCTCATTTTGTTTATTGACCATTCAAAATACAATATATAAGTATTCTACAACATCCAAAAACCTAATCCATTAACCAAAATTATATTACACCCCTAATACCTTAACCAAAATTAAATTACATATTAAAAAAATAAACTAAAATAACCCAAAACTTGTGCCTCGCCTTCGACTTGTAATGGAAAGGGACGATAAACCCTTGTCGTTTTCCATTGTACAAAGAATATAGGAGGTGTTGACATGCCCCCCCCCCAACCTACTCTACAACACCCCTTGGGCTAGTGCCACATCTAACACCATATTTAAAAGATTATGGCACAATAGAGTACAGGCTCATTGTCACATTGTAATTTTAGATCCATTTTGGGACCCAATCATTAGAATATTCAATCTAGTTTATAGATCAATGAACCTCCATTTCCCATAGGATCACCCATAACCAACGGGGCCACACAAAAACTTGGAAGGAATAATAAGTTGAGTCAATTTTCTTCGAGGAATGCATTGTGGAAGACTATGTATAGTTGCAACAATCTAATAAGAAACTCCTGACCTTCTCAAAATATATGGAGGAGGTTGATTCCTTGAGATAGATTCTTACAGTATGTATGTGAAGGAGAATTGAAATTCATCATCATATGATGGTAATTTATAGAAAATGATTGCCACATATATTTACAAATTCATGCATATGCATGTGTTGGTGGGTAGGTAGTGTAAAGACCACTATTTTTTAAATCTAGCATTTGTTTTAGCTAGTCATTAATCATTGGTTAATGATTCTATTTGAGATGGGTTGTTCTACATGTATTTCCTTGCAAATTATCGATTTCCATCTTCATTGTTCCTATAGAAGAACTATTTTTTTTGGTAATATGGGATATGAATTGCGAATGATTGTGCTAAAGAGGTGTATTCTACAGCCCAGTAGGGGGACATGTGTAAATATTTTTGTGCTTATCTTAAGTTGACATGTGTATTTTTTAAAAATTATAAGAAATTATAAGAAATAACATGTCAACTCAAGTTTGATTTAGAACATTTACAACGTCATATACATATAACTACACAAATTATAAAAATTAAAATGGTTCATCAACATTTTCACTCTAAAAAGGGTTTGCACCTCGAGATCTTTTATCCTTCTTAGCTCTTGGTAGATCCCCTTTTAAGATGGATCTATGCTGGTTGATTTCCATCCTCATTTTCATGTTGCTCATACTTATTATGATTATTTAGAAGAATTCTTGTACTCATTTTCTTCTTCTTCAATCCCATGTTTTATTTGCTGCCACATTAACCTCAAAATTCCTCACATTCTCCTCAATTGCAAAGCATTGATCATTAACACTATTAATATCCCAATCGAAGTGACACAAAAGAATTCCCACCTCAAATTCCAAGATAGAAAGCACATTGGAAAAAGTTGCTACAATGTTCTGCAAATGCTCATAAATTTTCAAAATGGTGTACTTCGTAGGTATGCCAAAATATTAGTAATCTATTGTAACTAGGTAATCACTATTGTGAAAAACCTAGAAGTCTTCTCCGGTTTGAGTGATAAAGAACTAGACAAAACTTCTTTGATTAACAAGAAATTTTATAGTAAGTAATAAAGCAAATATATGACAACCATCCTCTGCATATATGAACTTCATGAATTGAAAAAAGGGATCCAAACCAATACAATTATATTTGAACTAATCACCTATGCACTAGTTTGTCCCCATCCAACTAATTCTAGAGCACCAACAGTGTGAATGAACTTATACTATTATCTTATATATAAAAGGAATTCAAGGATGCTTTTTTATAAACAATAGATCTTTTGGGTATTAAACTGTTTTCATAAGTCGAACTGATTTCTTGCAAAATATAATGCATCCTTAAGACCACTATCGATGCTATGATGAATTCATTATCATAGGGATGTGATATGGATGTACTTAATGACAAAGTCATGAAACATGGGCATTTGGCATGGAATTAATCGCAAAGTTAGGCTAGGGTGACCACATTCACACATAGATAATGCCAATAAATAGTCGATGATTGCTAATGACAATAACAACCCAACTAATAATGACAATAACAAACCACATTTACAAATGTAGGTAATAGAAATGTAGCTAATATTAATAGAAATGATGTATAATGATAATTACACCCATGACAAAATATGTGGAAAAAATAAAACATAAATGAACAAAATTACAGTGTTAACCATTTATCTATCTTTACCATAGTTTATAGAAAGATTGCAACACATTTTCCCCAACCATGGTTTTTATAAACATAGTAATTTATTTTATTCCTTCTTGTTTTGGCCAATGGACACCATTTATATACATATATTCCACAATGTTTATTTTTGCACCCAGAAAAAGAAGAATTCGGCACACTCTATTTTGATTGACACACTCTATAGACAATGCCAATAAATGGTTGAATTGGCCCGCGCTAATGACAATTCAATTATTATAACATATGCCCAACAGAAAAGGGTTGAATGTTTTCACAAGCCATCAACTATTACATAGTGTATTGAGCATGAGTGTCAAGGAGATGTTGATAAACTAGAGATACATAGGTATATTGTAGATAACTATAGAAGGGCATAGTGTCTTAGAGCTTCATAGTAAGCTTGGAAAGTTTTGTAATATGCATAAAATTAGAACATGACATGCATAGTATTTCAATAAATGCTTGTTTCATGTATAAGTTTCTAAGGTAAATTTTTGTGTACCATTGTGTCAATCTTTGCAATTGTCGCAATTTCATATGTCGTAGTAGTTACAGAATTTGAATGTTGGTTTCATCTATGTTAAAGTGTTAAAAACATAAAATATTATGACACAATAGAGTATATGCTTGTTGTCTCCATTGTAATTTATATCGATTTTGGGAGCTAATCACTAGAATATTAAATCTATTTTATAGATTAGTGAACCTCCATTTCCCATAGGAACACCCATAACCAATGGGGCCACAGACATACTTTGAAGAAATAAGAATTTGAGTCAATTTTCTTTGATGAAAACATTGTGGAAGATGATGCAGAGTTGCAACATTATAATAATAATTTCCCCACCTTCTTAAAATACGTGGAGGAGGTTGAGGCGTTGAGATAGATTATTACAGTATGTATGTGAAGGAGCATTCAAGTACACCATTATATATTAATAATGTCTAGAAAATTCTTGCCACATATATTTACAAATGCATTCACATGCATGTGTTGGCGGGTAGGTAGTATAACAACCATCGGTTTTCACATCTTCCCTTTGTTTTGGCTAGTCATTAATCATTAATTAATGATGCCATTTGTGATGGTTTTTTCTACATGTATTTCCTTGCAAATCATCAATTTCCATCTTGATTTTTCCTATATAAAAACTATTTTTTTGGTAATATGGGATACAAATTGCAAATTATTGACTTCCATCTTCATTTTCATGTTTCCCATACTTATTATGATTATTTAAAATAGATTATTCTCCTAATTTTCTTCTTCTTCAATCCCATGTTTTATTTGTTTCCAAATTAATCTCATCATTCCTCACATTCTCCTCAATCGCAAACCACTGATCAGTAACATGATTAATATCCCAATTGAAGTGACGTAGAAGAATTCCCACCTTAACTTCCAAGATAGAAAGAACATTTGAAAAATTGAAACAATGTTGTGCTAATGCTCATAAATGTTCAAAATGGTGTACTTCGTAGGTTTGCCAAAATATTAATAATTTATTGTAACTAGGAAATCACTATTGTAAATAACCTAAAAGTCTTCTCCAATTGAGCGATAAAGAACTAGATCAAACTTCGTTGATTAACAAGAAATTTTATAGTAAGTAAGAAAGGGGATAGATGACAACAGACCTCTGCATGACTAAACTTCATGAATTGAAAAAAGGGCCCCAAACCAATACAAGTATACTTGAACTAATCAACTATGCACTAGTTGGTTCCCATCCAACTAATTCTAGAGAATGGACAATTTGAATGAACTTGTACTACTACATTAGATATAAAAATAATTCAAGAATATTATTTTATAAACAATAGATCTTTTGGGTATTAAACGGTTTTCATAGGTCGGTCTGATTTCTTGGAAAATATCATGCATCCTTCATAACATTATCAATGCTATAATGAATTCATGCTCCTAGGGATGTGATGTGGATGTAGTTAATGACAAAGTCATGCACATGGGAATTTGGCATGGAATTAATGCAAAGTAAGTTAGGCTAGGGTGATGACATTCACATATAGAACAATGCCAAAAAATGGTCGATGATTTCTAATGACAATAACAGCCAAATTACTAATGACAATAACAAACCACATTTACAAATGAAAATAACAAACCCCATTTACAAATGGAGGTAATATAAATGTAGCTAATATTAATAAAAATGATGTATTATGATAATTACACCCATGACAAAATACGTGGAAAAAATAAATCATAATTACCATTTATCTATCTTTATCATAGTTTATAGAAACAATGCAACAAAGGCAATGGGTTTTATAAACATAGCAATTTCTTTTATATCTTCTTGTTTTGACTAATAGACACCATTTATATAGAGAAATTCCACAATCATTTCTTTTTATACTTGAGAAAAACACAATTTGTCAGGTTGTATTTTAACAAACTATATAATTTAGATTTCAATAAATTATAACAAAGTATATAATATAGATTTTCAATAAATATATTATAGAGATTTCATCTCGTTTCCTTTTACACCTCAAAAAAGAACAATTTGACAGGATGTATTTTGACAAATATGTAATATATATTTTTAATAAATTTGTTTCCATTTTTCTTTCCTAGCAGTTGCTTTTTAAGCTTTTATCCACTTTGAATTCAATTGCTTTATGTTGTTTCCTTTTTAAGCTTTTCTACTCTTTGAATTGAATTGAATTGAATTGATTTTATACTCTTTGGATTTGAATTTGAATTGGGACTCGAGAGAACCACTGATCACAGTATTCTTTTAAATCGACCATCCACAGCATGCTTTGATCTCTATATATTTCACATCTGCAACTTCTCCATTGTATCGTTGTGTTTTAATGGAATTTTTTATTCTTTCATGCTTTCTATGGTAGGAAAACATCAGTTTATAATTAGAATGGATTCTCTCTTTTTTATAGATATTGACGGTCTAAATTATTGAAATGTGCAGGTGGGTTTACATTGACTAGTGCACATAATTTCCCAATTGGGCATACTCCAACAATGTCCAAATATTATGTGCAGGTGGGTTTACATTGATGATTTTGTTTCCTTTCCCTCCTTCTAGATGGATTAGATAAATGTGTATGTGATGTGGAGTGTTCCTTTATCTATGCAATGGTTTTATTGTTTCGTTTGATGCATTTAATCAACAACAACAATTTCTTCTCTTCTATGCTCTTCCATATGAAATGAGATTTGATTTCTCTGGTCTACCCTATGAGAGGAGAGGATGTGTAAATGTTGTTTTCAATTCAATTCACTTAATTTTTTTTTAAACAATCAGAGGGGTCTATTAATCCAGCATTTGACAAGCAGATTCATAGCCAATCACATAAGATATAAACAATGTTTTCAAAATATTTACAATCAAAAGAACAACACCACCACCATGTCCATATTAACTAAAGATTCAATTTCTACATAATGTATACATTCAAAGAAACTACAAATCCTCAAACAATACAAAATAATGGATTTTAATGCAAAACTTCTCTTCAACAAAGGAATCAATCAAATGAGCTTGAAGGGAAGTGGTTAGGGCGTGGAACTGGGCACCTCAATCTTCTCTTTGAGACAAGAAATCATCTTGTCTCTTTTGGGCCTGGCGTTGCCATAGGAGCCCTTGAAGTGTTTTCCCTTATTCGTCTTCTTATCTCTGTGGCCACATACAATAGGAGTTTCATGGTTTATCGACCACCCCATGAGCAATCCACCGGAGGTTGGTGAGGAGCATTTGGAGGGCGCCCGACCAATTACTGAGCTTAGGTTTCACACATTATGGTATGAAGCATTCCCTTGATGGGATGATGATATGGAATTAGAAACGCTTCACATTAAACCGGATAAACTTTTCCTGAATGCCATGGCTATATTCTTCCAAACCCTAAACCCTATTTCTTAAGATCGAAGAACCATCAGCATATGTTTCTTTGCATTCCGTCCAATTGCATGTGTTTCTATGGTAGGAGAGTGGTATGGGGGAGGAGGAGGAGGAGGGAGAGAGGAGGTGAAGAAGGGAGGGGGGTAGGATGAGGGGAAATGAGTAGAGGGAGGGGGGAATTAGGATGAGAAGAAGGGTGGAGAAGGGTCAAGGAGGGAAAAGGAGGAATACGAGGGAGGATCTAAGGGGGATGAAAAGGGAGGGAGAGAGACGAGGGAGCAGTCGATGGGTGGAGGAGGTGGAGGAGGAGAGAGAGGAGAAGTAAGAGGAGGGGAAGGGATGAAGTGGTAGGATGACTGTAAAGGAGGGTGGATGAATAGGAGGGAGGGAAAAGGAGGAGGATGATAGTTTTCTAGGAGGATAAAGGAGGGTGGATGAATAGGAGGGAGGGAAAAGGAGGATGATGATAGCTTGCTAGGAGGATAAAGGAGGGAGGAGATGGTGGGTCTAGGAGGAGTAGGGAAGAGAGGAGGGGGTGATGGAGGAAGGGGGATTAGGAGGAGGTGAAATGAAAGTGGTATTAGGGAGGAGGAGGAGGTGAAACGAGAGTGGTATGGGGGGGGGAGGAGGAGGAGGGAGGGGGGAAGTAGGAGGAGGAGAAGGGTGGAGAAGGGAAAAAGAGGAAGAGGACAAGGGTGGAGGAGTAGGAGGAGAAGTGAAGAGGAGGAGGATAGAGGGAGGAGAGTGTGGGGAGGAGGAGGATGAAAGTTGGGGGGGGGAGAGGGATGGAGGAGAGGGTGATGAAGGTTAGGGAGGAGGAGGATGAAGGTTAGGCTGCAAGAGAAGGGAGGAAGAGGAGGAGGTAGGATAAGGGAGAGGTGATAGGAGTAGGGTGAAGGAGGAGGATGGAAAATGAAGAGTATGGAGGAGACGGAGGGATACAAAAGAGAATGGAGGAGAGGGAGGGAATAGGAGGATTATGGTTTGGGAGTAGGATGTAGTAGGGAGGAGGAAGGATGATGTGATGGGTAGAGGAGGAAGGGGGAGAAGACAAGAGAGGTAGGTGCATGGGGACTTCACTTAGTGAACCTCTCACATAGCACGTGCGATCATGGGATATTAAAGAATACCCTTAATTTCGAGAGATATTGATCCAAACTCTTTTTGTTGAAACCCCCTCCCAATACTTAAAACCGCCTCCCCACCCCTTTTTATACCTCAATCCTTATAAACCACCCTACCCACTCCCACCTTAAACCCCTCATCCCCCCAATACCTGCAATATATTGGTTCAATTTTTGATAATTTTAAAACCCACAATATGAACTAACGTGATAGGATATTGGTCAACAAATGAAGCCCCCATGGGGAGGTGAAGGGTGGAGGAGAGGGGTTGGGGAGAATAGGAGGAGGATAAGGGAGGAAGTGAGAGGATGAGGGATTGGGGGGGGAGGACGAGGATGGTGGAGGAAGATGAGGGATGATGAAGGAGAAGAAAGAGGAGGGAGGAGAGGGAGGGAAATGGAGGATGATCAAGGTTAGTGGGGAGGATAAAGGAAGGAGGAGAATAAGGGAGAGATATGGAAGAGGAGGGAGACAATGGGTGGAGGAGGAGGATGGTGGAGGAATATGAGGGAGGAGGAAGAGGAGGGAGGAGAGGAAGGACCGTGGAGGCTAGTGAAGGTTAGCAGGGAGGATAAAGGAAGGAGAAGGAGAATAAGGGAGAGATATGGAGGAGGAGGGAGGAGATAATGGGTGAAGGAGGAGGTGAAGGGAGGAGGATAATGAGGGGGGAAATAAGAGGAGATATGTAGGATAATGGTGGAAAAGAGAGGTAGGGGGGGGGAGGAGGGAGATAGTGGGTGGAGGAGGAGGATGGTGGAGGAAGATGAGGGAGGAGGGAGGAGAGGGAGGACCATGGAGGTTAATGAAGGTTAGTGGAGAGGATAAAGGAATGGGAAGGAGGATAAGGGAGAGATATGGAGGAGAATGGAGGAGATAGTGGTTGAAGGAGGAGGAGAAGGGAGGAAGAGGAGGGGGATGCAGAAGAGAAGGAGAGAGGTAGGAGAAGGTTGGGGGAGAGGATAAGGGAGGAAGAGGGAGGAGGAGGAGGAGTAGGTGGAGGGGTGGAGGAGGAGGAGGAGGGAAGAGAGGAGGGGGTGATGGAGGAAGGGGGAGGAGGAGGAGATGAATAGAGAGTGGTATAGGGGAGGAGGAGGAGGAGGGAGGAGGAGGAGAAGGAATGATGGTAGTATGAGGGAAAAGAAGTAGAGGGATGGGGGAAGTAGGAGTAGGAGAAGGTTTAAGGAGGACTAAGGAGGAAGATGAGGGATGATCTAGGGAGGATGAGAAGTGAGGGAGGGGAGCGGGGAGAGGGGAAGGAGGAGAGGAGAGGAGGGAGGAGGATGAAGGATTCAGTGGGTGGAGGAGGTGGAGGAGGAGGAGGAGGGAAAAAGAGGAGGAGAAGGGATAGTAGTGGAAGGGAGGAGAGGGAGATGTGGAGGATGAAGAGAAGGGTAGAGGAGGAGGAGGATAGAGGTAGGATATTGGAAGAGGAGGAAAATGAGGGAGTAGGTGGATAAGGGTGGGGGGAGAGTAGGAGGAATAGGGGGACAAAAGAGGATGAGGGTGGATGTGGAGGAGGGAGAAGGAGTATAAGGGAGGGGGGTAGAGGAGGAGGAGGAGGATGGGACCGAAGGAGGAGGAGAGCAAAGGAAGGAGGAGAGAGTGGGTGAGGAGGAGGAGGTGGGAGGGAGAAAAGAAGGGAGGAGGGAGGGAGGAGGGAGAGGAGAAGGGAGGGAGGAGGAGGGTAGAGGAGTAGGATGAGGGAGGAGAGAGGAGTGGAGGAGGACAAGGCAAATGGAGAAGGAGGCAAAGTAGGAGGAGGAGGGAGGAAAAGGGTGGGGTGGGAGGGGTTTTGATTGTGATCCACTATTCTAGTCCTTGCAAATTCTAGTGTGCCATTGCAATCCAATACCTACCTATCCCAGATTTTTGGGAGGGTTGGATTTATACCTTTTTTTTAAATGTATGCAAGGTTAGTATTGTTGATTCATGTTACAAATCCTCTCATTTCAACTAACTTCCAACTATCTTGGCATGGAATGTAAAATCCAAATATTAGGGCTTGAGATAGGCTTATATCACATTTGCATCTTGCAAAGTATATAGTCTTCGATTTCCAATGTTTGGGTAGTTTCTCTACATAGGCATTATAGTTTGATTAATATTTCTATTATTTTATTCAAAAGAATTAAACCCCATTTTAGATGCTAATTTTTCAGGAGTATTTAAATGAGGTAGTGTGACACACATGACATTTATTGTGTAGAGTCATGAAATTTTATTATTTACTCAAGCAATCTTCTTAAATACAAGAGGATTTTTTAGCAATTACAATTATTAAGTTGTTTACTTGAGAAAACTTGAACCACACTTTAAGTGATACCTTTTAGAAATTATTCAAATGATACTACGACATACATAGCATGTATGTTGTAATACCATATATGTTTGATTTGGTCAAACTATCTCCATAAAAAGAGGAGGTGGTTTTGATTTGGTCAAACTATATTAGTGTCATATTAGAAAAACGTTGTTTGAATTTGTTTTTTATAGTATGGATATAGAAGTCCTAATGAATTAAACTTATCCATTAGTTAACCAATTTCCATTGATATGAGCTATGATATTGATGGGTGGGAATCATTTATTTATAATTATTTCCCATGGTGCTTGTATTATGGGAAGATATTCATTGCTTAACCAATGTCCATCAGTATCAAATTTTGGTATATGAAACATGCTTCCTTCTTGCTATGGAATTATATATTTAAAATCAACTTTGATTCAACCAATATTATATTCATTTGTAAATACATGGAATATCATAGGACAATATGTTTCCAATTCTTTGATTAACCAATGCCATGTTTATTTGTATACACGACGTAGAATTGTATGTTTCAAACTAGTATTTTGTTTATTTTTACTTGACTAAAGTTGATTTTAAAGTCATAAATTAATTAAAAAAACCATATTCCTAACATATTGAAATCAATTCAAGTACCCATTCGTTCAAATATTTTTGAATTACAATTAAACATCTAAAATTATGAAAATCCCACAAAATGTAATCTAACAACAAAATAATTATATATAAATAGACCAAAGTTTAATTCATAAATTAAACAATTCATCACTCAATATTTTGAAACAAGAAATATTCCATGTGCATATATCATATCAGGGAAGAAATGATACCAATGCATTGTTTCTTTATAATACCAAAGCTATTTACAAAAACTAGGAACAAGAACAACCCTAATCACTCTTAAATAGTAACAACAACACATGGAATTTTATCAAAAAACATTCCTGGTGGATATATTCTTACTTTTGAGCTCTTTGATGATAAATAATCATAATATTAACATATATATCCATGAAAAGATATATCATAAAAACATAAACTGATATATTGTATAAATAAATTCTAAATAGTTGATATAATGCAATTAAAAAGTACATTTTTTTCTCATTGACTACATCAAAGAAGAAAATTATTAATATCGATGTAGTTTCCATTGAGAATAGGATTTAGTATTCATGAATTCAAATCAAGTCTTATATAGAGTCTATTTTTCATTTGTAGTGCAAGGATTCTCTTTTTTTCTCTACTCTCTAGGTTTGTTTATCTTTTGTAACATCTTTTGTATACGTTAGGGGAATCTATGCATGTTTTATTGCTTGGATACCATTCCCCTAAGTAGTTCCCCTGGAATTATAGATAGTCTTCTTTTCTTGGCATGTTCTTTGGCCTCCATAACATTAAATTCCTGGATAAAAAATCATATGATGAGTAGATATACCCACAAAAATACATACTATGAAAAAAGGTCAACTATCGTACTGCAAAAATAAAACATAATAATATGATAGAATGCAATAAAAAAGTATGCCATTTTCTCACTAATTGCATCAGATCAACAACTTATTAAACTCTATGCAATTTGAATCGAGACTAGGATTTAGCACAACAATAAATTCAATACAATTCCTATATAAGCATTAGGAGACATTAGGAAAGTTGCACTAGCAATTTTATAAGCACAACCCACCAGAAATCTTATCAAGCTAATAGGTAAAATATTTTGTTAGCATTATGTTTGGCACATAACACATACTTGTTATGAGGAAAAGTGGATGTGTGACGTAAGGTAGTTATGGTGACTATATCTTATCACACTGACTTTGATTCAACAATAGTCCTTTTAGTCCCACAATATAAATAAATAGACTATACGACAAAACTAATAATTACACAAAAATCAATTTATGGTCACAGCAACTTATAACACAATAAGCATGAATTTTCTAGTTTTGGTGGTCTAAACATTGGTAGAGTGAAGAAACCACAAAATATATCCAAATCAATGGATTTTATACCAATGTAAGAAACAACTCTTATTTCTATTATTTAGTTGATAGAATATTTTTGCAGTGTATAAGAATATGTTGAATAATGATTAATCGATACAATGGTTATTTCAATGAGACTTGTGGTATACTTATATACATTGATTGGTCACGAGGTGAAGGGGTATGTATGATTTTCTTTTCCATCAGCCTAATCTTATCATTATCATTATCATTATATTTATTTTTACATTTGTTACATAATATTTAAATCTTAATTCCTCTATCCTTTTAAGTATTATCCATTTATATCACTGGATAAATTATAATACATTTATATATTTTAGTCCTTAAACACTATAACCATTAACACATATAACCTATAATCCTTATAACACATCTAATCCAAAGAACATGATTGTTATAACCCCTATAGTCAATACCCTCTATGAACGATAACCATAACTACTAATCCATATAAATCCTCTTAGATATAACCCTAATATAATTCATGCAACCACCATTCCCTAATATAACCTTTATCCCTTAAGATAACCTCAAATATCTAATCCAGTTACAATTATATCTATAACCACTATAATACATAACACATATCACCTATATATCTTTAACTATTAAAATATATAATCCCTTATTCATTAACCCTATAAAACCTAACCATTATAATCACTAATAATAATTGTAACCACTATAATCAAACACCTGACTCATGTAACACATGTAATCCCTAATCTCCAAACCATATATCCCCTATCAACCCCTAACACTTATAAACTATAATATAACCCCCCTAATATGTATAATCTCTAAAATTTATCACTACTTATCCCTAACCCTTAAATCATCTAAATATGAACCCAAAACCCTTATAAAGTTTATTACATGACCATCATAAACTCATATTCCCTAAAACCATTAACTAAAATTACTCATGATAGATAACATCTATAACCCCTATTTCCTATAACCCATCAACCCTATAATATCTAATTCTTATAAGAATTATCACCTTTAAGCCATGTAACCTTAATAAAAACCATAAAACCCCTAATCTCTAATTGTGATAATATATAACACCTATAACCTCTAATACAATATTTGACTTGTACAACTTGTAATTCTCGTAATTCCTAATATCTTATAACATAATCACAATAACCCCTTATTCCCAAACCTATACTTATATATCACCCCTCTCATTGTCTTTATCCTTCTATTATAGTGGATCCTTTTCTATCTCACCCTAACATCACTTCTTTGTCCTATTTGAGGACTCGCCTTCCTATAATTGAATTCTCTAACCAATATGAGTCTTAGCAACGAGGCATCCAACCCACACTTGAGTACCACATCATGAGAAGTATGTTTAGGATGGTTCAAATTTATGTTTGTATAAATTTTCCCATTTCCCTTATCAATCAATATATAAAACATGGTGTTCTTATCACATGTTAGGCATAAACTATGCCGAAATTTGTCATACTATGAGGAAGATCGATGTTACAATGACCCCTATGAAATACCCATGAGATCATTTATTTATTTAGGGTTATTCCATATTTAAAATCCCTTTTAATTTGAATCAAAATATGGGTTTACCCTCTCTTCCTTTTTCATCTAGTATTATTCCAACCTACTAAAAGAAACCATCCTCTTCCTCTCCCCATCTTTCCTCTTTCCTCAAAGGATTTCATTGGATATTCAAGACAATTTTGGTAGCTTCATAATGTTCCTATATTTAAATTTGGGTTTACCAAATTGAATTAATCTTCTTCCTAAATGGAACCTTAATGGGATAATTTGGACCTACCATAATAAAAAATAGCCATATCCTACTTCAATAATGTCTGGCCCTCCTCTTTTGTCTTTTGTCCTTTTCCTTTTCCTGTCTTCTTATCCTATAACCCTTCCTTTTTCACTTACCCCTTGTTGGAATATTGGACAATACTGAGAGGGGGGGTGAATTAGTATTTTTAATTTTTATAATTTAAAACCACTTTTGACATTAATCATTAACATACATAATCAACAACAAACATTGAACACAAATTTTATTGTGGAACCCAATTGGGAAAACCACCAATACATCCTATTATTGCAAAACTATATTTACAAATAGTTTCTTCCTACTACAACAGACAAGGATGGTACTACACCCTATTTACAAGCAACTACTGGAAGGAGGCTACGACCCCCTGGTTTTATCAGCTACTACTGAAAGGATGCTACTACACCCTATTTACTGACTACTACTAGAAGGACAATATGACCCCCTAGCAAGCATGTGGCTTTCCCTAGTGCCACCCTACATCCCTATTATATTTTATTTTATTTCTAAATATACTTTATGTCATCTATCACTGGATTTATTTGGTATTTGTCTGCTACTACTGTTGCATTGATCTGGATCACCAAACCAATTTCTCTCACTCATAATTCTGTCTATAAATACCCTCTAACACATTTTCTATGAATGCATCTATTCACTGCTGCACCTTTTCATTCTTAGATTGTGCCTCTTCATGAAGACTCAATTCTTCATTCTAACAATTCTTTAACTCTATTTAAGTTTATCAGTCATACATTTCCGCAATGCAATCTTACTAGAATTGCCTCTCTGCAATGATGATTCTTCACCAGAAATTCTTCCAAATTTTCCTTTTTGCAACAGATCCTTTCCTAAACCATCCTGCACCATTGATCCATTGTGGAATCTTTCCTATCAATCAATCCAACACAGATATTTCCGTCCGTAATCATCTTTCCATAATTTCCTTAGATTTAAGCAATTGTCTTTCCGCACCATTGATTTCTTCAGCCTCTTTCTAGACCGTTGATCTGATGGGGATTGCAAATTGTAGATGCACAATTTTACTTTTCTCAAAAGGTCCTTCCGTAACCTTCTTTTCCGCAACTACCTTTTTGCAAGGTACTTTCCACAATGGTATTTTCGCATGGTTGATTTCTTGCAAACTCTTCCTAGATCGTTGAGCCAAGATCACATGCAGATTGTAGATTGTGGGTTTTCCAAAATCTTTAAAAGTGCTTCCACAATTTGCTTTCCGCAATATTTCTTCCACATCGTCGATCTCATTCGAACTCTTTCCTGATTGTCGATCTTAGATCAGATATGGATTGTGGATTGCAGGTTTTCCAAATTTATTGAAATCACTTCCCCAATTTTCTTTCTGCAATATTTATTCCATAGCGTCGATCTCTTGTAGAGTCTTTCCTGACCCTCAATATTCTAGATTGTGGGTTCATAAAATCTCAAACGTTGGTTTCGCAATTTTTCTTCTGCACCGTCGATCGTTTATGGATGCTCTCCTCACCGTCGATCTTGCGGGTTCACTCCTGACCATTGATTTACAATCAAATATATATTTGTGCTATAGTGTTTCATATTGATCTACAGTTGTCGATCTTGCAGGTTCACTCCTGACCATTGATTTAAAATCAAATGAGGATTGCGGATTATGGATCAACCTTTTTCTGAAAAGATCTTATGCAATATCCTCTCCGCAAATCTATTTATGCAACTATTATGGGCTGTTTATCTATGATAAAATGCATATTTTTCGAATCTTCATTTTCCTTGTGCAAAAATCATTTACCACTGTTGATCTTCTCAAACTCAGCTTCCGTAATTTCTCTCGACTGATCTACACCATCCAATCTTTTACTTCACTCTAGTGTTTGGGAATGTTATTCTCCACGCATATCTATTTTGTAGATCTTATTATAGACCTTTGATCTCTATCTCTTGAATGATCTAGTTCGTCTAATTCTTCTTTGGCACTTCCACTGCTTGATTTGTGGATTCGTCCAAATCTTCTTGGCACTTCATACTGTTATCTACCACTGCTTGTTTTCAGATATTTCCCCTATCATCAACCTTGCCACTCTATTTGATTTTGTAATTCCTCTCTATTTTACTAATTTCACCCTTGCATCATGTTTACAGGTTATTCCTTTGTCATTGTTGAACTCCTTTGACATCAATTGACAATCCACGCAATGGTCCTTTTTCTTTTACTGAGTTCACCCTTCTATTATGTCTATTGGTTATCCCTTTGTCATCCCTGAACTCTTTTGACATCAATTAAAACTATATTATCAACAATCCCCTCCTTTGCAATTCATGGAAACATCTAAACATTCTCCCCCTTTTAAAACAATGACAAAGGATAACCTAAGTGAAATTCACAGACTCCCCCTACCATTGTGCTTCTTTCTTCCCCATGATTGAGTCTCTCTCAGTTTACTTCAATCCAATTCTGTGCACCTTTTTTTCTATGTCAAACATGCACCAGTATTATCATTTAACCCTGATCATCTCTTGTTATTTGAGGAATATAGCTTTCAGCATACTTCAACATTTGATACCAATTGATTTTTTTCTTAGATACCAATTGGAATTTTCTGACTTTAACTCCCCCTGAGTAAATGATCCCTCCTAATGTTATTTTTCAAGGTTCTCTTTAGATCATGAGAGATATTTAGAAAAGGATTCCACAATCATCACTATATCCTTCTTCCTCACTTTCATCTTTATCTTCATCTATGTATTATTTTACATCTCCGTCTTTCTTTTCCTCATAATGTATGTCATTTTTATCTATGGAACTATTATGCTCATCGTCATATTTGGAGACCTCATTGATGTTTGAAATTTGTGTTTCTTCTGAGTCTTTTTAGTTTGAATTTTTACTCCACATATTCCTATGAGGTATCATGCTTACTTGTCCTTTATCATCTACTGTTTGTGTCTTGTTTTCTTCTCAACCTTTGATCTTTTCCCTTGGTTCTGCAATCAGCAGCCTTGTGACCAAACTTATGACAGCAATAGAAATAACCATTTAACTTTCCTTTAAATATAGGAAATATTTGATCTTCCTTCTTCACAACTTCCATTTTCATCCACTATTTTTGAGCCTCTACTGAAACACTTTTTCTTAGTTTACATTCTCTAGCCATATGTCCAAAGTTATTACATTTGTAACACTCTATGTCATATCTTTTAAAAGGTACAAAATGATTATGATTTCCTTCTTTTGGTTTGTTACTAGATGCATCCTTCTTGTAATCATGAACCTTTCCATAATCTCTGCATTTCAAGGCTTTATGACCAAAACTATTACAAGAGTAACAATGAACAAGAAATATCTATTGATATCTATTTGTCATTGGTCTCTGAGGTACCTCATTAGTTATGTCTTTGTCATGAAAGGATGGAACAAATTTCTTGCTTTCTTCCTTTTTAATAGGACTCTTTAGTGCATCAACATAGCTTCTTCTATTTCCACCTTGTTTTGTGAAAGAGGAATATTTCGGCTTCTTTATTTTGTCATATCCTAAACCAGATTTATCACTTGATGATATTTGGATACTTAAGATATCATCTAAGATCCTTGAGTTGTTCTCAAACTTTGATTTGATAGATTATTCATCAACCCATTTTCTAAATTGAATAATCTCTTTTTCAAGTTTTTCATAATCTTGTAATCTCTTCCTTAGATGCACTACTAGGTCCTATTCAATCTTCTTGGCCTCTTGAAGTTGGTTCTTCGTCAATAATAATTTTATTTGTCTCTTCTTGGTACTTTGATATTTTTTCTTTCAAAACCTCGTTCTTTCTTCTACATTTTTCAATTTCATCAACAACAGCCATTTATTGAGCCTATAGGTCCACTTATGATTCTTCATATGATTCACCATTATGAATTTGAGTATCTATTCCCATGAATAGCATTTCTGCATCTTTACTTTCATCGTCACTATCTTCTTTGGAATAAATTTTTTCCTTCTTTTTCTAAAACTTGTTCTTATCCACAGCCTTACACTTATGACAACAATATTATTCATCATCACTCTCCTCTTGTCTTGGGTAAGGGAACTTATTGGAAAAATGTCCAATTATTCCACAGTTAAAACATTTCAAGGGTAGATTTCCTTTATATTTCCTAGTACCTTTCTTAAGTTTTCTGATGACGGGGGCTTCTTCATCATCTAGATTCTCTAATTAACTCTTGGATAGGGATTTAAATGCTGCCTCTTTTCTTGAAGGTTCATTCTACCCCGTCCTCATCTCATATGTAGTGAAGATCCCATGTAGTTCATATATTGTCATGGAATCAAGGTCATCTCATTCTTCTAGAGTGGACACTTTTGATTCATACTCCATTGGCAATGTTTTTAGTACCTTGTTAACCGCTTCTTTCTATTTTAATTTTCTTCCAAGACCTGTAATAACATTGACAACCTCGTCTACTCTTAAAAGGTATTCCCCAATGTTTTATTCTTCTTTCATTTTAAGGTTTTCAAACTATCCTTTATATGTATGAAGCTTGGATTGTTTGACTTTATATGCCCCTTCATAGATAATCTTTAACTTATACCAAGCTTGTTTGGAAGTATTGCATCACATAACTTTTGTAAATACAAAGTTTGTCAATCCACTTAAGATGGAATTTAGGGATTTGGAATTACCCTCATATTGGCCTAGTTCCACTAGGTCTGTAGGTGCTTGGTCTTCTATTTTATACTCCTTTTCAGTTCTTCGCAAACCTTCAATCCAAGGGACATCAGATGGCACTTCATTCTCACATTCGAGTATGCATAATTTTCTCTTGTGAATAATGGAGGTCTGTTAGTGGCTATCCCTTCTTCTTGATCCATAGTGGATTTTAAGTAGCATCTTCCTTCTAGTGGTTAAACTGTAGTGAAGGAACCTCTCTTTGATACCAATTAGTGGAATATTGGACAATACTGAGAGGGGGGTTAATCAGTATTGTTATTTTTTACAATTTAAAACCACTTTTAACATTAATCATTAACACACATAATCAACAAGAAACATAGAACACATATTTTATCGTGGAACCTAATTGGGAAAACCATTAATATGTCTTATTACTGCAAAATTATATTTACAAATAGTTTCTTCCTACTACAACATACAAGGATGGTACTCATTAGAGGAAATTTCAACTCAAAATGGGCCTCCTAAGGAAAATTAATAAAATAATAGTTAAAATAATAAAATAATATTTATCAATTTTGGAGGAAGAAAATAAAAAACTATTTTTTTCTTCGTATTTTTGACATATCTCCCTGTGTTTTTACTCAAATTTTGATCGAGAGAGTTTGTTGGATGAGGAATTAAATTCTGGATCCAACGAGTACCCACACGGCATACTTTTGACGGGCCCCACTACCCCAAAAACAAGAAATACCTGAAAAATCATGATGATGATGTCATCATCATGTTTTTTTAGGTATTTCTTGTTTTGGGGGTAGCGATCCCGTAAAAAGTATTCCGAGTGGGTGCTCATTGGATTCATAACTTAATTCTACATCCAGCGAGCTCTCCTGATATGTTGAAAATACAAACAAAAAAAGTAGTTTTTTTTATGATACCTATCCCCAAATTTATATTTGAAAATTGTTTAAGAGGTTCTCCCTTTTTTAATTTTAAAAATTTTTGATTGGCTAATACATGATGACATGGAATTATTATTATTTTTGGAAGGCCCATTTTATATTGAAATTTCCTCTAATGACACCCTATTTACCAGCAACAACTGGAAAGAGGCTATGACCCCCTAGTTTTATCAGCTGCTACTAAAAGGATTCTACTACACCCTATTTACCAGCAACTACAAGAAGGAGGCTTCAACCCCCTAGCAAGCCTATGGCTTGCCCTAGCACCACCCTACCACCCTGTGGAGCACTAGGGTTATTAGACTCTCCTAGAGAAGTCGACCCTGGTAAGTAATTGTTAAGTGAGGCCAAAATGTTGGAGTGGAAATAAAGTGAATGAAAGAATATAAATAGATATTTATACTCTCTATTTATCACACACACACACACACACACTCACTAGGGTGCATGAGTGAGACAAGAGAAGCTCTCTCAAGTGAGAGAGAGAGAACAACTGTGGATATCATATTTTTTGTCTTTGGGTTTTACTGCTGCCATTGGTGCTCATTCTATATTTGAGGAAGTTACAGGGTTTTATCCTTTATAGTTCCTCCGAGGAAAATTCTTTGTGTCTCTTGTCTCTTGTGATTTTTGTTGTGCATGTTATTCTCTCAGATAAGATCCTAAGATCATATTGCTTAAATGATAAAAATCTAACATGGTACTAGAGATAACTTCAGAAGAAGACAATGTGCAGCTATAGAAGCTAGGGATTCTTAATTTTTGGGACCCTCTCCATAATCCATCAAAAAAAGGATGCTAGGCTAACTCTCCATTGAAGGGCGCATCTTTCTATTGAAGCAGAATTTGATTCCAGGCATTTTCAGTTTTTGTTGCGAGAAATTAGGGATTTTCACAAAAGAGGAATTTTTGAGTGAGCTCGACATAGGATTACTCTCCTAATCAAAATAGAATTTTAGAGACTTGGGTCGATATTTTTGGTTGGGTGAAACTTCGGGAAAGTCAAACCCTAGTTTGACCCCGGGCCTAAAAAACCCTAAAATACTGAAACTGATAGTTTTGGTAGATTCTCTATATCTCAAGATTGAAGATAGTTTAGGTGCCAAAAATTTGGTAGGTTAAATATAAATTCCTAATGTACACTATTTACAAGTTTCAGCCTCAGATTCGCTATATTCTAGGAGATATGATTCCTCCAAGTTAGGTTTCCAGCCTCTCCCAGGATTCCTCCCCAAATAGGACACCTGGAGATAATTACTATATATCGGGTTACTAAGGTTAAAATGAAATTTATCAAGATGTTCCAAAAGGGAAATAGACTGTACTTTCTGTGGTAAAAGTTTCAGACCACAAAGATGAAACAGTGACACGCGGTAGTCCGTACAACTTCACTATGTTGAACAATCCTGAAATAGGTCACCTTGGGAAAACTCCAATAAGTCCCAATTGGTGAAACCAATTCTAATGAAACCTATGGTGTTGGAACAAGAATAGACAAGGTTACCACAATGATAAATTTAAGACATAGAGGAGTAGTACTTTTGGGGATACCACAGAAATAGTATCAGGAAATTTTGCAGAAGAAATTTGTAAACTAGGGCTTCTTGTTTCGGGAGCTTCCCTCCACTATTTTCAGAAAAGGAGTACATTGGACAACTCTCCTTGAAGAGATATATATTTATATCCAATCATATATGAAATATTCTAAGTTTTTAAATTAGGGTTTCTCTAACAAACCCTAGATCAACCAGCTCCGAAACCAGGATGGACACTTCAAATCGGTAAGATCTAATCTTTTTCTATTTACAGTTGAGGTTCTCATTTCAAGATGACTAATCACACCAGCTTGATGACAAGATTGGTGAGGCTAACAACTTCCAAGCATTGAAGTATAGGATCTCACTAGTTCTTGAAGGAAATGAATTGGACACCTATATAAGTAGAGAGGTTCCAGTTCCAGAGGGAGATGAGGCTAAAATCCTTACACAAGAAGAAATTGGTCAAGGCCAGGAAGATCATTATTGATTTAATCATGGATCACCTTATACCACAAGTGTCTTCCCTAATAACCGAAAGAGATGTTTAATTCCTTGAGCAAGCTATTTGAAGGGAAGAACATAAATCAGAAGATGACCTTAAGAAACCAGTTGAAGAATGTGAAGATCTAGAATGCAGAGTCCATACAGCCATACTTTACAAGGGTCTCTCAAATCAAAGAACAACTTGAAGCGATAGAAGAAGAAGTGGAGAATGCAGAAGTTGTGATAACCACCTTAAATGGCCTCCCAGGATCATGGGATTCATTCATTCGAGGAATGTGTGCCAGAAGGAAGTGATTACTTTCAGTAGACTCTGGGAAGACAGCACACAAGAACATGCTCGACTCATAATAATAGAAAAGAAGATGGGAGCAACTAAAGATAAAGCTCTCACCATCCAAAGAAGATCCCTCAAGTGATGAGGAATATGAAGAACTCAACTCTTGAAGAACCTCTTATCCATCTTAGCATTTGGATAAGAAACGATGTTTTTATGAATGACAAAGATGATGAAGCTGAAGGATCAAGAAGGAGTCTACCCACAAAACAAATAAATATAAGTATTAAATTGTCATTTCATGATATTGTTTTTGTTATGCATTTGTTTATATTCAGTTGATGTATTATGCATGATAGAATGTTTGCATTAATGACAGTATACTACTAATATGCATGTGATGGGTAAGTATCTCATGGTGCTATACAAATATCCATCGCTACTTATCTAGAATGAAACCTCTTTGCTAACATATTGGATTAGTGCACAATATCAATATTGTCCTGGTAGAGATGGAAGGCATATAGAAAGTTTCCATGAGATATGGATGAATGTTGTATTGGATAAAATAGTTGCATGATCATATATTTATGCATAAGAATTTGCCATTATGAATATTCCTTATGAAATTTTTCTAACCATACAAATGCATTTGACTTGTAGGAAAGATCGCGTACAATCACCTACAGGAAAAGAAGGATGAGAATTGTTCCGAAGAACAAGTGATGACAGTTCAAGAAAGAATCCAAGATGAAGAATAATATGACGATACTTTCAAAGAAAGAAAGAGGCCTTAGAGACACTGTAGTTATGTGACACTGTTGAGCGACATCATTGATGTAGAGCCTTCCATCTATGAAGTAGTAGCCAAAAAGTAAGGGAAGGAGAATACCAGTTCAAGAAGAATGATGTCTAGGATGTAGTATCGAGACCTGAAGAGAAGTCTATGGGATACAAGGAAAGATTCGTAGCACGAGACTTCTCACAGAAATAAGACATAGACTACGAAGAGACATTTGCAGCCACTGGAAGTTGAGGCACATGACATGAAGACTCATGCGTGAAAATTAAAGAAGACCTTGTACAAGCTCAGAAGACACCCATGGGATAATACATGCATGAGGATCTTGAAGAAGATGACAAGCTCATATATGGGTGCGGGAAGAACTTTTGAAAAGGTTCAAGATAGAGTATCTTGGTATCCAGCGACCCTAGATGGATACATAGAATATTAGTAGTAGAGGAAGCTACTTATCACTCTAGTACATAATGTTTCAATGCATAAAGTATGAAAGGAAGAGGGAGAATGATGCTCCACTTCAGAGGGAGTTACTGCAAAAGATCCCTAGGTTCGACATGGTACGACAAGATGGATAGCTTACTGATGGCTCTAGGATTTACTGAGAGTAAAGCAGATTCGAACCTTTACTTCAAGGTTGAAAGTGGAATACCAGTGATGCTCCTGTTATATGTCGATGACTTGTTCTTGACATAAAAGAGGAACTCATTAAATTTTCAAGAAGGAGACTTGCTTTCGAGTTCAAGATGAAGGACTTGGATATGATGCATTACTTTCTAGGCATGGAGGTGTGGCAGAATGCAGATCGAATCTCCTTGGGACAAGGTAAGTATGAAGTAGAGATCTTGAAGAGGTTCAAGATGATGGACTACAATACCATGACCACACCTATGGCATCGAACCTGAAGCTATTGAGTTTTGCTTCATCAGAGTCAGTTGATGCCACAATGTATCGTCAAATGATTTGTTCCTTCATGTACATGATGAATACGAGACCAAATATTTGCTTTGCTATGAACACATTGAGACATGTTCACCTGATGGTTGCAAAGCATGCAATGAGATACCTGAAGGGTACATTTGATTATGGGCTCAAGTATGAGGTGAATCAAAAGATTAACCTAGAGGGTTATGTGGATTTTGATTGGGCAGGCAGTGCCATTGATAGGAAGAGCACTTTGAGGTGCTGCTTCAGTATGAGATTAGGTGTGATCTCTTGGTTTAGTAGGATGGAATCTTGCATGGTGCTGAGAACAATCGAAAGAGGAGCAGTGAAGCTCCAATATGTGATCCATATCGAGATCTCTCGAAAGAGGGAGTTCTAGCATAGTCGGTGAAGACAGGTTGTCTGAGCATAAAATCCTGGTGAAGCTCATAGGTGTCTTAGACGTAAATAGTCCTATAGGTTGTCCTCGAATGTAATCGGTCCTGGCGAAGCTTGCAGGTTATCCTTGGACATAATCAACCCTGATGTGATTCTATGCTAGAAATGGCCAAAGTGAAGTTTGAGTACTTCAGGGAGAAGCTTGGTGTTCTCTAGATCGAGGTTCCCTCCAAAGGGAAGTGATGAGTCCATGAGCCTTTCTGACATGGTTTTTGGATGTGTTCCTCCCATGGTTAGATGTAAGTGCAGAGCCATTCTAATATGATTGTGGGATGTGTTCCCACATGATCAGATGTAAGTGCAGAGCCATTCTGATGTGACTGTGGAATGTGTTCCCACATGATCAGATGTAAGTGCAGAGCCATTCTGAAGTGACTGTGGGATGTTTTCCCACATGATAATATGTGAGTGTAGAGCCCTTTTGACATGTATGCTGGATTGGTTCCTCACATGGTCGGATGTAAGTGCAGAGCCCTTTCTACATATATGTTGGATTGGTTCCTCGCATGGTCGGATATAAGTGCAGAGCCCTTTCGACATGTATGTTGGATTGGTTCCTCACATGGTCGAATGTAAGTGCATAGCCCTTCCAACATGTATGTTGGATTGGTTCCTCGCATGGTCGGATGTAAGTGCAAATCCTTTTCGACATGTATGCTGGATTGGTTCCTCGCATGGTCCGACGTAAGTGCAGAGCCTTTATGATTTGAATGTTGGATTGGTTACTCTCATGGTCATATGTGAGTGCTGGGCCTTTCTAAGATGGATTCAGGATCTGTTCCTACCATGGTCAGATGTGAGTGTTGGGCTTGCCTTTCTGACATGTATGTTGGATTTGTTCCTCGCATGGTTAGATGTAAGTGCTGGGCAGGACTTTCTGACTGGGTTAGATATAATTTTTGAAGAAGATGAAGACCTACATGAAGGCTAGGCCTACAACTAGCATGAAAAAGAGATAGATTTGTAGAACTTCCTATGACAAGAAGAATTGAGAGATAGCAGTGATGATGATGATCCAGTCATGATCTAGCTTTGATGATGATCGAGTGATGATTCATATTTGATGATGATCCAATTTAGATGATGAACTAGTTTTGATGATGATCCAAAGAAGAATACTTGTGTTGATGTATTGTGTCAAGAGAATACCTTCCTAGTTAAGAGGGAGTGTTGATGTATTTGTAACTTTGGAATGTATTCACTTGTATATATTATGTATTGTACCCAGATGTTTATTTCGGGAAGTATCTGTAATGTAATTGAGTCATGTCATGCCCCGATGTTCCGATTGGGAGATTCAATAATGTAAACAAGTCATGTAAAGTCATTGAGGTTAACCCTCCATTGTAAGTCAGGGCAATAGTCCCCACAATTGAGTCAAGGTTAACCCTCCTTGTTGATTAGAGGGAAAAGTACCCACAGTTGTGGGGCACTAGGGTTATTAGACTCTCCTAGAGAAGTCGGCATGTTGGAGTGGAAATAAAGTGAATGAAATAATAAAAATAGAGAGTGAGACTCTCTATTTATCACACACACACACACTCACTCACTGGGGCGCATGAGTGAGAGAGGAGAAGCTCTCTCAAGTGAGAGAGAGAGAACAACTATGGAGATCATCTTTTCTATCATTAGTTTTTAATGCTGCCATTGGTGCTCATTCTATCTCTGAGGAAGTTGCAGGGTTTTCTCCTTTATGATTTCCTCTACGAAAATTCTTTGTGTCTCTTGTCTCTTGTGATTTTTGTTGTGCATGTTATTCTCTCAGATAATATCCTAAGATCATATTGCTTAAATGATAAAAATATAACAATCCTGAGTCATTGATCCATTGCGGGCTCTTTCCTATCCGTTGATCCAACACATGTATTTCCCTCTGTAATCATCTTTCCACAATTTCCTTAGCTTTCTGCAATTGTCTTTCCACACCAACCTTTCTGCACCGTTGATTTATTCGGACTCTTTCTAGACCATTGATCTGATGTGGATCGCGGATTGAAGATGTGGGGTTTGAATTTTCTCAAAAGGTCCTTCCATAACCTTCCTTTCCACAAATACCTTTTCACAAGGTACTTTCTAAAACCATATTTCCACACCGTTGATTTCTTGTGCAATCTTCCTAGACCGTTGATCCAAGATCACATGTAGATTGCAGATTGCAGATTGCGGGTTTCCCAAAATCCTTAAAAGTGATTCCACAATTTTCTTTTCGTAATATTTCTTCTGCTTCGTCAATCTCATTCGAAGCCTTTCCTAATCGTCAATCTTAAATCAAATGCGGATTGCAGATTGCGGGTTTTCGAAATTTCTTGAAAACACTTCTGCAATTTTCTTTCCACAATATTTATTCTGCATCATTGATCTCTTATGTAGTGTTTCCTAACCATCGATATTCCGGATTGTGGGTTCATAAACTCTCAAACGTTGCTTCCATAATTCCCTTTCCACAATTTTTCTTCCGCACCGTCGATCGTTTGCAAAATCGCAAATGCTCTCCTGACCATCGATCTTGTGGGATCACTCCTCACCGTTGATTTACAATCAAATTCATACTTGTGCTATAGTATTGAGGATCACTCTACAACTGTTGATCTTGCGGGTTCACCCCTAGCCGTTTATGTACAATCAAATGTAGATTACGGATTGCAATTCATCCTTTTTTCGAGAAGATCTTACGCAATATCCTCTTCGCAACTATTCTAGGTCGTTGATTTATTTGTAGATTCAATCCTAGCCGTTAATCTATGATAAAATGCGTATTTTCAAATATTGATTTTTCTTGTGTGGAAATAATTTACCACCTTCCATCTTCTCAAACTCAGCTTCCGCAATTTCTCTCAAATAATCTGGACCGTCTAATTTTTTACTTCACTCTAACTTTAGGGAATGTTATTTTCCACGCATATCTATTTTTTGGATATTATTATAGACCTTTGATCTCTATCTCTTGAATGATCTGGGCCATCCAATTCTTCTTTGGCACTTCCACTGCTCGATTTGCAGATCCATCCAAATCTTCTTGGTGCTTTAGACTGTTATCTTCCACTGCTCATTTTGCAGATCTTTTCCTTGTCATCGATCTTGTCACTCTATTCGATTTTGTAATTCCTATGTATTTTACTAAGTCCACCCTTGCATCATGTTTACTGGTTATTCCTTTGTCATTTCTGAACTCCTTTGCATCAATTTACAATCCACGTAATGGATCCTTTGTCTTTTACTGAGCTCATCCTTTTATTATGTCTATTGGTTATCCCTTTTCCATCCGTGAACTCCTTTGATATCAATGACAACTATACTCTAAACACCCCTCATCCTTGTCACTTTTCTTTGGTAATGAATTGTTGGTATCATTCCCATCTATGCTTGTATTGGGTTATGTTAATGTACATCACCTCCCTTACTTGCACCTTGTCCTTGACTAGTGTATGGCACATTCATTCTTAAGTTAGCATCAGGTTAATCAAAACCACTTCCCTTTAATTTTGTTTCTCTCTTATCTTCCACTTTCTTGACATTGTAATGATCCATGAGGCACCCTTGTAGCACTACTTTCACTGATGATCAAGGATCATAGGAATTTAGTGCAAAATAGGATATCATGGCCTAACTAGTGGAGCATTTCCTTGTGACACTAGGGAATTGGCTCACACTATGAGGACTTGTAGACTACTATTATGAATTTTTTTCTTCTCTCTTTCATTACATTTCATTATTCTCTCTTGTTAATTTTTGAGCAATTATGAAGATCTATTAACTTTAAAATTTTAATTTCCAAATTACTAAACATTGTAATCAAGAGAATAATCAATCACATAAATCATTCAACCACAACATAATATGTAACCTATGAAAACCATCAAAATAATGAGGATGAAAAACCCATAAATTATTCAAAGTACAATTATGATAGATTGAAGAGAATGAATTTCACACAATATCAAATTGCTCGATAAGAGAGAATACTGAGAAATAGAGGATAGAGATCAACTGTATCTACTTTCCATGTTCCCAACACATTAATAACAAGCTATAAAACACTATCATGCATACAAGATATAATACTTGCATCAAAAAATGGTTCGAATGCATCATATTGTAAATTTCCTTCAAGGGTAATCAAATTTGGTTCATTGGATTATTCATCATGCATAACATATGCAAATTTCCTCTATTCTTTGACATTAACTGATGCTTAACTGAGTCTGGAGTGAACTCAACATCTAACTAGATGTATGGACACATAATTAACATGCTAATTTAAATTTCATGGTTCTGCATTCAAGTGTTGTCATTCAAACACTATATTAACTGAAGATTCGTATTTTGATTAACTATATTAATTGTAATTTAAGTTTTGTCTTTTAGTTTAACTAAAGTGTAAACACTTTAGTTAACTAGTCCATCTTTCTTAACTCTTTGTTAACTATTATTAAATGAATCGGGAATATTGATTTATACTGGAGTGATCACTATGATTTCTTTAATTAACTCAAGCACGCATTGTAGCTTTAACTTAATATTACAATTTTGAGTTCACTTAGTCATTACATAGGCAATTAAATTTCTATTTTTCTCTATGCATTATCTCTTTATTTCTTATATATTTATCTCTACTACATGGTCTACATGTTGACTTTATTTATCTATAGTATCACATTATACTTAGAAGAATTATCACATGATATAATCATATTATATTGATCTTGAATGATATAATCCTATGTTAAAGTAATTCGCTCTAGAGGTAGATAATATCTAAAGGAGACTTAATAACAATAGGTGACCATGGTTTGCAATATATCATATAACATTTATTGTTCAACATGCAAATGATTTCACCTCTATAAATAGAATCCCACCCCATGGGTACCTACTATAAATGGAGGTCCACATGAGAATCAATCACCTCTATAACTAGAGGTCTACACCCTAGGTACCTAGTATAAGTGGAGGTCCTTATGAGAATCATGTCTTGGTAAACACACAAGTTCAGAGCCTTGTACTACAAGACTTTAAAACATCATCACTTTGATAAAACAAATTATTCACCTGAAAACACAAGGAATAACCTTTATAACTGAAGGATTAGTCATCCTTAGGTCAAACCTAAGAATCTAATCCAAATTAATGAGTCTAACTCGGTCTCTATACCTCAACACATGAGTCCCAATCATGGATGCACAAGATTGGCTTGGATAATGACTCATGATGTTGTACATTTAACACTCCCTCTTAGCGAGGGAGGAATTCTCTCCCATACCAATCTTGTCTTTGAAGTACTTTAACTTCATCACTGAAAAAGGATTTGTTAACACATATGCATGTTACTCATCAGTAACAACTTATTGAAGTTTCACTGTACCTTTATGGACCATGTATCGAATGAAGTGATACTTCATTTCAATGTGTGTTGACTTATAATGAAACATTGTTTTTTTGAAAATTTTGATGTAGATTTGATTATCACACCTAATAACTATAGGTTCAAGTCTTTCACTGAACAACCCTGCAAAAATCTTTCTCAACCACACTTCTTCTTTGCAAGAAGTACTAGTACTAATGTACTCTTCCTCTATAGTACTCTAGGAATTTTAGCCCTACTTCATGCTAGACCAAGAGACAATAGAAGAACCCAAACTATAACAGTAGTCAAATGTACTCTTGCAGTCCATTATCATTCCACCCCAATCGAAGTTAGTGTAACCAAGTAATAACACCCTTCCACTGGAGGCATATTTGAGCCCATAAGCAATTGTATCTTGGAGTTACCTAAACACATGCTTAATAGAAACCCAGTGTATTATTTTGTATTAGACATAAACTAACTCAAGATGCTAACTACATAACAAATATCTATCCTCGAGTGTATCAAGTACATTGGCAAGCCAATAAACTGTCTATACAAATTGGGGTCCACTATATTTGATCCAGTATCAAACCCATGAATTTTCTTCAAATTGGACAACATCAGAGTACTCATGGATTTTCAATCCACCTTTCCAAACATGCATAATATGTCAACAATGTACTTCCCTTAACACATAAATAGCTCATCATTTCTCTACCAAATCTCAAGGCCTAGAAATTAGTGCAACAAACCTAAGTATTTCATCTCAAACTCTGAGGTGATCTCCCTCTTGCACCAAGCAATCAACATTTTCTCTCTAGTGAGGAAAAAATCATCAACATATAGAACTAGTATCAATGGTTGGTTCTTCACTACTTTGAAGTACAAATTCAGATCACCTTCACTCTTAGAAAATCCCAATCTCTAAATATAAATGTCTATTATGGAATACCAAGCTCGGGGATCTTGATTAATCCCATATAAGGCTTTCTTCAACTTACGCACATGGGATTCCTTCCCATGCATCACAAATCCCTCCGGCTGATCAATATAAACATCTCCCTCAACCTCTACTTTGAGTTATGTTGTCTTCACATCCATTTGGTGAACTTTCCATCATAGAATAGATGCAAGTAAGATCACAACTAAAATTGTGGTATCCTAGCCATAGGAGCGAATGTATCCTCATAGTAAATGTCGTTCTTTTGAGAGAAACCTTGGGAAACAAACCTGGCTTTATGCTTATCAACACTTCCATTTGTAGCACATTTGATCTTTTAAATCCATATGGAAGTAACTATGGACTTCCCCTCATGTCTAGGAACAAATTTCCAAACATCATTCTTTAATATAGATTGATATTCCTCAACTATTTCATATTTCCAAACTTTCTATTTTGTAGCTTCTTCATAGGATGAGGACTTTGAGTCACTGATGTGACTCATATGTTAAATATACCCTAAATATATTGGAGAAGTAAGCAAAGCATGGGTATGAGAGGGAGGAAGGAGGAGGATGAAGTTTATGGGGGGAGGAGAAGGGGGGAGGAGGATGGAAGGTAAGAGAGAGGCAGTAGGAGTAGGGTGAAGTAGGAGGAGGGAGGAGAGGGAGGGGATGAGGAGGAAGAGAAGGGAGGGGGATGGTGGAGGAGGATTATGACGAAGAATATGGGAGGAGTTTGGAGGAGGAGGAGGGGAAGAGGAGGGAAAGGAGGGAGGAGAAGGAGAAGGCCAAAGGAGGAGAAGGACGGAGGAGGAGGAGGAGAAGTGAAAAGGAGGAAAAGGAGGGAGGAGGAGGAGAATGGAGGTTAATAGAATATCAATGATACATGTGCATGTGTGCACCAAATATTTTTATTATTTATATAAATTGAAAAACTAAAACTATCCTTTTAAAGAGAATGCACTGATGTAGCGCTTGTATATTTTTTCAAATTTTTTGGATGTGTATTTTGAATGTTGTTGATTTATATTTGATCTCATTCAAACTTGTCGACATGGTTTTTCAGAGTAAGCTTTAACAGAAATTTAAAAAATGAATGTCATACAAAGAATATTCATTGAAAAATCCAACAGTATCAAGTCTGCCAATTAATATGCATTTAGTGACATAGTTTTATCCCATAAAAGGCACACAAAATTTCCTTTCTAAAAATAAAAGGGCCATGGGCTTTTTTTTAAGGCCCTCGATCAAGCTATTAGATCGATCGAGGTTTTTTAAATTACCTCAATCGAGAGTTATTTTTTGTAAAAAAAATAGAAAATAACCCGAGAAATGGGTTGGACAATTAATGTTGTCCAACCTCCATTCCCACGCAAAAAAAACATCATACCTCTATATAACCACTAAACAATTTCCCATCAACACTTGTTTAACTCATTGTTAGTTTGATTTCAAATAGATCTATGTCAATTTCATATTGTTCAAGTAGATTTCACTATATATGTATGAAGTTCTTTGTAGATCTACTTCAAATTCCATATTAATGTATAATGTTTGTTTGTTATAACAATTGGAAGAAATCTTTGTTTGTTGTCATCCAAGTTTGACAGAGAATAAAATAAAATGTCAAAGGAATCATGATCGTAAACAAAATGACGATGAAGAGCTTGAAAAGAATAAAGAAAGGATGAGGCAACAAAAACGAAGGTTAAGAGAAGAAGAAGATGCACCTTTGGTGCAACAAACTCCAATAGAGGATAACTATGGTAATTCTTGGATTATATACTACCTAATTTAAATTTCATATTATATATTTCTATAATAAATAAGTTAAACATACTAACTATTTTTTTTCATCTTAACCTTACTATATTTTGTTTGTAATGAGATTCTTAACAATTTTTTATTTATATTTCAAAATTTGTAACAATTTAAAAAAAAATTAACTATTTTCTAAGAATTTCTTAAATATTTTCTCTGTAATTAGATTTTTAATTATTTCTTAACTTTGTTATTTGTATTTCAAAATTTGTAACAATTTTCAAGTTAAATGGATAATTTTCAAGTGACTAACAATTTTTAATGTTAATGGAACAATTTTCAAATTAAATATATAGTTTCCTATTTTCAAGTTATTAAAAGTTTTCAAGTAAAATGTGCAATTTTCAAACTTTAATATAAAAAATTTCAAATTAAATGTACACTTTGCAAGTTACTAACAATTTTGAAGTTAAAAAGTACATATTTAGCTATTTTCAATTTTATAAGTTACTAACAATTTCAAGTTAAATGTAATTTCAATTCTTGGTTTGTTATTTGTTAAACAAATTATTTGTAAAGCCTCATGTGAGCTCCAAGTCTTGACATTTGTGATTTAAATAATTATTAATGTCTCATTTTAGAACCCTCACTTATTTGAAATGAACATTGTGATAGTTATGTATTAGTTCGAAAATTCAATTTGAAAACAAATGAAATGAACATTTTGATGTAGTAGTTGTAAAATTCAATGACGACAAATAAAATGAACATTGTGATAATTATGTCATAGTTGGAAAATTCAATGACATGATCAAATAAAATGAACATTGTGATAGTTGTTTAGTAGTTGGAAAATACAATGACAACAATAAAAATAAACATTGTGATAGTTATGTAATAGTTTGAAAATTCGATGACAACAAAAGGGTTGTAGATTTTGTCAAATCTCAAATTGTGCCTACCATTGATCTAATTAGATTTGGTATGTTCTATGTGGTATGTGTATATCATAATTTTTAAAAATGCACTTAAAAAATTTCTTCTTGTTCCTATAAATATATATAACAATGTGTAATAATTTGTAACAATTTTCAAGTCACTAGCACTTTTCAATTTGTTAATTTCCAAAAAAAAATTCAATCTACTAGAAATTTTAAAGTTAAATGTACAACTATCAAGTTATTAACAATTATCAAATTAAATACATGATTTTCAAACTTGTAAAATTTCAAGTTAAAGACATATTTAATTATTTTGAATTCAAGTTACAAACAATTTTCTTGTTTTAATGTATTTTCAATTCTTGTACCAATTTTTTCTATGCATGCATGTAGGGATAAGATATATTTTTGTCCTTAAAGTACCATATAATGAATTATAATATATTCAATAATCAAATCTAGGAGCATACAAATCAAAGAATAATGAGTGTGTAAGTTATGCATATGAGTTATTGAAACAATAATATAATAATGCTAATGTTATCACATTAATGCCATGCAATTCTACAATGACAATCAAATTTAAATATTATGATGATGAACAAATTAAATTCTATGATAACATCCAAATTAAATTCTATGGAGGAAAATTAAATTAAATTTATATAATAAGAATTTAATTAAATTTAAATTGGAAAATTAAATTGAAATTAAACTCTAGAATTGAATTTAAATTTGACAATTAAACAACAACTAAATAAAAGTTGAAAATTAAATCTAGTTCATATGGATACAATTAAGTTTCATAATGGCAATTAAACTAAGCTAAATTTTAAGTTATTAGATCTTCAAATGGGAAGATAGTTACTAAGATTTTCCTAATTTTACCATAGCCATAAAAATACATCACAACTCCTATACTCATGCACACCATTATGTAACAAAATTCACATGGGTGATAATGCTTGCTAGATGACCTATATGTAGAAAAAAATTCAACATTATCACGTGACACACATGTGGTTAATACACTACCTCGATAGGTATTTAGGGAATATTATGCACCCGCGTATAGAGAGGAAGATGCCAACATTTTGCACCCCATACAAAATCCCTTCTGCATCTCTTGAGTTGCATTTATATCTTTTGCATTTCAAAACACTTCAATTTGATGCTTTAAAAACAAACCTCCTTGCATAGTGCATTTTTTATTGAAATTCCATTTCAATGAATTTTGATTATGCGGGGATAGATCCTGGTTAGCCATCAAATCATTATGATCAAGAATCCCATGACCATGTGCCCCTTATGATCTTGATCAGACATCACATGACAATTTTCCCTCTGACATTTCAAGTATAATTGGGATTTAGAGTGGGGTTGGAAGCGATGGAAATTGTCTAGAGGATTGTGAAGTTATTGTTGTATAAGAAGAGCTCAGGAACCTGATCCCTAATCGAACAGATAGATATCATGTTAGTAACATAATCAAGCCGTATTTTGAACAAAATTCAGTGATGTCACAAGCTCAAATCCTACATGGGTTGATAAAACACAAAAAACAAAACGTGTCACAAAGTTGTTGGGTTATCAAGATGCTAAAAAATAGACTTGTGAGAATGCAATAGAAAATGTAAGAATTGCATTATCTTTGTTTGGAAAGTAAATAAATGATGATATCCAAGATGCTCGCTGAGAAATTACAATGGCTATTATGGCACCAAGCACCTCAAGAAATCAAATGGTATCAACAATGCCATCATTTCTAAATGTTTCAAAAAGAATATTATTCAAATATACTAAAGTCAGGCTCTGGATAGATTAAAATGATGAAGCTTCTTGTTGGGATCTTATTTGTAGGGAACCCTATCGAGGAAAGATGGAAGAGGGCATTAGAGAGAGAGTTTTGGGAAATCCATTCTCGCGCTATTCCTAATTGAAATCATGTATTGTAATAATTTTTATCTAGAGGAATTTATTAGGAACATTGTAAGCATGTGATGGAGATGATGGGAGTTTCACTTTACGAGGAATTCCAAGAAACCAACCCCGGTGTTCAAATCACATTTAGCATGTTCAATAAATTGAAACTTTGGGATATTAGACCGAATAAAATTCACGACACTTATTGTTGTCGATACCATGTTGAATTCCAACTATATTATGACACACTTTTGGATTATGGCAAAAGGCACTAAAGCAATGAACTAACTCCTCACATAGTGCAGGATTTTATTTGTATGATACTATGCAAAAGGAATCCTGAACAAGTGTTTTTCAATAATAGGTGTGTAGGTGGGAGAAGATGCTCTGAATGTAGTGATTTGGCATTGTTCCATAGGAAATTTCCTATCGATCCAACACACCCTAGATTGTTATATATCATAGTTATGTGGAAAAGGTACAAGTATGTCTCCATGAATCTATCATATTCTCCAAACGTGACATTTAAGAGGATCAACTTGCTCAAGGATGAGATTCATGTTTCAAATTTCATGGAGAAGTTTCAAAGTCATATTTATAAATACATAAAGCACTCCCATAGGTCTAGGTAGCAAGCATCACAATTCAAAAATTCTTGTGAGGTATTTGAGCCAGGAACAATATTATCAGTGGTAGAATTTTCTAAGAACTACACATTTGTTCCTCAAAGAGAGATACAGAGTGAGTACTAACACTCCAACTAGGTGTCTATATCTGTACATGTATTGTACAGACATGCTCAAGAAATAATTGATGGTAGGGATAACACTCCTCAGTCACGTGAAGTCAACAAGGAGTACCATTTTTATGACACCGATGATCGTGAGCATGATACCGTGTTCATTCAACATTGATTTGGGTTAATTTATGATTCATTTAGATAGAGAGGTGTATTTTTTACTAAACACCATATTTGGTTATATGGGTGTGTAGGATAGTTTAAATCGACACGCTCTTTTTACTACTTGAGTGGCATTCACAAATAGACAAGATTCTGACACACCTGAATCTTTTTTGAAACATGGAATAGAAAGGGTGAACATGATGGCGCATGTGCATGTGTGAAACAACAACTTTAGAGGTACCAAATGAGTCATGGTGCAACCAAACTCAAATGATCTGCATAAGGATTTGACTAGTTCACATGACATTCACAAACAAGAAAGGTCGTGAATAAGCAAGGACGATGTCCAGGTTACAAAATCCCAACTCAATAATAGGCTAATAACATTATATCATCATTTCCAAAAAAAACACCTACTCAGTAGGAATTTATATGACAAATTGAGTTCCATGCAAGTTCTTTTGAGATATTTCCCTTGGTGATGTGAAGAGATCCATATCATGGTATTGTGAGACCATACTTATTACGAGGGAATTACAATTTGTTTGGATTAAATACATGGGCGAAATATTCGCATTAAAACGAGGAAGCATGCTTTTTTTTGCGAATTTTTCATTAATATAAATGGATGTAGGATTCATCACTGTGAAAATGATGTATATGTGAAACAATGGAAATATGCCCCTCTTAATAGATGCAAATGGACGAGGCAATGGTCTCACTAGATCATGATCGGGTTTATGATGTGGTTAGGGAAGGTACAATACTTCACTATTAATTAGTTCATTATATATTACACCTATACAAATCCTATAGAAATGCACGTAGGACATTTGATTAATATTTGTAATTTCTCTTGCAGGTGATGTATTCATTGTCATTGCGCCCCCTGTGAATCAAGAAAATGTGGCCTATTATTTGATACGATGCACACAAATTAAAAGTAGGTTGGTGCGACCTTATCGAGATGGAGAGTTCACATACCAAATTGGAGATTTGGTTCTTATGGGACACTTTTTTGAAAGAGTGAAAAACCAGGGTGCTTAAACTATTTACAAATATTTTATGCCTGAATATATATCATGCCAATGAAGTCATTTGGTGGTGGCAACTCGAATACATCTAACATAAATCAAGGTGAAGAGAGGTGAGCCAAAGAAATGGAAGATGTCAAAAGCTGACCATGATCATATTATGGAGACTTGAATTCCTATAACCCATTGGCTAGATGAATGAACTACACATGCCACTTGCAACATTGACCTAGTTGTCATGTTGACTTGTTCTAATATAATATGAGTTTCTCTTCTCCAATGGTTAGTCTCATATTGTAATTTGTAATTGATTTTTTAAATTGTGATGTAATTGAAATTGATTTTTTAAATTGTAAGTACATATTGAATTTTCAATTGAAATTACACATTAAATTTGAAATTTGAAATTGTAATTGAATTGCAATGTGTAATTGTAATCTAATTGTAATGTAATTGAATTTTGAATTTTGAATTTGCAATTAATGTAATTGAATTTTATTTTTTTGATTGTAAGTACATATTGAATTTTCAATTCAAATTACATATTAAATTTGAAATTTTACTTTTAACTTTTAAATTGTAATTGAATTGCAATGTGTAAATTGCAATTGAATTGTAATGTGTAAACTATAATGTAATTGTAATGTAATTAAATTTTAAATTTTGGTTTTGCAATTGTAATGTAATTGAAATTGAATTTTCAATCAAATTACACATTAAATTTTAAATTTTAATTTTAAATTTGAAATTGTAATTGAAATGCAATGTGTAAATTGTAATTGAATTGTAAGGAGCTAGTATACTCTAATGTAATTGTAATGCAATTGAATTTTGAATTTTGAATTCGCAATTATAATGTAATTGAAATTAAACTTTTAAATTGTAACTACACATTGAATTTTCAATTGAAATTACACATTAAATTTGAAATTTTAATTTTAATTTTTAAATTGTAATTGAATTGCAATGTGTAAATTGTAATTGAATTGTAATGTGTAGAGTGTAATGCAATCATATTTAAATTTTAAATTGTAATGTAATTGAATTTTAAAATTTGAATTTGTAATTGTAATGTAATTGAAATTGAACTTTTATATTGTAATTACACTTTAAATTTGCAATTGAACCGACAAAACATTTGTAAGTGTAATAACTATATCTAAATGTAATATAAAAGACGTTCGATTTCAAATTGATATAAAATACACATGAAGGTCAATATGATAAAATGTACTTTAAAACTGTCCATATATTTCAAATAGTAAAAGTACATATACAACAAAATTTTGAAAATGTGAAAACATATACATCATCAAGTCAATGGCAACTACCATGACCAGGCCCTTGATTGAACCTTTGACCTCCATCACTTGCAGTAGACCCCTCTCCTTGAGGCAATAAACTATCAAAGAAGGCCTCAATCTCAACATACTATAAAAGTTAAAATTATGAACTATGTAAGTTAATTATATTTTGACCAATGTATGATATTCAACAAGAAGTGAAAACATTTAATGGATGGATGTGAAACTCACTTGACTCGAGTCAATGGTGATATCTGGTATGTGGGTTATAACCTGGGTCGATGGGTCCTCATCAGGACCACGTGGACGAGTTGTATCCCAATCATTTAAGAAAGTGATGGCAGCATTGATGCCCACCTATAGCGATGCTTGTGTAAATGTCATTACATGTAATAAATTAGAAATTAATTATTAAAACTAAAACATAAACTATAATTCAAGATTTAAAACATAAAGTATAAATTGAAATTACTAAATGTGAATTGAATTGGAACCTAAATTAAAACCTACCTCTATGTATGGGTCAGGATGGTTAGGACCTTGGCAACCCTCATGTGTATCATTTTGAGCAACGACCTTGCCTCTACCTTGTACAATTTGAAATTAAAATTTAGGATCTAAAACATAAAGTATTGAATCAAGAATCAAAACATAAATTATAAATTGAGATTAATAAAGACAAACGGAATAGGAACATAAATTATAGCTTACCTCGATGACTGGGTCTGGGTGGTTAGCACCTTGGTGGTATTCATGTGTATCACGGGAGGATGGACCTCGCATATGGCTAACAACTAATGGCTCACTACGAAAGAGCCCATCCATGAATGTGGTCCCCTGCATGGAGGATTAAAAAAAACCCTTGAAGTATTATTTGAGAGTTCAATTTACGATGTATAATATGATGTAACATGAAAGAATACATAATTGTACAAAAATATACATGTCATGTAGCATTGCATCTGTGATACAATCAAAGGTATGCATCTCTATCTAACCGATCATACCCTTGTAATGCCTCTTCTTTAATAAAATTGAGTAGATCATCGTCCACCCACTCTATCTATGGTTGTGGAGGTGTACGGGGTGGTATGGATGTTTCTCTGTGCATAGTAATAATATAATTTCCCACAGTAATGAGTAGCGACTCTGCAATCCCTTCACTGGCCTCTGTAGCAAGCTAGGATGGTTGGGTTATGTCCTTTGACTTGATAATTATCTTGTCTGGAATCAGTACCAACCTCGGAGGTGGTGGCACAAAAGAGGGGTCTCTAAGAGCTCTAGGACGTTGGTAGTTGCATCCTCTACCAACAACAAAGAAGGTTGTTACGATGCTAGTGTATTTCGGGTGCATCCCTAGAAAAAACTCTACATATATATGTTTTGCAAATTATAAAGGAACCTAGTCATGCTGGGGTAACATGCCCCACACTCAAATAAATATATCATAAACACATGGTGTCGTGGCTTCAAGCTCAAACTCCCTGAGTCTAAGTTGTTGACTAGTAGGGAAATCATCAAGGATGTCGAACAAAGTTTCATTGATGTCATGGCCTCTTTTGGCGGCTTTCACCGCATCCCATTTATTAGGACCCGTAAAATCCTCTCTTCTCCTCTATCATGCAAAAATGAAAATGTCACTAAGAGTTCCCACTTTACTATAGAGAGACAACAAATGATCAATTGTTGATAACATCATAAAAAACGAGCATGTAGTAGGAGAATCCTATGTAAGTGTATAAACATATCAGTGCACCCAGTATCGTTGGGTGGTAATATCAACAAGGGTAATACGAGCGACCTCATCATCATAATATCCTCTGGGGGCACTTGCGATCCAAATCATACAGAAACACAAATGTCAGTGAAAATATACATTTTAAAATGTAAGTGAAATTGAATGCATTCTATATTAAAAATTTGCTAAAAACGTATCAAAAAAATAAATATGCACTTAATGTACTCGTGTCATGGCGCACCACCTCCTCTTCAAGATATGGATGTATATCATCGAGATGAACCGATGCATTACCTCTCCTAATGTTATTTCCAGCGGTAGCTAAGCCTAGTGCAGTATCGTGCCTCGGGAATGAGAACGTTAATGAGCCAATCCTAGTGGGACCACCTTGGATCTTCTTGTGCTATGTCAAGCACGAAGCGATGAAACCTACTCTAGAGAAGGCCGCCTGCATCACATTCCAATGTGACACACTTTATCACTTTTATATTCATTACAATTAGGAGCATGTGCTAAGTATAATCAATTACATCTAATAATTAACATAGGAAAATGATTACTTTAAATGAACTTTATCCTAAGTTATTTTAACACAGGATAATCATGCAAAGTATAACATAGGAGAATCATTATTTTATATATATTTGAATCTAAGTTATTGATCCTAATGATTATTTGGTCTATTATATTTGTAATTTGCAATTGAAATATCAAAGGGCGAGTGGCTCTTAATCTAGCATATCTATATCATTTGAAATTGAAATTTGCAATTGAAAATTTCAATCGCAGTTTGCAATTGAAAATGAAAAGTGAAATTTCAATTTGAAAATGAAATTTTAAATTGTAATTGAAATTGAAATTCCAAAGGTTTTCAAATGTATTTTTTTTTATCAGTTCTCGTTACATGGTTATATGACCTTACAGAAATTTATTGAAAAAAACGACAACATTTATGTTTCCAATTTTATTTTCAAGTGTGTATTTTTTTATTTTTTTAATCCTCCTAGCATTCTCAGATGATTGAAAAGAATACGGTAGAATTTCTACTTGCAAATACATTTTAAAATAAAACTGCCAGCATAAAAATTGTCGATTGATACAAACATAAATATTTAAAACTTGAATAAATACATAAAACTTAAATTTTAAATTTAAAACATATGTAACCTAATGTAATTGGTTTTGTTACCCATGTTTTCACTCAGTGTTTTCAATTAGTTTTCGTATGGTTCTTGGTAATTGATAGGTTCATAGGTATAAAAAAATTAGGTTTCAATGTTTTTTTTACACAATTTGGTTAAATTTATTGAAAAAAAATGACAACATTTATGTTGTCAGTTTTATTTCCAAATGTGTAATTTGACATCGTTTATGCTTGCCAATATACATTTAGAAATAAAACCGACATCATAAACACTATTAGTTGATATAAAATTAGAAAAAACAAACAATAAATAAAATTTATTTAAAAAAACAAAAAACCGAGTTTTTTCGTCCACATACTTGATGTGCTTGTTGACATGGTTTGTTGAGGTGGTTTGGTGAGGTAATGTGTTGATTGATTGGTTGAATGTATGTGTTTAATACTCGGTTGAGATCCTTTTCCATTCATTTTCAGCATTGCAAATGAGCTCGAGCCAACCCACGGGCTCCATTTTATTTTTTTAAATTTTGTTTTGATAACTCGAGCGAGCAATACCTTAATTGATAGTTTAACCCAACCCTCAATCGATGTTTCAATAGCTCTATCGAGGTATAGGTTAAACCCTTGATTGAGGTATTTTTAAGCCCTCGGTCAAGGTATTTAAACCTCAATTAAGGGTTTAAAATTACCTTGATCGATGGTTTGTTGCACATATTTTTGGTTCCCCACTTGCCAAAAACCGTGAAGCACATTATGGAATCACCCATAGGCATTGTCTACCCCCACAAGCATAAGTAGGGGTAGACCCACTATATATGCAATTGTTGCAACCCTAGTTTTTGCATGAAATCATCCCTCTATGTGGGCCATCAAACCTCTAAACAAAACCTAATAGTTATGTTATAGATACACATATCAAGGGGTGCTAATATGTGAATAATTTTTATAGCCATCGTTCATTCTCTCATGCAATGCTGGTATCTTAATTTTTGTGGATTTGTTATGCTCATTTGTTCATGAAATTAGGAGAAAACATTGTTGAATGTCTTGCAATATGTAATCATTATCACTATTTTATAGTTCAGACTCACACAATCATTATTATTAGTTTTAGATTTATTAGTCACAATGGTTCATGAAATTAAGAGGAAATCCCTATGAGTTATAAGGGATGAATCATTGGTTAAAGAATATACTTGAAAGTTGTGACATATAATTGGAAAAACAAACTAACTTATTGTTGCTAACAACTTTAAGTCCTAGCATTCTCCAAAACATTCTATGAATAAATGAGTAAGTTCTCACAAGTTACATAATCTTCCTTGGTAGTTATGGGACTTTTAGAGCGTATTTAATTTTTTGGATATAGCACCAAAGGACATAATATTCTAGACCTTTTACAATGTATTTAATTGTTTGAATGTAGAAGTAATATATTGGGTTTTTATTAATAGATAAGCATAATCATTAATCCTTAAACATTTCCTAGCAAATTATATATTTTGAGTTGTTTGAGTATTATTTTATTTAGTGTTCAAGGTTAAGGATCCATCTCTCACTGTCCCTCTCCTAGTTGCCATGGATATGTCAACAATTCCATGCAAACTCTTATGGAATAAAAGGGGGTAAATGAAATCTAGAATGAATAATTCCTATCATTGACTTAAGACCACTTCTTGGCCATTTAAGACAAACCAAACCCATGCACAAAAAAATTATTATTCTTTTTTCATTCAACCAATAGCATGATTCATGGCTTAGTGAATATCCTCCTAGTATAAAAAAAAGTGCATCTATATCCATGACAAACGTAATATAATAGTCCTTAACTATGGATTTATGTTTAGATTGAGTGGATCAATCATGAATTGAATTTAAACATTACAACAAATAATCAATTAAAACAAACCAAAGGAATCTTTTTCCATGAAAAGATAAACAATAGATATATTTATGTTAATGATGGATGTTCCTCCATCCCTATTGTAAGGTAAGAACCTAATTGAAACAATTATCTCTATGACTTAATTTTTTTTCTATTTTTATTCAACGTTTCGAGTATTTTCTATTTAGTTTTTGTATTCAATGTTTTGAGCATAAGAAGAAAAGAAAAAAAAGGATTTGATACAATGGTAAATGGTATAATATAATCAATTAAGATCACATATACAATGGTAATTGAAAAAAACAAATATAATTTATGTTATGTAATTGATGGGAAAAAACAAATATCAAAAGTCATATGAAGGACAATTTTAAAATGAAAACTGCCCTAAAAAATTTACATGATGGGTAGGGGTTCCTATCAAATTCAACCCATGGGGGGATTCACTAACTAGGAAATATTATAGCACATAAGTTCATATTGTGAGATTTAGTACTCTAAAATTTGGAAGAAATATATATCCTAGTAAATAAAGGTCAAGGGGTATTTTTAATATATTAAAGACATGCTGATATCAGGGGGGTTTATAATTATGTAGCTAGGGGGTTGAATAGGGTATTGGGGGGTTTGAATAGGTACTCTATGTATAATTTTGTGTAATTTTGATTGTGTGTGAATTCATATCAATGTTTGAATAAGTATGATCTTTGTGAATTCAATTTTGTTTGGAGTTAGGGGTATTTGAATAGATATGATTTGTTATTGAAAATTAAGTGAAGTTGATTGGAATGATTGTGAATGAAGTAGACTTGTGTTTAGGGTGTTGTTCCCTATCTTGAAATATTTTATTTCACTAAGGTTTCATATTTGACCTTGGAAGGTTCCTTAGGGTTATAAGAGTTGTGCCATAGTAACATAATGAGGGTAAATATATATATATATATATAAAGTGTCATCGAAAAAGTAGATATCTAAGATATCTACTGAAAATAAGGGATTTGTAAATTATAAAGGTGTATTGATAGAAGGGTTAAAATACAAATTTTTAGAAGGAAATCTTTAATTTTTGAGAGGTATTATTTAATATCATATGAATTCATATTTAATATAATATCATAGGTTCACGGAGTGAATCCCCAATATTTAACCCCGAGTTGCGTGAAATCCTCCTCAACTTCATAGGTGATGTATTTAATTAGTTCTATGAATTGACCATTCATAATATCCATGTAAAAATGAAACCCTCTATAAGATGTTTCCCAATGTGAAGGTCGTGGGTTAGACAATGGCTATCAATATTTCACCCCCACAAACAAAAGAGTCTCTATCTCCCACATCATCCCCACGGTGGCACTACATGTGAATTGAATTCCTTATTAAAATTCCTTCCTAAATATATGCCAATTTTGCAGTGTTTCCTTCATTGATGATGTGAAGATGTTTGATGGTATAAATTCAATCTAGTTGTGTTACTAAATATTACTTCTTTGTTGAATCACTACTAAATAATACGACTTTGTTCAGAGAACATCATCCTCTAAGGAACATGCATGGATATCCAACAGGAATATATATTTATATATAAAATTTCAAAATCATCCTTTAGTAAAATGTTAAAAAAACTCTTCAATCATCCAAAAAGGTTGAAACATCAGTTAAACTCACAAACTTTCTCACAACTATGGATGGCAATATTTTCTTGATAGATAAATAATGTGCATAGTCGATAACAAATACATGTAATATAACCCTTTTATTCATAGAGATAGTGCATTATAAAAATGAATGTATGCTATATACTTTCATGCTACCATAGTAATGTTGGATGATTCATATTTCTCACCAATCAACTAAAGTTTAGTATTAGTAATTCTACTAGGAAATAATGAGATCGCTTGCATAGCATGCATGTATATGAAATATATTTGTCATGAAATAAAAAATAATGATTGTATTAAAAAACACCCACAATGTGATTTATAAAAAAGAAATTGTGGGCAAAAATATGATCTTGTATATGTTTATAACAGTGTGGAAATCAAGCTAGTATATTTCCACAATTGGACCAATTGAGAAATAGATTCAAACAAGACGAGCTGCATAGAAACAAGTCCCCGACTTTTTATTTTTATTGGCTAAAGAAACAAGTCTAGATTTCATAATATACTTCCTTAAGAGGGATAGAGGGATACTAGAATAAGGGTTGGCTCAATGCTCGTGAGGTGAGTCTCCTCATAAATATGGAAAGTAGAGTAAAGGTTGTATGGTAAATGGATAGGCGAAAAAATAAAAGTGCTAGATCCTATATACTGAATCCAAATAGCATATGAAGACATGAACATGAACAATTAGAGGCAAATAGAGGAAAATTTACCAATTTCAAATCAAATGTTGCAAATTAACAAGCAAATATGATCTATGAACTGAAATTGTAAATCAAAGAAAATCTTACTACAAAACCAAGAATATGATATTTCCCCAGTACGGTTTCCACTTTTTTTATTGGAAATTCTCAGCTAGTGCTGATAGAGTTTGTTTTCCTAGATTGAAAGACTCAAAACTAGAACAAAACAACTACAGAATAGAGAAACTTTCCCTAGGATCAAATAAACTGCTTGAATTAACTGCTCTCCCTCACCTTCCACGTGATGTAAAGGTTTGAACCTTGATGTGCTTGGCCTATGCATAGATCCTACAATATACACACAAAAAACACAAACCGAGTGAGAGTAACAAGACGGTTTATAATCCTATGTAAAAGATCAAGGAGTTAAACAATAAACAAATCATGGTAATCAGACATACAAATTTTATGAGAAAGAAAATATATTTGCATTAAAATATAAAGAATGAGAGTATACAACCAATTCCTTGGTGTTGATAACTCTTCTCAAAGGAATATTTCCTCAAAGCCTTTAACTTTCCTACTAATCACTCAAGAGTCTGATTGAATTTTTCCAGAATTTGGATGCAATAACACATTATTCCTCTCTCTTCCCATAAGGGGTGAGCTAGTATATAAAGGCTTGAGAGGATAGGATAAATTGAGGATTATATGGGAGAGGTAGAGAGATGATCCTAGGATGGGGGATATAGATCTCCAGCTCTCCTGAATCATAGGGATAACGCTCCACGAAGGCTAGGTTGGAGAATCCTCTCGAACCTTCTTTTTTTCCTTCATAATTCGAGCACCACACCTTGTAATAAGGGGTCAAGTTCATGCTAAGGGAGAACCACACCTTTTAAGTGGGAAGAAGGTGGTGGCACCACTCTTTGCATATGGAGAAAAGGAGTTGCTGATATGGGTGTTGCAGGTTACTCACAGGTAAAGTGCGTTGGTGGCCAAAACTAATAAATTATTCATCCTTGCTCATTTTTAACTTCAACCTTTGAGGAATTCAAAGAAAACACTGAGATACTTATCCTGCAACATGGTGTTGATGAGAATTATGTGTAACACTTCCTCTTTTTTCTGACTTCCCGAATCCCAATCCTCAACTAATCTAGGAGAATAGATTCAATATTTACCTATAATGTTTTTGGTTCCTCCCTTATTAGGGGTAAGTAGAACCCCTACTCCTTTTTGTTGCAAATAATTTTTTCCTGGAATCATGTTCTTGTCTAAAGTTGAATGAAGGACAATCACCTTATTATTATTATTATTGATTTCTTCCCTCACCACTTTAGAAGTTTTTCTCCCAACTTTTTTTGTGTATTTTTGCTCGCCTTCCACAACTTCTTTCTCCCCATTAGATAAGCATTGAAGAGTTGGTTTTCTTGTTTGAACCCCTAATACCATCACATTTTCATTATTTATCTATTTCTACTTGTTCCCATTAATTTAATACTTTAGGTTCCATTACATATCTATTATATTCATCATGGGCATACAATCCCATCAATATAGTTGGAGTTTAGGAAGGAAATGCATATCTTGGATCCTTAACCGTTGGGACTACAATTTTTGTGAAAGGAACTGGTTGTTCTTCATGGGATAGAGGACCAAATATATTCTTTGAATTTTGAGTTTCTTTGAGTTTTTATTATTGGGACAAAGAAGAAAAAATATTTCTTTGAATTATAGTCTATTTAGTACTACTCATAGCTAATAAGGTGGATGAGATGTCCTAAGAGAGGATTTCAATATACATTAATTATTTTTTCCTACTTGTTTCCACTATTTTTTAGGATTTGTTTCTAAGTTAGTAGGATTAACCTTTTTCTTACAACCTTTAGTAAAATGACCATAATGATGACATGGTTTGCATTTGAAGATAATTATTTGTATAACAATTTCTAGTAATGACTCCAATTGTCCAGGAAGACAAGGATAGCGTCAACTAATCCTTTTTCAAGGTCCACTTCTACAAAAATTCTAGAACATTGGATTATCCCTTTCTTAGGTTCTTATTTATCAATATATTCTGCAAGTTTATTCCCTAGATCCTTCAGAGATTCATTCCCTCAACAATGGATAAGAAAATGTGGCAGCCTGACCCACACAAGAACTATTGAAGGGATGTTAAGTTCAAGGTCAAATTTTGGTGTCCAACTATTTAGGTACATTCCTCTATTTATAAATAAGTATGGACCACTCCTAAATATCAAGTCCTTCTCCTCTTTGAACTCGAATAGTAAAGCATAAAAACCTCTTCCACAAAAATAATGTGTCATTCTGCCCTTGATCAAAGCTTGCAAGTTTTTATGCAACCATATGTCCATAGATCTCAAAGAAGGCCAAATACCTATAATTGGACAATTAATCCATGTTTTTGAAGAGATAAATATTTCTATCTCACCGATGTATTTTGAAGGACAACCTCAAGGATGTATGCTAACTTGACGAAACAAGATGATCCAATCTTTATTCCTAATTTTAGAGACATGGCCAAATATCTAAAGTTTAACTCATCAAGCGTTGGAGGAATAGGAGATCCTTTAGTTCAATCCATCAATATTGCTCCCATATGGTTTATGTTCACACCATGATTCATATTTCTTGATTACCCCGGAGGCTCCAAGAAATGGGTTATATCCATTGAATAACAATCCTAGTGCATGTTATTGTTTCCAATTATATATTTGGTAATTTTCCATCCTTATTACAATATTACATGTATTTATTCAATGAAAACCTTTACTTTCCTCTGATTATAACTTTGCAATGATATAAGTGATTGGATGCACATTTATGACCTATAGCCCAGTTCTTCCCACATCTATGACAATTATTATCCTTATGTTTCCCTTCTTCATCAAAGTTGTTGATGAATTTGTTTCATTATCTTTCAACTTCATAAATTTATATGACTTTTAATTTCTAAATTTTTGCTTTGGAGGCCACTTGTCCCCACAATATTTGCATTTCCCCTCCCTTTGTCATTGGGATTCCAAAATGTGATTTTTCTCCAAGATAATAAAAATGACTAAAAGTAAGGAAGGGAATACATTTATTTTTTCCTTCTTTACCAAGATGATATACTCAAAAATAGGGTAGGAGATTCTTCTTATTTTGATTCAACTTCTTCTATTGAATCAGATTCTTCATCCTCCAACCAAAACTCTAATTTCTTTGGTTCCTTTTCCATTGGAGAGACTTTTTTTTGGGAAAATATTTAACCTCTCTAAAAATAATATCTTGACTAGAAACATTATTCTTAGTTATTGGGTTCCAAAGTTTAAAACATTTCACACCATCTGTATAACTAATAAAGATACATTTTTCATCTTTATTATCTAAATTACTTATATTTTTTCCTTCAGAACATATACATAAGCATCACACCCAAAAAATTTCAGATATTTAGGATAGGGTTTCTTATAAATTCATACCTCGTGCATAGTTTTGTCAAGCAATGTTGATATGGGTGACCAATTTACCAAGTGACATCCAGTATCTATTTCCCCTACCCTAAATTCTTATCTTAAAATAGCACCAATGAGCATGCTCCTTGCGCTTTCCATTGAGGTTTTATTCATGATTTATATAGCTCCATTATGTTGAGGTGTGTATAAAGTAGTCTTATACCTTCCTATTCCCCACTTCTTACAAAATTCCTCAAATTCATTTTTACAGAAATTCTCACCATTATTTATCCTCGACACCTTTATTTTGTTCTCTATATGATTCTATACAAAAGGCTTAAACTCTTTAAATTGATCAAATACTTCAATTTTCTTTCAAAGGAAATAAATATGTGTTCCTTGAGAAATCATCTGTAAATGAAACATAATACATAGATTGACCTAATGATGGAACAAGAAAAAGTCCAAACACATAAATTTATGATATTTTATTTTCTCTCATATCACCATATGTGAATCTTGCACAATTTTGTTTACCATTTATGCAATGTTTGAAGAAATAAAAATCTAGTGTACAATCACGCATATATTCAACCATACTTTTATCATGTCATAATAGAATACCCTTCTCCCCAATATGTCCCAATATTTGATGTCATAGCATTGGATTTCCCCTAGAGATAGTAGGGGTTTTGTCTTCTTCATTTCCACCCTCATGACAGAACTGTTGCATCCATCAGTGATTGCGCTTCCCAACAATTTGTACAAAGTTCCATTCTGAAATCCTCTCATCAATTCCATTGATCCTCGAACCATTTTGCATTTTTATTTTGAAAACACAATGTGCATGCCAATATCAATCATCTTGATAATGGAGATCAAGTTTCTAGCTAGATATGGAATGTGCAAAACCCTAGGAAGAGTTCTAAACCTTCCATCCTTGAGCAACAACTTAACTCTTCCACATCCTGTGATTTTGGTTTGTGAGCCATCTCCTAAGAAAAAATCAACTCCATTATGCTTCTCATGTTCATAGAACCAATCCCTATGAGGAGTCATATGAAAACACACACTTGACTCAATGAACCATTCATCATGATCTCAACAAGTACATGTAAAATATAGGTGCATCTCTTTCGTTTGAGGAGTTCTTAGCCTATATGGAAGGAGAAACATCAAATACCTTTTCTTTATCAATATTTTTAGATCTTAAATCCTTCTTATAATTCTCAACTTTACCACATTTCCTCCAAGATTTTCCTATAGGTTTAGATCTTCCCTTAGAATTGGATGTCCCCCCTTAATCCTTATTTTTATTTCTATTTTGGGACTACCTCTCACAAACAAGAAATTCATGCTCTAACTATCAATTTGTTTCCACCTCACTTCCTTTGAAAGTAATAATGATATGATTCATCAAAATTTAAAGTGGCTTGACTATCACTAACTATTGCTACAATCAAATTATCCCAAAAATATGGAAAATAACATAACAAGGTAATGCATTTATCTTCTTCCTCCATCTTAATAAAAATCGAGGTAAGTTGAATTACCATTGTATTATAAACATTTCTATGATTTATCAACAAGCCGTTATCATGTATCCTAAGGTGAAACAAGTTCTTTTGAAGAAATGACTTGTTTACTAGGGACTTTGATTGATACAAAATCCATAGCTTATTCCATAGCTTCAATGCATTGTTTTCTCTAGATACATTTAGACACACTAAATATGATAGGTAAATTAGAATTGTACTCCTTACTCTTATTTCTATCTTCTCCCAATCGTATTTCATGAATCCAGTAGGATGTGTACATGGATCCAGAACAATCCATCGTTTTCGATCTACAAGAATATCTTCCATCTCGAGCTTCTATAGCTCAAAGTTCAGCATATTAATTTGATCAATATCGATTCTATAACTACTTTCCATTCTCTTTAAACACATGAATGATCACTAAAAAACTCCCACTGAACCCAAGTTTATCACAGACCTAAGATAAACTTGCTCTATCAAATAAGTTGAATCCTCAACAACAAATGTGTCCCCCTAACGCTAATAATAGAGATATGATACCACATGTAAGTTTTAAACCTATCAATCGAAAAAATGAATACATATTCTTAAGAAAAACATATATTAAATAATGGAATGCACACAACACATAGAGATTTACCCCATAAACCCCATGGGTTATTCACTCAGTGAAGCCATGTCATAGCACCTTCGTTCATGGGATATTAAAGAATACCCCTAATTTTACTAGATATTGAAAATTAACTACAAAAATCCTATTGTTGAGCCCCCTTCCCAATACATATTTCTAGTTTAAAAAACCCTATTTTTATGATATATTCCTTATTTTTACAAGAAACCCCCTTTTATACCCCCCAATACCTATAAACCCCTTATATGTTACTAATCGCCCCCCAATACCTACAATATATTGACCTTACTTTTCACAATTAAAAACCCCCATTTATGAATGAACGTAATGAGATATTGCTCAACAAGGTGAATCCCCCATGATAAACCCTTAATTGGGAGAACCAACAAAACTTAGAGCCACACCTTTATCTTTATCATTGTGTTTTTCTTAACCATTCAAAATACAATACTTCGATATTATATGACATACAAAACCTTAAATCGTTAACCTAGATTAGATTGAGACTCCAATCCCTTAAATGGGATTAATTACATATTTTATGAAAAAATACCTTAAAACAATTTTGAGGAATTGCCCCAAACCTAGCAGTTTGGGGCTATCACCTCTCACTGAAATATGTTCCGAGGAGTATGTAGGGGGCATCTCTGAATCCCCCCCGATCCTATTTCAGATGCGTTCCCAAGACATATGACATAATACTAGACAAAGAGGGATTGCGAATGGCATGAAAATAATATAACATATACCCAACACACTTAAATTCTATGCCTAATGATGGCAATGCTTCTCATATGCACACTTCACATATTGCACTAACCATATATCCCCAAAAAATAATGGAATTTTTAACAAAATAGTTACCCAATGTATCTGCATTGCATGTCCTTCCAAGATGTCCTCCAACACCATCGTCTCACACATCCACACTTCTAATGTCTTCTACACCAAATATTATGTATACTTGAGGCTACATTGAAACTAGCACAAGATAAATCTTCAAGGACTTTAGCATTTATCATGATATTTTCTTCTAGAAATTTGCAGTGGCCATGTCGAATATGAGTTAGCACAATGTACAAAATTCATAGATTCCTAAAGGTCAAAATTGGGATTTGTAGTTTGATCATTAACTATGTGTTGTAGCACTCATTGGATCTCATGGTCCTCCTCCAATTCAATTCCATGGTATTTATTTTTCGTCATCTCTGTTACCTTGTAAATCCACGTTGGCCACTTGATCATGTACTTTAACATTTACAATTTCAACTTGGACTAATCACAAAATCCAAGTTGTGTTTACTTAATGAGAGGAGGTCCAATTTATTTATATTCAATAGGGTTTCCTTTGTTTTCACTTATAATAATCACATAAATTATGATAGTGGGACAAAATGGTATGTTGGTGAACATAGCACATTAGGGTTCCACACCTAGTACAAGTCAATGCATTGCACACATCCATCTTTAGTATCTCAGCCTCGCAAAATAAAAGGGAATTGGTAGAGATGAGAAATCAAGTTTGATATAGAGATGGAAAAATATATAAACTTGAAAAGGCAATAATTATAGAAAAGGTAAACAAAGAACATAAACATCGTATATATTGTTGTATTATAAAACAATGCTTTAAGAAAATTATGAATCTCAAATAATAGTTTTGTGAAAGTAGATAAATTGTCTTCAAATTAAAGAGACACCTGGTAACAATTTTGCCTCCCTATAATGGAATGTCACTAATATCCATGCAATTTTATCACTCTTTATATAAATTAAATGTCATGTTTTAGTGTGAGACATGCTTCACTCATCATCACAAGGGAACACATTTGGGTCCATACCCTTGAGAGAGAAAGGGTATCATTGTGTGATACATCATTATATACAAGGATGATCACATCATTGACATGGATTTTGAGCCTCAAACCTAAAAAATAGTTCAATAGATGGACATGTCTACACCATAGAAAAGTTAGGGCATACTTTTCATTTCCAATTTTAAGGGATATCTTGGTATTGTACATGAATTTTTTTATTTTTTTTTTTTTTTTAGTCAAGTAGAAATTGGATTAAAAGCATTACAACCAATATTTGAATGTTTCTTCAATGTGCAACAATCTATTGGCACAATTTTCTACTAAGCATATTGATTGGTGGGTTTCCATTCATATTGTCAACCTACTTGATAGGCTTTAAATTTTCATCATCTCTACCATTTCCCGTATATTTTTTGGTTTCACTAAGCCTAAAATATTTTTATTCCACAAATTCTTAACAAAAACAATAATCCATTTCCTTTATTTGTTTTGGTTTTACTAGGTCTAAAATAATTTTATTTTACAAATACTTAGCAAAAGAAATTCAATACTAACTCACTATTTTACGATCACACAAAAACTAAAAAACTAAAAACTACGTTTCAACCTCTTCCCTTTTTTACAATGTACTGTATACACATTCAAATACAATTTCTAATTTTAACAGTATCATAATCCACCTCACCCTCCATCAAACATAATTTTCATTATTATATGTCATATTATATGTATCATTTTAACCCTTTCATGACTAGTTTCGCCTATTACCATCAAATTAAGGGAACAATTAAAAAAAACAAATCTTTACCATTCTTTACATAACAATTGCACCACTTTCTTTTACTTTTGAAATTGTCGAATTTTGTCGATGAGGTATGACCATAAGCATTTCCCAAAGAACTAACGAGCAAAAAATTAGCGCATACTTGAGGATTACAAATTGCCTTAACCCCTTATACACTTAGTAAGAATCATTGGAATATTGTTTCAAACATTTAATAAATTATAAACATGTTATCCATGAAAAGTTTCCTACCACATTGACCCTCACTCTTATATCCACGAGACAAGTGACACCTTCTTCACTCCCAAGAGACTAGCTTAGGCGCCCTTGTGGGAAAGATGGTTCAGTCAACAACCTTGAAAAGTGGTGCCTTGGCCAAGTGGCAGAAAACATGAGGAGTGTGTGTACCTATAAAGGGCTCGCTCCCCACAAATGAATCCCGCGCTCACCCCTTGGAGCTTGGAAATCCCAAGTGCACGACACCTTGGCACATCAGCGGTTGGAAGCACGTTGATCCCAAGCGCTCGTTGACGGATGGATGCATCTTGAGGGATCACGAAGGAACGACACTATATGATGGAGATGCGTTCCATGAAGTGCGCTCGTCAACCACCTTGGTCTCATGGGAGATGTGCTCATGGGAGCGCCCAATTAGGGGTCTGTTGGACTGAGTCCCCACTAGAAGGCGCACCCCTACATGACAACGCCCAATAATTGAAGCGCACTGAGGGAGGATGCCCGCGGAGGAGTGCCGAACGCCCAACCAAAAATGCCACCAAAAAGTGCACACGCCAAACATGGGGAATAAAGTGGACCATCAGCAAGAGAGTTGCATCGGCAAGGAGCTTGCGTGCATGATAATTAATGAAGCACGCCTACCTTGGAGAAGTGCTCTCCCACATGACGCTATAAATACATGATGTAAAAATGAAGGAAGGAATCTGATTTTTGGCAAGCAAGTGACAAGTTTCTAAGAAATGCAAGCTGGGGAGGTTTCCAAGCTCAAGTCACAGCAAAGTCGCTATAACAGGATTTAATCAGAAAACAAAGCAGGGTTGCAGAGAAGTGCTAGTATTATAGAAGGCAGTTAACGACAACTACGAGGGTTAGTGAAGTTTGGGAGTCTTGAAAGTTAGACGCCCATAGAGGGGTTAACTCAATTTGGTGTATTTTTGTAATAGAGGTGTGTTTTTTGGTTGTGCACACACCCAGATCTCCTCCAGCTTGTGGAAACTCCAATTTTGTAAATTGTTCATATAATACAAAATTAACGGGGTTGGTCGGTTTGGAAACCCCACCCTTATATTGTGTGCTTTTTTACTTGTTGTATTGTGTAATGAAATTTGGTTAAGTGTGGGTAAATACAGTTAATAAGTAAAGTGATAAACGAAATACTGTTAAGGAAAAGGTTTATGTAGGTTAGGCGTATTCTTCTAGAGTGTGCTTGAGTTGGTCTTACCCTCGAAACGCTTCCAGGTGATGTCGCATGCTCAATAAGATCACACAAAAAAGTGGGTGAGTTATTGTGGTCGTGATAGTTGGTATCAAAGAAACTTTATCACTGAAAGTTGAGGTTCATCAAGGTGGTCACAGTGTCGAATTTCACTAGGGTTACCTTAGTTCGGGAGACTTGGAGTTTTTCGGCCAAAAGTGAAGCGACCCTGTGCCTTGTTCGTTGAAGTGAAAGGAGGTCATTTTGGTGGAACACATCCATAATGTTGTCGGCCCATTGGATGGTTTTCGGCACAAAGGTGCACTTACCGACAAAAGCACCCCATAGCAAGAGTGCCTGGCAGAAGAACTTAGAAAACACTCTCACAGAGCACTCCATCACCACGTGTATGGTAGAGGTGCACACCATAGCAGAAAGAGTGACCGATAGAAACGCTTAGTATACGCTCTCTAGAGTGCTCCATCACTGTGCATTTGGCAGAGACATGGCACAAGTGCCCGAGGAGAGGTGTGCTCAAGGAAGGATATCACAAAGTTCCCTTCATAGCGTGTCGATTGGGATGCATTCTACAATAATTAGTGAGCACCCAAGGGAGAGGTGTTCTCAGGGAGGTCTCTCATAGAGTGCCCCATCATAGCACGTCATCTAGGATGCTCTCCAGTAGAATGAGTGATGACGCCTAGGAGGTGTGCTTGAAGCGTGCTCACTCAAAATGCTCAGAAGGAAGCGTGCTTGGTAGGAGCACTTCGAAAACACGCTCAGAAGGTGCGCCTGAGGTGCGCTAAGGCAATGCAACCCTCGACAAGGTGCACCTAAGGTTTTCTAAGGGAACGCAACCCGTGACAAGTGCGCTCTAACAAGGAGAGTCAATAGCATCCATGGAAGTGAGTTTTGGCGGAGAAGTTCGATGGGACTTCAAATGGAGGTACTTGGCTGGGGCACTTCAAAAAATGAAGTGAGTACGTTAGGTGAAGCCAAATTTTGAACGAGAATATGCCTTGGGAAGACTTACAACCTTTCTAAGCGAGTGTCGTAAGGGAGGAAATTAGTAAACGAAGGCAGAAAGAAAATGAACGAGACAGAGAGTCTGTGAACTAGAGCTTGGAAAAATTGAAGGTTGGAGTCCGTAAGAAATCCACAGATATGGTTTCTGAGTCAGAGGTAGAACTGGAAGTTCCTTTTGACGGAGAGGAATGCATTCATGAGGAACCCAAACCGAAGGCTTCTAGAGTGAAGCGTAGGCTCAACGAACTTGAGAAAAATATGGGGTAGTTTTCTGAGGCACTCTATTCTCATGGAGAGAAGTCTAATGCTTTGGTAAGGGAGATGGATTAGATGCAGAAGAATTTTAGCAAAGCCATGGATGAATGCAGAGAGGCAACTGACATGTTGTAGGAAGTCATTCAAGAAGATATGGAAGGTCGAGTTAGGAATATTGAAGGATTGGAGAAACAACTTCAACTTCACATAAAGGACCAAGACAACACCATTGCACTGTTAAAGCAAGCGTTCCCTAGCAGGCCTAGCACAAAGAAAACCATGAATATTCGAATGAAGGGTTTTGAACCATTTGATGAGACATGTAACTCTAAGTTTCTTGGAAATTTCTACTGGGACATGGAGCAGTACTTGGATCAGATGAATGGGAGTTTGGATGAAGCTAAGGTGAACGTTGTTGCCATGCTTCTCACATGCAAAACCAAGTTATAATGGAGAAACCATGCGGAAGATGTGGCCATGGGGAAGGTGACTAAACAGATCGAGAATTGGGATCAAATGAAAACAACTTTGAAGGCACAATTTGCTCCGACGAACCAAGGGTGGATTGCATGAAACAGACTTATGAGGCTTAAGGACACTGGGAGAATTTATGCCTATCTCAAATCTTACACCAACATCATGCTTGAGATAAAGGATATGAGCGATGAGGATCATTTGTACCACTTCATGAAGGTTTTGCAGAATTGGGCGCAAGCTAACTTGCGACGCTAAGGAGTGAAGACCCTTGCCGAATGTATTACAACTGCGGATAAGTTGCTGGAATTCTAAGCAGACAAGAAAGGAGAAGGCAAGGGAAACAAGGATGGAAATGAAAAATTCAAAGGCAAGTTTAAGAATAAATAGAAAAACAATCCTAAGACAGGGAACAAATAGGACGAGGAGGTTCCCAAGAAAGCGGGTGTTCCAAAGGACAAGGCTAAGACAATTTCACGTTACATATGTGAAAAGCACCACTATGCAAAAAACTATCCTTTGCGACCATAGAAGTTGGCTACAGTAGAACAAGAAGGTCATTCTATTGGTGTTCTACTAGTTTTGAATGCAGTTTTTGATCTAGGGGGTCATTCGTCTTTAAAGATATACTAATTCAAGATAAAAAGAAAATGGTACAATGGCAGCCAGGTTTGGTAAAACTCAAGACTTCATCACCTTTGAAAATGGGGTCAATGCATTTCAAGATGTTAATGGTTCTTAGCTATGAAAAAAAAAACATATCTAAGCTTAACCTTATCCCATGGGTCGGCTCTTAAAGGGTTGTTGCTTTCCCACATGTCCTGAAACCAGACTTTGCATATATGTCATGAAC